>VDFB02105785.1:149634578-149773078 GCA_007258455.2 Sequoia sempervirens | reverse complement strand
CTTTTAGTTTATTCTTTGCAAATCTCACTCTCTCTAGATCTTCAATTTCTTCATATTCAAAGTATTCTTCAATGCCATTTATCCAATCAATCAACTCTTTAGGGTTTAGGTTATCAGTATAGTTCAAAATTTCCATTCTAGTTCACTTCCCTATTTTTGAAATAGCCTTCAACATCTTCATCTGATCTGATTCTTCCTCTTCCAAGGTTTCTTTGGTTAGATCTACAACTTGAATTTCATCATCATCACTTTGATCATTAGGTCTAGGGTTTAAGCATTTTTTTATGTCCTCTTCAACAATATCCAATCTCACTTTCATTGTTCACATCATTTCAATCATCTCATCCATCTTTCCAGCAACATTAACAATAGTATGAATTCTCCTCGATGGCATCTCTTCCTAGGATCTAGTGCAACTGCCTCAAGTCATTGATCTGGCTACAGGGTTGCAATTGCCTCACAATCGACAATATATTGAAAAAAAAAAGTAGGCTACCTAAATTCAATGATTTGTCCACACAAACATCTTACGAAATATCTTTCTCAACTTGCTCTCCTATCCCAAGGTCAGCAAACTCACTCTAGTACCACTTTGTGTAGTCAAGGATGTAGGGTCTAGAAATAGGATTGTCCAACCTTGCAACAAGAGTAAACACAATGTAAACTCAAAGAATTGGAATAACAATCCCACATGGATATATAGATAATGATCAATTATTCATAGGCAACATTCCCTACCTTCTGGCTTATAGATTATAGAATGATATGGCACTAAGTTCAGAATTAGAATGCGGGTTGAAGCCCTTATCTCCTATATCTTCCTACTTCTCCATCTTGCTCTCACTACCACCACCTAATGCAACTACACAATACTTATATATATATCAATTCCCAACTCTGAAAAAGGTTTGCATTGGCCTCAAGAGGTCTCAAACCCCAAATTTGATGAAGCATGTGAAGGTCAGCCAAAACATATGATTCTACTTTGATCCTTCAACAAACATGATGTGGATTAGAACGAAGGTTCCTCCATGAATGTGCATCCTTATGAAATAATTTCCTGAGCTCTACAAGTCACGAAATAGGTTTGCACACTTGAAAATCCAAGACTGGTCTGTGAATTCTCTTTGTCCAATTACAGTTGATATTGTGTTAGCAATATCTTCGTACAGGGATCTCCAAAATACTTGAATACTAGATATGATGTAGATGTTTCAAGGAAGATCATATATCCTTCTTCGCGAGCTCTAATGTTACAATGTGGTACAATGCGGTATGAAATATTGAGACTAGGTCCTGACAGCTAACTATTAAAATGCAAGAAAACATGAATGCAAATATTTTTGGTTGATGGAAGATTGCTTGAAACCTAGGATGCTCCTGCATCCCATATTTATAGGTGTATCATATTGTTTGAGAGGGGTATATTTTTTAAATTTTTTTGTAAATATAAATAACATAAAAATAAAGGGTAAAGAATATTAACTAGATAGTATATTTTGATATGGTTTAACCACAATTCTTCATGAATTTAAATATAGTGATTATTGACAATAAAATATAGGCCAAATTTCTATGATATTGTTTATCTCAAATAAGTTAACCCTAATGTGATTCAAAAAGAAGGATAATATAATAGTGTGGTAGATTTTTTATGTACAACTTAAAGATTCAAATAGCCATACATATTCATCGAAACCATAAGGTAAGAATGATTATATATTTATATCATATAATCTTATGCAATATATTATCTTTATTAATTTAAACATCACATATTCTTGGGTAGTATCTATTATATATATTTATCATTCTTCATATTACATCACCATACATTATTTTCAATGAGATCACATGCTTATATGTATCCTTCACCTAGTATGGATACATGTCCTATCTATCCTTGTTTCTTTCCATCCTTCAAAATACAACACATGATGTTATATGCTACTACACCAATATTCCATTAATTGTTGATTTATCCTTTGTGCAAGTACCCACCTACCAGAATCCTCTCATGACCTAATCCTTTTTCTTTTCCTCACCAAATATTTCAATTCAAAAGTTGGATATTTTATATCATAATTTGTTTCATTTTCTATCTAAGGTATTATGTTTTTATAAAAATTCTTTCTCTTCATATTCACTCTCATATATACACAATACACTAAAATGATTATGTCATTATTTAAAGTTCCATATTCTCTCTATCTATAGTCATTAGAGTAGATAATTCTATAGGTTGTAATAATATAATTTATTTCCTAGAGAATCTTAGATATAAATGTGAAAGGTCAAAAATAGTCACTCTATGTTTGGGCAATAAAACAACTAATTTCCTACACGTTTCATTCAAGGAAAACCTAGAGATCTCAATCCAAGGATAGAATGAGGGGAAGAGATATGCAATAAGGTGTCCTAGGGTGTGATTAAAGACTAAAAGGGGGTTCACCACCAAGTTAGGGCTTGGGAAGACTAGTAACACACAAAACTTAATGATAAAACCTAATGATATGCAAAACTTAAATAAATGACCTAGAAATGAGTTCAACTTAGAATAGTAAACTAAGAAATTACAGAGGTGCACATAGAAACCTAAAGAGGTTTGAATGAAGACTTGAAATACTGGAAATTATGATTTAATTGTACACTGGGACTCATACGCCAGTAGGGGTGATTTAGTCCCAGTTTAGGTTTTCAGGCCGAAAATAGAATTTGGAATTGTTGAATCAAGATCTACAGAAAAAAAGTTTAAAAATAGGTATACTAGGACTCATATGCCATGAGTGGTTATTTAGTCCTAGTATTAGGGTTTCTTTGAAACTCTGATATCCTCTAATGATCTCTTATAGCTTCCCTCATGTCAAGTCTCTAGATTTGAAACACTGAATTCTGCTATGTAGATGAATTTCCATGATCTTGAAAGGTAGATGACAACTTTGACAACTCAACAACTTTTCTCCAATATTTTTCTTCAATGGATCTTCAACCTAAACCACTTAGATCTGTAATAACACATGAAAGAGAGGGAAAAATGTTTTTTTGCTAGTGGATAGGGGTTTGCCTTGGTCAAACCCCATTTAGGTAATTAAACCTTATGATGAAACAATGAAACATGAAACATGAACAATGATACCTTGAATGATGTCTTGTAATGTAAATATGCAAACTAACATGAAGTGGCCATGTAGAATGTAGATCTTGATCTTGAATTAGATGTGAAACAATGCTTGCAAATAGATCTTCAATACTACATCAACACACATTAGCTCAACAATATGCCTAATGCACTATGTCTTTGACATGATGATGGACCTTGAATTGCTACAATAAACAATGAAGAAATATGCCCTTGAATTCCTTAGAAATGCTATTGAATACTCTATGATGCTCTTATGAAGTCTTAGGATACTTGACCGTTGATTGCTTAGTTGATATTATGAATTCTTAGTGAAATAATGATTTGAAACCTTGTTTATATAGGCACTTCATCTAACTTATCAAATTTATTTGATCCCAAATATCAAAATTCATGAAATTTGAATTTAAAGCCCTGATTTCCCACTCAAAACCCTAAAAATGGGCCAAATGGGACTCATACACCACTTGTGGCATATAGGTCCCATTTGGGTGGGACTCATATGCCCAAGGTGGCATCTGGGTCCCACTATGGCTTTTTGGATAGAGGAAATGTCATGGGGTTGAGATATTAAGTGTATTTGTTGATTATGTAAGGATATCGGCTAAAATAAGCCCCAAGATGCATAATAAAGGGTCTTAGGGTCCTATTAATCATGATATGAAGGTCATAAAAGCAAGAGGGACCAAAAATTAATGTGAAGGTGTAAATAAACACTTTACAACACTAAATTAATGCAAAATTAGGTCTATTTAGCTTAAAAAATCCCTAAACCTAATGTAAATATGTAAAACACATTACAACACTAGATCAAGGAAACATTAGGTCCATTTTAATGTTAATCATTCCCAAATTAAGTGTACAAATGTAACAGATGACATTTTTCTACACTACAAGATGATATATGGATGACTATCCCCAACCTCAACTCCTTTATTTGTGTGATTTGTGTGATTTGTTTAATGTTTTTTTCACTTGGTTATGTTTTGATTGTATATTTTGTAGTTATTATCATTATGATCAATCTAAGTGAGCCATGATATTGTAGTTTCTTGAGATTTATAAAATTTTAACCTCTAAGGTATTTATTTGATTTTGTAGCTCATGGTGTTCTATAGTCAATTGGTGCAATATTGATATATAATAAAGAGATGTTACTCCAAACAATATCTAATTGTTGATATTCTACTATGATCAAGTCATATTTTATTGTTCATAGTCTACCATTATTTGTTTCTTAATATTATTTCTTCCCATTTGAAATTACTTGTATGGCTATAAATACTTTCATTGATCTTTCTATTTTAGTTTCCATTACTACTGATGAATCCATCTATATTTGTGTTTTGTGTTGTATCATTTGGCTAATATTCTATGTTCCTTATTCTAATGTGATATTTTTATGCATTACATCATATTTTGTACTATTAGTGAATTCATCTCCTAACTCCATCTTTTGTATTAGTTATATATACATTTCAAGATAGTTTGGGGTCATGTAGACATATGTTTAAACTTACTGTCACTCTTAAAGTTTGTTGATTTTTTTCTAGCCAAATATTCCTTTATCTCACTCATTGAATTTCTCAATCATAGTTTGGGTAGAGTGATCAACTATGTTGAAGCCTCCCCAATTACTATTTTTTATTAATTCTCCTTATCTCCTTTAGTTTATTTTCAAAGGCTATCCTTAGTCTCTTTTCTTTCTTGGTTTATTTTCTATTTAGTTTGTGTTTCTAGTCCTTCTATTATAGCTTCCTTTGTGCGTACTTCTTTCTTTAGATACTTCCTCTATGATGGTGACATGACAATGATGTATCACTTTTTTATACATTAATGTGAGACTATGGGTTCACACCCATTTATTAATATTGTAGCATAGAAAAATGTATCTTTTGACATTTTCACACTCATTTGGGTCTTTCTTATGGATGTTGGCCTAGTTTTTCCTAGATTTAATTTTCTAATGTGTTCAACACATTCACATTAGGTCTTGGACCCTTGTGAATCAATAAGAACTTTATGATGCCTTGTAAAAGTGTTGTGAATTGTTATAACCCACTTTCATAGTTTTCTAGGACCTTTTCAATATAATTCACGTAAACAAAAAAAAATTATCACTTAACAAGCCTTATTTCAAGGTGTTGTAAAGTGTTGTAACAAACTTTCATGCTTTTCCAGGCTTGTCATCAATAATTGGATCCTTTCTTATGCTTAAATGGCCCCTTTATACACTTATAGGCCCTACTTAAGTGTGTTTTAGAGAATAATCTCGTTAAACATCATTCAATACACTTTAATTCCTGACACCCACTTAAAATTCCCTAGTGGGACCAAGTCACCAATAATGGCAACTTAGTCCCACTTGGCTCAAAAATCAAAATTATTTTAAAATTCTAGCGGGCTATTACTTTCTAGGCCATGAGGTCAGCCTATGATGTTGTATTTTTGGGAAATTTTGTATAATCATGTATAAATGTATGGTTTTTCCTCTTGTTTGACCCCACATTCATTCACTTAATCATTCAAGCAATTATCAAGCATTCACTTTGGTATTCTAGGTATTTCAAAGTCTACATCCATTGGAGCATCTACTTGCATATATTCAAATGTCTACTTCAAGGGTTTGGTGAGTTGTAGCAGTGCATGTTTTTCATCCATCATCCTCTATTCATTTCATTTCATTTTCAAGGGTTTAATTACCAAACTGGGGTTTGACCAAGGTAAACCCTTATTCACTAACCCCTAACACTTTTTCCCCTCTTTGCATGTGTTTTGTAGGTCTTGTATGCATATTTGTCAAAGAGAAATGTGTTAAAAGGTGTCAAAAATTCATCAAGTCATCCAAATTCAAAAAAACCCTAAAAGAAGCTTGGAGATCGCCTACAAACCAGATTCTGTAGATTTAGATCTGGAAACCTATTAGGAACTAAAGTGTAAACTTGGAGCTACAAATTACATCCTTGAATTTCCTGAAATCTATAGGTGGACTAAGTCACTATCAGTGGTGATTTAGTCCCACTACCAGGCCTAAAAAGTGTTTTCTATAGTTCTAAGTACCCTTTTTGGCTGAAACTTATTGTGACAAAATTTCCCCAAAACAGGACTAAGTCGCCCAGCTTGGCATAAGTGTCCCAGTAGGCTTCAATAGTGATTTTTGCAAGATTTGAAAGCCTATCTGCATCACTTTCTAGCTTCTAGGTGCACCTCTCGAATCTCATTTAGTTCTATTATAGTTCATTTGCATTTTTAGTTCATTTTGCATATCATAGCATGTTTTCAAACAAAGTGCATTTCCTTAGTTTTGCATCCATAATCAATGTCTTTTATTCATTCTTTACATCTAGCACATTCTATTTAGACATATTTCAATCATATTTGCATTAGTCTTGTGTAAGCCCTCTAGGTTTTTGGGATTTCCTTTCTCCTTTTAGGTGAAAAACCCTAGAAGTGTAAGAGAGTCTCCTATCCCAAAAATCTACGATTCATTTTATTGAACCTGCATTTTGAACATCATATTTTTGATATACAGTGCATTTACATCCTAGGAATAAATTACATTAACATTACATTGCATTTTGCGTTGTTTAAATTGTATCCTAGGATTTCCAAATTTGCATTAGTAAAAAGCTCATATAGCTTGTTTTCTTGCATTGCATTTCATTAAAAATAAACAAATTCTACATATTCACATTATATCTATATCTGAAAACTTGAAAATCATAAAATACAATTCTAAAATTCTAAAAAAATTCAAAAAAATCACTACCTGGACTCATTCGCCACCTTGCGCAACTTAGTCCAGTTGCATCTTTTTCACTACATTTTTTGGCATTTAATCTACAATTTTTGAGTTTTTGTTTTTTGTTTCTGCATTTTAGTTTTACTTTCTATAATTTTAGCTTTAAGAATTTTCTTCTTGTTAGTTTACATTGCATTTTCACTCACCCCACATTTAGAGACCTTTGCATGAGTGTTTGGTGTCCTATTGCTAATACCTTAGTGAGAAGAATTTCAAGACTCATGTTATCCCATGATAATACACTCGTTTTGGATCTTGGGTTATCTAAAGCTTCCACTCCTAGTATTGCAACTAGCACACTAGGCATGGATAATACCTTTAGCAACTCTTTGCTTTCAAATAACATGGAAGTTGACACACAAAATGAGCATATCCCACAAGACAAAATAATTCACATTCATGAGGAATTAACACATCTCCAACATTAATTAAACCTTGAAAACATTTCAACCACTACAATTCCTACCATAGAAAGCATCCATCACATGCTTGAAAGTGAAGATGGCTTGGCCGTTGTGAAACAAATAGTTGAGATATATACAAGACATGTTCCTTCAACCTCTAGTGCTCCCTAACTAGCAAGCACTGTGGTTAGCTAGGAGGAGCTCAAACTCCTCCTCCCTCAACAGTAGCCTCAATACCTACCTATACCACTCCTCACATCACAACAACACTCCAACAAGTTAGTAATGTGATTCCTTTCTCGAGTATTCCTACTAGCATCCCTAATTCCTATGTGGCATCACATGTTCTATCCTCTTCTACAATACCATCTATAAGCATTCCATTCACTTGCCCTTCCACTACATATACTCCATCACCACTTTCACTTCCACCACATACCAGTTAAAATTACCCTCTCATAACACAATTTTTCCAAACTCTTTCATCCATGCAAAAACAAGTATCCACCATAAACCAAAATCATAATGGCCCACCCACATATTATGTTAGAAGCAACCCATTTTCTTTGGAAATATTGCGAACACTGATGCCACAAGGAGTAGAGATGCCTAGATTTGAGAAATATGGAGGGAAGGGAAATCCATCTAACCATGTTAATTCCTACACCACCTTATGTAGTGATTTTTTCCTTAATAAAAAACTATTAGCAAAACTATTTCCTAGGACTTTAAAAGACACTTCCTTGGAATGGTTCTCATCTTTACTAAACAATTCAATTCATTCATTTAATTAACTTGTTGATGCATTTATAAATCATTTCCAAGTGCATATGACTCCAAAGAAAACCTTGGCTGATTTGATGAGATGCAAGAAAAATGAGGAAGAAAACATAATTGATTTTATCTCACTCTATCAATCACTTTATTCCCAAATCGATGTAAAGATTTCAAACCCACACCTTCAAAAGATGTTTATAGAAAACTTAAAAATAAAATTTAGGACAAACTCACTATGATGAAATTATCCTCCTTCATGCACTTGTGTACTACCCTTTGCAATTATCACAATTCGGTTAGTAGTCAGGATACAAGGTCCACTTCTAGCTAGGTTGAGAAATCTGAACCTGCCAACCAAAATAATTACCAACCATTTAGAAAGAAAAACAAAGGATTCTTACAGTTCAACCCCGCTCAACAACCAACTCCAACTATCAAAAACCAAATATCAGCTGTTAAAACTGCAATGCCCTTTAGCTATGAAGACCTGACAAGACAATTCACTCCTTTACCTGACACCCTTCATAAAACAATGTCCCAACTATAACAACAACAAATTATTACCTTTCTTGTTGTCAAAGCACCTAATCCTACTAAGCCTTTACCTCTAAACTTTAAATCCAATGCTTATTGCCATTATCATAAACAAAATGGACATGACACGAAACATTGTAAGCATCTTAAACATCTTGTGCAAGACCTCATTGATTCTAGCTGTCTATCCATTGCAAGTGATAATGATCAAGGTAATAAGTTTGTTGCCCCTCCAAATTAGAACTTGCGAATTTTCATTGATCCAATGCCCAAACATAATATTTCATTTGTCAAATCTAGTGAACCTACAAAGACTGATGTGATGAATGTGGATACTGATAATGAACATCATGATCCTATCCCACATGTTACCCATGTTAATCCTATGGATGAAATGGCAGGTGTGATAGACGTTATCCCTCATAAGGGCCAACCTAAGAATACTCTTGATATTTCTTTCTCCTCTAAGGATCTAATTAAAAATATACTTGATGGTCCTCTTTACATAGCCGACCGTATCTATGACAAGCCCACTAATGGGATGCTAATAGATTCCACCTGTGGAGAGAATGTGATCATTGAGGAATTTTTGGTATTACATGACCTTTATCAAGATGACTATGATAAACCGAAATCATGGATCAAGACACACAATGGCTTTTCTTTCCCTATGATAGGATTGATCGTCCTTCCATTACAAATAGGACCAAAAACATTTGATCTCACATTCTTCATCATCCCGTAGTCGAACCAATTTCATTTGAGGCTATTCAATCTATGGCTTCGCTCGATGAAAGTTGTCCCTTCGATTATACATAAATGCTTAAAGTTTCCATTTGATAATGAAATATTCATTGTCCACCATTGTGGCTTTAACCCCTTGTCTTCCAAAGGAAAAATTTCCTTAGAATCCTTTTGGCCTGAGCTAATGGAACCTATAACGCCTTAATAAGATTTCATTTTCATAACTTACCAAAAATTTAAAGTGAAGAAAATAGCAAAATTTTCTCTTTGCAACATGTCCCCGTCTACTTCTGACACTCCTATCCTAGATGAAACCATGCTTCAACCTAAACAAGATCCAAACAACCCAGACCAACCAACACTAGAAAGTTCCCTGACATCATCCAAGAGACCAAGAGACAATGAAAGTAACTTTGTCATGCCACCTCAAATAAAACAAGTCTACAAAGAAAAGGAGAAAGTGGATGACCAACATTCCATGGTTCTTTCCATTCCTCTCCTCAGGGAAGAAAAGCAACCTATGGTTGACCAACCTACTCCTTCACAAACACAACTAGATAACAGAACCAAAAGAAATAGATGAGCTAGCAAACGTAGGCGTTGACATCATGCCCTTGCTCACAAGTTACATGAAGAAGAAAACAAGGAAAATCAAAATCCACACTTGATAGAAGCAATGCATGATGACCCACCTCCCCAACCACAAAAAGATGATCTAATACAACACTCACAACAAGAGGTACGCTCTTCATTGGAAATTATCATTCCTCCTATTTTGATTAATCTTGATGATGATGACAAGTTTTCCAATATCGATGAAGAGGTGCATAATGATTTGAACACATTGTTCTACTCTTCCATGAGCTTAAACAATAAATCTCCTATAAAGAGTGTTGAAACTAGTGCTTCCCCTAGTTTGAAACTTGCTCTTCTCCCTTTGGGTAGTTGCCTACCCTTGACATTTCATGAATGGGTATGTACAGGATCATGATGGGCCAAAAAGTGACAATATGATGGGTATTTTTAGGGTATGTGGCTGACAACTTTTTTTTACCCAAAATTGATGAAATGAAAAGGGTTTTTAAAAGAGATTCCTAGTTTTCCACCAATATAAATGATGATTTACTTTGAATTTAATAAATAATTATTATTCATTTTCTATTTGAATTACAACTAAAGTTCTGATTGATAGGCTGATTGAAAAACATCTATAGCTTTCAAACAGTATCACATTTTTGCAATCCAAAATATGCATCACATTCTATGCTTCACATACTATAGGATTAAAAAAAAATTGAATTTGATGAAGTCTTGACCAAGTTAAGATGATCAGACATATAAGTTTTTATATTTTTTAAAATTTGTAATAAAAAAAATCATAATTAATTATTTACTTGGAAAAAAATTACAAAAAAGTGTGCATCACATCCGGACATGAGTCCTCTACTTTTGTCTAAAATATTATAAAAAAATATTATTATTTTATTGTGGTTAGGGTGGTCAGAGAGACACCTACTTCTTATTTTTTCCCTAAAATTTAAGTACTACTGCATTGAAATTTCAAATTTTCACCAAATAGATTTTTCTTAAAAAAAAAAACCTAGTAGTTTAAACACTACATTCAATTTTCTACAGATTCTATTCTTACATATTTTTGAAATAATATAGATAACTTATTCAAATTTTTACGTCAAGTTTCCTAACTCTAATTTTTCTGAATCTTTTGCGACTTAAGGGCCTATTTTATCCATGATGATCCTACACATACCCGAACATGACTAGGAGGAAAATCACTTGCTTGATGGTTGACTTGCATTTTCCTTATTATTCTTTTTTCTTTTCTTTCTTTTTCTTTTATGTGTTTGCATGTGTGTAATGTGATCCCTCATGATGTTCTGTTTGATGTTCTCTCTTTGTGACATTCCTCTATTTGTACCTTCATTCTTCTCTATGTCGTACATCACTTTTTCCTTTTCTTTTGTCTTTTTATTGTATTTTCTTTTTGGGTATGATGCAAGGCATTGAAATATCTATCTCTTTCATGTTAACCCAAAAGGATTTTCTTTTTCTTTTTTGTTTTTCTTGTATTTTCCTTTTGGAGATGATGCAAGGCATTGAGACATTCATGTCTCCTTCATGTTCACCCAAAATCCTTTCCTTTTTATTTCGCCTTTTCTTTTTTAGTTGGCTTGTGTTTTCCTTTTGGAGATGACACAAAGTGTCAAGACACCCTATGTCTCTTCCATGTTGACCCAAAATATTATTTCTTTTTCTTTTTTTTCACTCTCTTTGTGTCATTATTCCATTTTTATATATTCGGGGAATGATGACAATTTTGAGCTCTCTAAACAACGTTGCAGCAAAGAACATACTAATCCCAAATCCATAGATCCCTTATGTGTTTGGTGTTTTCATTTTGGGGGAAACCCCTTTCCTTTTGTTTTTCCTTTCCTTCACATGATGCAACCTTACTTGGAAACATATGACTTGGCATAATGGCTTTCCAAGGTGGCTCTCATGTCTTTCTTTCTTATTTGCATTTTCATTTGCTACTTTAAAGTAATTTCTCATAGTACGGTTTGTAGCAATTCCTTTTAAAGTGGGGCCATACATTGGCATTATTCTTTTTCATTTTTCCTTTTTCTTGGTTCTTAGTACAGCCTTGTTACTTCATACAATGTGTTTTGTTGCTTTATGGATGATATTGGGTTAGTTTCCTTCATGAGCGTGATCTATTTTAGCATATTACATTCCTCATAGTGGCTTGATGTTACACATTGCATCCCCTAAGTTGTGAATTTTCTATTCTTTGATTGGTCCTCTTTTGGAGACATTAGACATGATGTTCCATGAGTTAAAGGCCTCACATGAACTAAGCAAGACTCCTTTGAACATCCCTTGCATATTGCATATTGCATTTGTTATATGACCACCTTGCATAACACTACTTCCATGCATGTGGTGCATTCACATTTGTTCATTTAAGCTCCAAGCATATGAAGTTTTGCTTGTCTCATGAAGCTTGAAAATTCATTTTCTTTTGTGGCACCTTATTAAAGTTATCAAGAGGTATAACTTTGGTATGGTTGAGCGGGAAGCCCATTCCAAGGCATGACTTTCCCCATAGCCACCCGCATGTGTGTGAGTACATACCAACCATGAGTGTATGTTTCTCACCTTTTGGGCCTTCTCACCCAAAAGACAACCATGAGTTCCATTGCCTCAGAGTAAGTTTGTGTTTTATGGGCAAACAACCTAGATCTGATCCACAACAGGATGGAAAAATGATCAAATCTTGATATGACTCTCTTTGTTTCCTTATCCTTCTCTCTCTTTCATTCTTTACATCATTTTCATGTGTGTTCCTTTGTGTTAATGATTGGTTCACCATGGGATCTTGATCCTAGGGGCTTGATCATCCCTCTTGATTGTTGTTGTCTCACCTTTCCAGCATGAGTGCATTTGGATCCTTCTTGATGTGCATGTTTGGCTACTTTAGTATGAGTTTGAAGCAAGTTCATCCTCTCACTAAAGTGGGGGCTAAATGTAGAGTAGAAAAATGTATCTTTTGACATTCTCATGCTCATTTGGGTCTTTATTATGGATGTTGGCCTAGTTTTTCCTAGATTTAATGTTGTAATATGGTCAACACATTCCCATTAGGTCTTGGACCCTTATGAATCAATAAGAACATTATGATGCCTTGTAAAAGTGTTGTGAAGTGTTGTAACCCACTTTCACACTTTTCTAGGACCTTTTTAATATAATTCAATAAAATAACTTCTTTTTATCACTTACCAAGCCTTATTTCAAAGTGTTGTAAAGTGTTGTAACAAACTTTCATGCTCTTCTAGGCTTGTCATCAATAATTGGACCCTTTCTTATGCTTAAATGGCCCCTTTATACACTTACAGGCCCTACTTAAGTGTTTTTAGAGAATAATCCCGTTAAACATCATTTAATACACTTTAATTCCCGATACCCACTTAAAATTCCCTAGTGGGACCAAGTCGCCAATAATGGAAGCTTAGTCCCACTTGGCTCAAAAATCAAAATTATTTTAAAATTTT
The DNA here is from genome assembly GCA_007258455.2 of Sequoia sempervirens. NCBI lineage: Eukaryota > Viridiplantae > Streptophyta > Pinopsida > Cupressales > Cupressaceae > Sequoia > Sequoia sempervirens. Next base: position 149,759,608 of record VDFB02105785.1, on the reverse strand, counting down.
GGTGGGATATTATTTTCTAGGCCTTGAGGTCAGCCTATGATGTGGTATTTTCGAGAAATTTTGTACAATCATGTATAAATGTATGGTTTTTCCTCTCGTTTCACCCCACATTCATTCACTTAATCATTCAAGCAATTATCAAGCATTCACTTTGGCATTCTAGGTATTTCAAAGTCTACATCCAATGGAGCATCTACTTGCATATATTCAGATGTCTACTTCAAGGGTTTGGTGAGTTGTAGCAGTGCATGTTGTTCATCCATCATCCTCTATTCATTTCATTTCATTTTCAAGGGTTTAATTACCAAACTAACATTTGACCAAGGAAAACCCCTATTCACTAACCCCTAACACTTTTTCCCCTCTTTGCATGTGTTTTGCAGGTCTTGTATGCATATTTTCAAAGAGAAATGTGTTAAAAGGTTTCAAAAATTCATCAAGTCATTCGAATTCAACAGAAACCTAAAAGAAGCTTGGATATCGCCTACAAACTAGATTCTATAGATTTAGATCCAAAAGCCTGTCAGGAACTAAAGTGTAAACCGGGAGCTACATATTTAATCCATGAATTTCCTGAATTTTGTAAGTGGACTAAGTCATTATCAGTGGTGAATTAGTCCCATTGTCAAGCCTAATTTTTTTTTTCTTTGGTTACGAGTACCCTTTTGGATGAAATCTATTCTAGTAGAATTTCTTTGAAACAGGACTAAGTTGCCCAACTTGGCGTAAGTGTCCCAGTAGGTTTGAATAGTGATTTTTGCAGGATTTTAGAGCCTCTCTACATCACTTTCCAGCTTCCAGGTGCACCTCTCCAATCTGATTAAGTTTCATTATAGTTCACTTGCATTTTTAGTTCATTTTGCATATCACAACATGTTTTCAAACAAACTAGATTTCCTTAGTTTTGCATCCATAATCAATCTCTTTTATTCATTCTTTGCATCTAGGACATTCTATTTAGACATATTTCAATCATATTTTCATTATTCTTGAGTGAGCCCTCTAGGTTTTTGGGATTTCCTTTCTCCTTTTAGGTGAAAAACCCTAGAAGTGTAAGAGAGTACCCTATCCCAAAAATGTATGGTTCAAATATCATAAAAATATTACATTTCCAACTCAAGAAGAGAATAAGTCTCAGAGATAACCCTTAGAAAGTGAACCCATTATCGAAAATTAGCTCTTGTGACCTACCATGCCATTTTTATCCCTATGGAAACTACACTACATTATCTTAATAAATATATTTTAATTACTAAGATCTAAAGACTATAACTATGGCTACCTCTATTTTATTTCCTCGGTCGCTTTACAACTAACCCTCCACAAAATTCTCCAACTCCTCTCCCACTTCCTTCATTAAGTAAAATTTCCAACAAAAATCCCCAACCACCAACCCTTCCACATAGCCTTTCAGAAATTTGATGCTTACCCATGTGCTTGATTCCATCTATGAGCAACATTGGTGCCACTATCCCAAATTACAAATTTTTGTATAGGTTCTTTCCCATCGTCACCCAAAATTGGCTACATACTTCTTTTTGGAACTATTTTGCTAAGTTCAGGATTGCACATTGCAAATAGCCTTTCATTCCTCCACACAATTGTGCCTAGACTAGTTTTAACATTATGGCCTCCACCCATTGTTTCATCTCCTCTACATTCAACAATATTCGAAAGAATATTGAGGCAATGTCAAAATTGATGTGGTATTGTTCATTCCCATTCATGTATTCGTCACCCAACAACATATGCAACACATACAACACCATCTCAAATCAGGTCTTAAAGACCTCCATTAATCTCATCTCAAAGATATCCCAATAGAAGGCCATTTGCTTCTTCCCTGAATTCAATAATATGTAAGTGTCCATACTTCTCGCCACTTATTACATTTTGGCATAGATGCCCATCTATTGGTTGCTAAATAAGTCGGGTTTAATTATTTCTAGGTAACTTGTCATACTTTCCCCTTAATAGCTTATCATTTCATTATATTTTCCAACCCATCTGCTAGTCTTATGCATGGGAGATAGCTTGTGATCTTATGGTGTGGTTGAGGAATATGTACCAATCTCCAAGTGACTTGACTATGTAAGTGTCCATACTTCCTGCCACTTGTTACATTGTGCCTATGCCCATCTATTGGTTGCTAAATAAGCCAGGTTTAATTATTTCTAGGCAACTTGTCATACTTTCCCTTAATAGTTTATTATTTCATTATATTTTCCAACCCATCTGCTAGTCTTATGCATGGGAGATAGCTTGTGACCTTATGGTGTGGCTGAGGAATATGTACCAATCTCCAAGTGACTTGAGTATGATATCATCCTCCATCATAATCATTGCCACCTTTGCAACGTCATCTGTGATTTCATTACCTTTTTGATTTGTGTGAGAGATCATGTATTCATCATATAAATTTAAGACCTCCAATATTTACCTAATTCTCTAAATTCCAATTTGGTGTGCTTTTTGGTTATATTGCATTGGTTACAGTATGTGTATCTCCCTCCAAATGGATTTTTTTGCATTTGAACTTCCTTATGACCTTCAAGCCTAATAGTGTTACTTGAAACTCCATTTCACTTTTTATTTCCCTTCATATTTTTCCCCCTTCCATTCTAAGTAACCTTCCTTCATGATGTCTAATGACACATCCTTCACCTGCCATCCCCTAATTTCCATGTGTAGCCCCGTTGAAGTTGTTTTTTAGCTAGCCTACCTTTGGGGCCTCCCATTTTATGTTATTTCTTACACTAGTGGGTAGATTAGCCTGACCATACCCATAAATGAGGAATGGTGTATCAATTTTTACTTCTTCCTTCTATAATTTTTTATTTTGATAAATTTATAATAATATTGTTGTGCTACTACAATAGTCTCTTCATATAATTGTTGAATTTAACTATTTTCCCTATTTTGTGCTAGGCTATATACTATATATTATTTCATCAATTCCTTAATGGTAGTATTTGTACCTTTCTTATTTTATTTGATAAATGTTAGAAATGGGGTTTGAAGAGGCCTTAAAATATTGTATAAGAAAATTTTCAATGATATATTAGTTGACCCAATACATAGCATCCACAATTTTAAAAAGAAGAGAAAATGGACCATGCAGACCATTATTCTCCATGTATTTCTTATTAGTATAACCTTAGCTTTCCTTGTACCTTAGTGACATGTGAATGACTTGATAGATTCAATTGGATAAGGTTTTTCCTTTTATATAACACCCTACAACCAAAAAAATTATATTTTATGTTTGACTCTATGGGAAATGGCTAATTGGTAGTAAATAAGACTATTCCCACAATTAAGTTTGAATTTAGAAAAACAAGTTCAATATCGCATGTGTTGTTCTGAACCAATTTTAAGGACTCACCTATAGTTTTGAACTAGGTTAGAGAATAAAAAATTTGAGGTTAGATCTAAACCATTAAGTGATAAGGATTTATTCCTTTTTAATAGGTTTCAATTTATTTTTATTTTCTAAGTTCAATTTTAGTTGTAACTTTTAATATAAAAGTTTAAATTTTAGCTTTAACAATTTTAATATAATTTATTTTGATTTTTAATATTTTATTATAAGTATGTTTTAATTTTTTTTAAATTGCTTTATTTAAGAATTTGACTATATTTACACTCTTTTCTTTTTAATATTAACTTTATCTTTCAATTAAAATTAATATTGCTAGTAATATACTATTTATATTTTCTTGATACATATTTTATTAGTATTTTAATTCTAATTAACTGCAATTTGGTTTTACTTTTTTATTTAATTATTTGTTAGCTTAATAAGTTTTTTAATTTATTATTAACTTTTAACTTATTATTTTTTATTATTTAGATTTCAAATGATATATTTTGACTTTACATTTAGTTTAAATTCTATTTTAATTTTTACTTTAGATTTAACTTTGAAATTTATTTAATTATTTATGTCTTTTTATGAATTAAAAATAATAATTAAAATATATTAGAATTAATTTAATTTATAATTTTTTGTAGTTATTATGTGTTCATTGATAGCCAAAATTAACTCACCCATTCAAATAAAAGGAACATCATTATAAATAATCCTAACTCAATTAAGAATCTTTTATGGCCTTCCCATGACACATAAACTTATTTTTTCCATGTTTCTTTATAGTCATAAGGTTGTATGTGAAACTAAATCAAAGCAAGTATGAGTATAAGAAAAATAATAGCTTAGTATAATTTAAGACTCCCAAAAGTGAGAAACAAGTACAAACAAGATAAATGAGAAAGAAAATACAATAGATCAATTGCATCGATCAAGCCAAAATTTTTTTTTGTAATTTTATACATCTTCAATGAAAAATGATATGTTTTATGCAATTTCTAAGTAGTTTCCTCCCTTATCACTCCCTCCTCTACAAATTAAATCTAATTGATTAGTAAAATTATAAATGACATGTCAAATATTGTAGTTGCAAATATTTTATGTCTTGATCCCTCAAATATATTCTCTCTCTTTCTCCTATTGATTCAATCTTTCCCTCCTCTCTTACTCTATATATATCTCTCTCTACCTCTCTATCTCCCTCTCACTCCTCTCTCTATCTCTTTCTATCCATATCTTTCTCTGTTTCTATCTCCCTATCTCTTTATATATTTCCCTATGCCTCTCTATCTCTCTATATTGCCCCTCTTCCCCATATTTTCTCTCTCCTCCTCCACCTATCTATGTCCCTTTCTCTTCCCATATTTTTATATCTCTTGCTTTCTCTTCCTATATATCTCTATCTCTCCCTCTTTTTCTATCCCTCTCTCCATCTCTATTTTTCTATCTCTACTTACCTCTATCTCCCCCTCTCCCTCATCCTCTACATCTCTCTATCCCTTTTTCACTATGTCTCCCCCCTCTCTGTCTCTCTATTTTTATCTCTCCCTCTCCATCTCTCTATCTATTTGTCTTCTTTTTCCTTTCTCTCTCTGTCTTCATCTCTATCTCTATATTCCTCTCTCCCCCTCTATTTCTAGACATGTCTCCCTCTCTCTATCCATCCATCTATCTCCATCTCTATCCCCCTCTCCCTCTTCTTAGACCTCTGTATCTATATCTCTTTGCCTCTCTATCTCTATCTCTTCAAATTTGTTCTTTCATCTCTCCCTCTTTGTATCTCATTATCTCTTCACCCCTATATCTCTTCCTCTCTCTACCTCTTTCTATATATCACTTATCTCCATCTTCCTCTCTATCTCATTACCCCTCTCTCTCTTCTCCCCTTTATTTCTTTCTCTTTCTATTCCTATCTCTCCCTCTCTTTTTGTTTCTCGCTATTGCAAACATAACATGACCTTGTTAGTAATGGAGTCTGACGGTCTCCCTAACTAAGAAGCATTTGTTTCAATCATGTTTGGATCTATGTAAATAGATACATAATTGATTTTAAGCAATCACTTCTACATTGAAACCTTTATTTTACAAACTACATCATTTGCTAAACAACCTACTACACAAATGTAGAAAAAAATGGACCAAAATTTTCCCTAATTGACCACTCGCATTTCTTCGACATACCCATTGCACACCAATGTGCGATTGCTAGTATAACTTAAGACTAAACCGAGGAGGAGGAGGACCTGGACGCTTTTAATTTAGATAAGCACTCGGCCGCGAGCCGCATACCTAAATACCTCTCGAAGACTTGCTTTTAGCTCTTTCAAAATTAGCCTATAATTTGATGTACGATGAAGGAATAAAATTTTATTAATGAAAAGGCGAATAAAGAATTAGTATAACGTAAATGTGGTAGTATTCCGTGTCTAGAAAGGTCGTTTGAACAACACAATCTTTTTCAACCAAGGGAAGCATCTCGAATTAATATGTTAAAGCTAAAGGCAAGGATTCAGAGTAGGACAGACCATTAAATGCTTTTTAAACGCCATTGTAGGCGGATCCAGCCCTTTTGCATTCACATTGCTAACACCTTCACAATCCCTTTCCCTCGATTTCCGTGGTTTGCCTCCACATGTGAGACGTCCTCCCCTTTCTGAAAAGGAGACTAATGCGGCAGTTGAACTATTGAAAGTGTCCAATATTTTGACTGTGGGAACCGTCGAAATATTATTTCGGCTCCTTCACTGATGTCTGATTGGGACAAAAAATTCGTCGTACACGCGTATGTGAAAACAAGTCAAGTTTGTGGAAAATCTTCAACTCGCAATTCTTGACTTTCCTGTCATTCACGACACGTATAACCATGTCTTCTTAATTATATGTTCGTTGCGACCGAAAGGTGTAAAATGCAACCTGTAGCCCGTGTGAACTGGAACTTCCTAAAGCGCTCGCCTTGAGCTGGTTGTGTATAAATACTCTTCAACCGTTGCACCATTTCATCTCATCAGCAACAATGGCGATGGCTCTTCATCATTCCCTTTTACTCATCGTCCTGTTGGCATTTGTCTCAGTGTGTTCATCGAAGGGTCCATTGCCTCCTTCCCACCACAATGAAAAGCCTCCACCAGAAGTTCACCCTCCTACGCTTCCCCCGCCACTTCACAAACCACAACCACACCACCCCTCTCCCTTCATTCCGAAGCCTCCACCCCTTCACAAGCCTCCATTTGAGAACAAACCTCCCATGAAAGGTGCTCGACCGCCTCCACTTCCAAAGCCACAACCACACCCCCCTTCTCCCTTTGTTAAAAAGCCACCTCCCTTTCACAAGCCTCCATTTGAAAAGAAGCCTCCCATGAAATATGGTCACTACTCTTCTCCTGCTGATGTTCATAAATCTCCTCCCCTTCCCAAAGTCCAACCACCCGTCATTCCCAAGCCTCCACCAGTGCATGGCAAGGTGCCTCCTCATACCATCAATGACCACCCCACCTCTTCCTCCCTAGAAAAGCCTCATCCTCCTGTTACTCCTCCATTTCACAAGCCAGGCTCCCCCATCTTTAATGGCCATGGCCAACCGCATCCTCCCCTGAAGAAATCTCCTCCCAAGCCAGTAACAAAGCCCCCACCAATGCATGGACAGTACAAGGCTCCTCCACCTCATCCTACTCATTAGATTTTGTAAGTTCACAATTCTGTTTATAATCACTTTACATTCCCATCTTAATCGTACAGGCTTTAGCTAGGCTGCGTGATTAATTAAGTTTTATTTTTGTTGTTGTTGCAGATAGCAAGTCCGTGGAAAATATATAGAGTATAAGTAACGGAGAGGTGTTTTAGATTCTACTCATCCATGGTTGTATTACTGCGTGTTGGTTTCGCCGATGATGGGAGACATGAGTTCTTTACACAGAAATGTTGTTATCGGTGAATTGCAGAAGCCGCGGCTTCTTTATATATTATCGTATTGTCTTGTTATAAATAGTTTTATATTACAATAAGGAATCGTTTTATATGAATACCGCGTCTGCCGAGGCTGATGATTACTTCTCATATTATTAACAAATTATTAAAGATCTGTTCAATTTTATATTTGTTGTTAATATTTGTATTTTTATAAGGATTAAATGTTACATTTGACGTGACTCTCAATTACGGGAACGGAGAAAGTCAATTTAAAATAACGTAATAGGTAATTTAGTCTTGAAATCGTTGCATGTGGGGAGGCCTGAAATTTCAAAAAAGCCACGCCTGTCAAATCGATTTAAATAACGTACTAACTTCACTGTTGTAGATTTATATTGCCTGTCATTTACGTTTTATTTTGCCTTTTCGACTCAGGTAAATTTATATTTTTACACGTTTATAAAATGGCTGTTATAATTTAGAGATATTTTGCATTAGTCCCTTGCGTTTGTGTAAATAAATATGAGACACGTGTCTTCATAATTTGTTTTCACTTATCCAAAGTTATTATCATGGACTGTGTCCCTTACGTTGTCTTTTGTTCAATAGACGTTAAACGCTTTCTGTTTTATTTTATTCTCTGGGTTCTTATAAGGCATTTTTTGCGGTTGGGTTTTCACTTTCTTGACTCCGTACGCTGTTCTTCTGCACCCGTTATGGGCGTCCTGCCAGGAGTATGGGTGAAAAATAAATGAATCATTCAGATCGAACACTGTACCAGCTACTCCCTGCGTACTGTGTTAATTTTACCTTGACTTTCGGGGTTTTGCGTGCGAGTTGAAGTAATGTCTGCGTGTATTCCCTATTTGCCCATTTCTATTGCTTTTTCAAGTGGCCGCCTTTAGAATAAAATGGCAATGGCGGTTATGACAGGAGGAGAGCAAGGAAACATCAGAAGGGAGAGGGTAATTTCTATTTTTATGCTTCATGGCCTTTGTTGCTTTTACCTCGGCTTTGAGTTTTTGTTTCACTGCCTTGTCTTCATCATCATCCTTAAATGGTTATGCAACACCAGCGTATACTTTGGAGCTAACCCCAGTTGTATTTTCAGGCCCTTCATCCATAGCAACCACAGTGTCAGCAAGGAGCGATGAATAATTCTGTGTTTTGGAGTTACCAGTCTGTTCACAAGGATTCGCTTGTCAAATACGAGGAAAGCAGGCGGTAGATCTATCATAGGAGGTGTGCCTGCACTGAGGCTAGATTGCCTGTTGGCGATGAATGCAGAGAGGGAGTCTTCCTCTATTATTGAAGCTGCGAGGAACAAGATTCCTGTGGTGTCGCTAATCGAGTCTGATATTTCCTTGGGATTGTATAAAAGAATTACTTATCCCATTCCCGCCAACGATTCAGTATAGTTCGTCTACTTGTTTTGCAATTTGATCGCCTAAACTTGGTATGAAATTTGTTTTTTAATCGTTTTCGATTTTAACTGAAAAGCTTTTCTTCTTCGATCTGCTTTTACAGAATACATGTTTTCATCTATCACATTGAACAGGGGAGTAATGCATAGAGAATCATTACCATCATAAATTTAAGCCTAACTTATGGTTTTGTTGAATAAATCTGAACACTCTCTGTTTTGTGTTTCTAGAAAAAATGAACTCTTTACTTCTAAATTTGTTTTTGAATTAAATTAATATTCGGCTTATTTCCGCTATTGAGTTGTATTTCTCTTACTTCACATTCACCCTCTTGCCTGGTCTGGAATGCCCCATCAAGTTCGTTATTTTGCTCTTCTTCTATAACCTGCTATTCTCCACCGAGTTAGCTCGATGTTGTAATTTTCTCATACATAACACGTTATCAGCTATTCTGCGAGTTGAATCTGGGTCTTGTTAGAAAAATTGTGATGCTTTTAGTACTTAAACTTGGTCCCATCTGTAACGAAAATGTTTCTAGGATTGGTTTAAAACTTTAATGTATTAGAGTAGGCAATCCTTAAAAAAATATAGAATAAAACGAAAAATGATCTCTAAAAATTCTTTAGAGAGCTAACAAATCCATTGTTAGTTCATAGATCATATGTACGAAATAAATGTATGTTTGCATATGCCTGTTCATGTGTTTCTTATTTTAGGCTATAAGCTGGTTTTCTATCACTAGCAAATCAGCCCTCATTTGGCTCTACTTTTAAGGGTTTTTTTTTCCAAAATCTGATTGTGTAAATTGTTTTGAGGTTGTGTGAGATGTCATGATCCCAGGTTGTCTGCCCATTGTATGTGATGTGTTTTTACCTAAGATGATGCATGTTAACCCATTCTGAATGTGTTTCAGTTTTTTTATGCAATTTTTTTTTGCCTGTGATCAGAAATACATACTCTGAAATAACGGTGAGTTCTTTTTCTTGGCAGACTTCCACAACCATGAGGTTCCTGAAGATCAATTCTGTAGCATCAGAAAGCCATATCACAGGGACAAAGAGAGTATTTTTCTGTTCGTCGAAATAGAGGTATTGATACTTAGACTCTTTCTTCAGTTTATGAGCTATTGTATGATGATGAAGACCACGAAGAATACGATGGTGTCTGCCCTCTGGTACTGTCCTATGAATATCCCCTGCCTTTTCTCCTTCACTGGTAGTCTTCGACTCCTACAGAATGAAATCATGGAAAAATCCCAAACTGTGGTTGTATTGCTTCAGATTTTCATACTTTAACTTGAGTTCTTCCTTCAAGTTTTTCTCGCATTCATCATGCTCTGTTGGCGATTCCCCTATTTGTGGCTGCAAGAAAGGGTTCACCTAAAACAATCAAGCGCCAAACATGTCAATGAGCAATTACCATCACACAGAACATTTCAATAGTATCTTTTAAAAACCCAAAAGTATCCCTCAAGAATGAATGCTTGTTTTAAGCGAGCAAAACTCTACTTAAAGGTTAAGCAGTTCCAAGATTTGAACAAGAAACTGTAGGAAAACATATCGATTAAGTAACCACCTCATTAATAATATGTTACTTTTTATATATAGTTAGAGACTAGGAAAAAAGGACATCATAGATTAAAATTTCAACTAGAAACCAATGGGTGCAGCGAAGAAGTGTGGATAGTCAATTGGGTAGTTATTTCATTCACTTTGATTTGTAGCTAGCAAAAACAATTCCATTTCTAATAATTTTGTCCTAACAAATTGTGCATGTTTTGAACAATTTCAAAGTTGAGAGTGATGTATATACATTTTAATTTTGGTAGGTTCTTATATTATTAGTTAATGTAGACATAATGAAATGATTAATACAACCTTTCTACAATCAAACTTAATTATTGAGCAATTACTCCTAATGATAGGTGGTAGTTGTATAAGTATTCTTTTAATTAATTGAAGTTTATTTTAAAGAATTAAATCATTTTATGAATTGTTGGAGATTCAAAATCAAAGATAAATCACAAAGAGAAATCAAACTCTAAGAAATTTGAGAGAAATCAGAATCAAAGAAATTTGATCAAAAATCAGAAAAATCACAAAGAAAAATCAAAATCAAAATCAAAGGGATTTGATTTAAAAATCAAAATGATAAATCACAATATTTTAAAATATTTATCATAGATAAATTAAAAAATCAAAATGATAAATCTATTTTAAAATATTTATCATAGATAAAATAAAAAATAAAATAAATAAAAAATAAAGAACTTGAAAGATCAAATAAATAAATCAAAGAGATATGATCAAAAAACAATAAAATATAAATTACTAAGAATTAAAAAATTGTATCATAGATAAACTAAAAGATCAAATAAATAATCCAAAGATAAAACTAAATCAAAAAGATCAAATAAAAATGTTTACCATGATAAATTGAATGATCAAAGAAAAAAATCAAAAATCAAATCAATAATTCAAAGATATATCTCTTTACCCTAACCCTAACTATATCTCTAGCATGGATATATATATATATAGAGAGAGAGAGAGAGCATCAAACTTAGGGTTAGGGTTAGCATTAGGATTAGGGTTACATTTAGGTTTGCTGTCAAGTTTAGGGTTAATAGATATAGTTAGGGTTGGGGTAATAATTGGGGTTACTAGCATCAAACTTAGGGTTAGGGTTAGCATTAGGATTAGGTTTACATTTAGGTTTGTTGTCAAGTTTAGGGTTAATAGATATAGTTGGGGTTGAGGTAATAATTGGGGTTAAGGTTAACAGGATTAGGGTTATAGTTATATTCTCGGTCAAGTTTAGGATTATGATTATGGTTACGATGGGGTTAAGAGATATAGTTAGGTTTAGGGTTTAGGTTAGGGTTAGGGCTAGAGATATAGTTAAGCTTATGGTTAGGGTTAAGAGATAGAGTTAGGGTTAGAAATATGGTTAACATTAGGATGAGGATTAGGGTTTGCATCAAAATTAGGGTTAGGGTTAGCATGAAGAATAGTTTAGGATTAGGGTTAGGTTTAGCATTAAGATTAGAGTTACAAAAGGGGTTAGGGTCACGTTTAGGGTTAAGAGATATAGTTAGGGTTAGGGTAATAGTTGGGGTTAAGCTTATCAGGGTTAGGGTTAGGGTTAGGGTTAAGAGATATGGTTAGGGTTACAGGTAAGGTTAAGGTTAATGCTAGATATATAGTTACAATTAGGGTTAGGGTTGAGATTTAGTTAAGAGTAGGGTTTATGTTGGCTTTAGGATGAGGCTTAGAGATAGCATCAAAATTAGGGTTAGGGATAGCATCAAGATTTGCTCAAGATTAGGGTTAGAATTGGGTTTAAGGTCAAGGTTAGGTTTACGAATAAGGTGAGGGTTAGGGTTTGCATAGTTGTTATGGTCATACTTAGGGTTAAGTTTTGAGTTAGAAATATCATTAGGTTTAGGGGATTAGAAATTTAGTTAAGAATAGGATTAGGGTTAGGGTTAACATCAAGATCGAGGTTATGGCTAGCATCAAAACTAGGATTAGGGTTAGAATGAAGATTAGCTTAAAATTAGGGTTAGAGTTAGGATCAGGGTTAGGGTTACAATTGGATTTAAGATCAATTGTAGGTTTAGGGTTATGATTTACATCATGGTTATGCTTATGCTTATGGTTAGGATTTGGGATAGAGACATAGTTAGGTTTAATGTCATTATGTGGTTAGGTTTAGGGATAGACAATGACTTAGGAATAGGGTTAGTGTTAAGATTAAGAGATATGGTTAAATGTTCTCAAAGGTAAAAATATATAGTTAGGTTTAGGGTTTAGGTTAGGATTAGGGATAGAGATATAGTTAAGCTTATGGTTAGGGTTAAGAGATATAGTTAGGGTTAGAAATATGGTTAACATTAGGATGAGGGGTAGGTTTTGCATCAAAATTAGGGTTAGGGTTAGCATTCCTTTTGCTTTCCAGGCCTTGAAGCCAAATGGCATATACCATAGCCCCTCACCATCAAACACCTAACCCCTCACCATCAAACACCAACAATTGTACTGTATTTTGTTCGCAAAAAGGTTTTAATGCAAAATTGCTGACCAATTTTTTGACTTTTCATAGCGCACATTTTATATACCATGAACTACCAGCAAATGTACTTGCTACAGTTGAGCTATAATGTTCCACCACTTCAACCATTTAAGATAGTATATTGCATTGTTCATCCACTTGGCATATTCAACTCTACTTGCATCCCGCCACCCATTCACATTCCCTATGAATAATTACTCTTGCAAAAAACCAGATTGCACTTTCCCCATGCATTCTCCCCCTCTCTTCCCTCTGAATACACTACCATAGTATACCCTCCTATCAGCGTAACCATTGCGCCTTGCTAAGGTGCAAGCGCTAGTTTTATTCTCTGGGTTCTTATAGTAATTAAAAGTTATGGTAAGGTCGTTTCCTTCATTTATACTCTAGAAATAAAATAGACATCTTTACATTAAATTAGGTTTTAATAATGTTACAATCAATACAATTTAATTATTCTATTTTAATTTTTTGATAAATCATATAATATAAAATAAAAATAATTTTTTTTTAAAAAAAGGTAATTTATTATGATAGTTAATAGATAATTGTCTATTATTTTTATCATCAAATTTAATATATATCATTGTTTTTAATTGAAAAAGTGCATATAAAATTAATAAAAGGAATGTACAAACACTGAAGGAGGCACTTTCAAGACAAGAATGTTGAAAGAAGCCTTATATGAAAGGATTCAACTGCAATAAAGCAATACAAAGAGGAACAAATCAGCATAAAACAACTATTTGAAACTATATAATTGGAGATTGGAAATTACAATAAGATATCACTTTTCTCCAAGAGAATAAAGAATATACTCCTCCACAATGATTTTTGTAATTATGAGTAGAGACCATGGCGTTCTTGAATCGTAGTTGAGTTTTTCTTTTAAGGCTTTAACAAGAGTGGACTGCTACAAAATAATAATAGCGAATGAACCATCCATAATTACTTATGTATGCAGGAAGGCACTAGAGAAGCATGTTTTACACAGAAGCATCCAAATATTTAATAAGATACATTGACTAAAAGACTGTAAAAGACACATTTTGAGAACATTGTAGACCTAACAATGTTGATTTCCATCTTCATTTTCTATTAAGTATAGAAATAATAAAAGCCAAAATTCTTTGTCAAATTCTCTAAGCATGCTTACATATCTAGAAATCATGTTAAATGGTTTCTAACTTGTGACGAAAAGGACATTTGGTGGAGTGAGAAGGGGGAAAGGTGAAGCATTCTCCTACCACAATTTTATAGTGAATAATATTCCATCCAAGAAATTGCACTTTAGCTTCAACTTTAGATTTCCAAACAGTAAGGCTTAAGATGAACCACGCGAACTTAAACCAATTCACTCTCCATTTCAAATTTAACCTTTATTGTATATAGGTTGGAGGAAGAAGTTAAAGGTAGATTAACTTGAGAGAAAAAAATCTATATCACAACTTGGAAGCCACCTCCAATCTTTGAAAAAATTACACTGGATGCATATAAATACTCTTAACATTTCCATTTCTCATTCTTTTGAGATAAGAAAATGTCCTCTTTTTCTTCCATTACTTGCACACATTCAAATTGACCCTAGGATCTTCATTTTACTTTTTACTTAGCCTAGTTTCCCTCCTCTAATAGACATCACCCTATGGTGTTACCTTTTCAATCTTTACTTTTGTCAATTTTCATAACTTGTTATTATCATTATTGGTCAATTCATTAACTTTATATTATATAGTTTCCCTACTCATCTTTACAATCCAAATTTTTCTCAATTTACCAATATTTGAGTTGTTATATAAATATATTCCACTCTCATAAGGTAAAAAAAAGATATAGTTATACTCCTTATCCTTCTCCCCATACTTTTCATGATTAGCATCATAGCCACTAAGTAAGTGAGTTGTTGAAATATTCGATATTTAGCAATCTTGGGTGTTGGAAGATAAACCTAGTTAATTTATGAGGACCAATGTAGGTACCTTCAATTGTGAAAATATTTCCTTGGGCTGATGATCCAAGCAACAATCTTCCTCATTTTAGCTCATCTAATTATACTAGATGTATTTTTGACAATGATTTAAAATGAATTGTTTGATACACAATTATGGAAACATAAAAAATAACTAATAATAAATATCTCTTGATTATATATATTTGCATGAAATTCTGTGACAACCATGAGAACTAGAACTTCAAAAATAGGCATTAATTTTTTTGACAAAAGGAGGATCTAGATTCAATTACAAGTCTACTCCATTTAGAGGAAAGAAGAATGGTTGCACCACCTTTTCCTCTTTCATGATTGGTAGATAATTGTGCTACATCAATCCAAATAAGCCTAAGATTATTTTGTAATACTGAAGATGTTGTCACTATTTTCAAATAGTTAACTGGTTATCAACTGGTTTTTGTTGTCATTGATGTCATGGATGGAGGTTATCGGCTATATATGTCAAGGATATTGAGAAAATTGTAATGAGAAAAGGTTGTAGGTATTCAGTGGGTAAACCCACAAAACTGGTTTACAATTCCAATGAGGAGGGAAAATTGCAAAAAATGTCCCCATGCTAAAAAATTTGGTTTTTGGGGATTCAAACGAACATTTTGTTCAAGTGAACCCAAAGGGGGTTCACTATAACCCCCTTCGAGCAAACCCATAAAATGTTGTGTCCCACATTTCCCGGGAAAAAAAGCAAAGGGAAGGGTTGTGGAAAGGGGGTTTGCTCGAACCAGCATTCGCTCTAACCCCCCTTTTGCCCCCTTCTCCCCCTTTGGCACCAAAAAGTTCCAGATTTTTTTCCCTTCGAAGCTTGAGTTGAGGATGACAATGGAGGAGACTTCACAGACCCAACTGGATGATGGTAGTCCTCAAAACGCACTATCCAATGAATATAATTTTAATATATTTTGGTTTTATTATGTATTTTTTTTAGTTTGATTAAACATAGGTTTTTCACTGAAAATCAAGCTCTCCAATCTGCACATGTGGAAAAATCGCAAATTATCAAAAATAATAAATTGAAAATTAATTAGTCCACTAGATATTGATGTCCTTGATCCAACAAAAGGAAAATGAATTTTGATACATACAATTTTTTTTATGTTATATATGGTCCACCTATGTCTAAATTGTAATTGGTTTGACTTTGAAAATTGATTAAGGAAAACATATTCAATAAAACACTATGAAACCAACTGGAAGCATTAGATATCATAGTTACAAATCTAAATTAAAAAAATTAGAATTTTATTGTTCATGGAAAACAAATTATGTTGTATATGGTGAGCATCACTCCTTAAAAATGGTGTTTACTAAAAAAAACTAGTTTTCGAAGGAGATGGAAAAAGAAGTGCAGTTTGACTCCAAAAAATTTGAAAAAAATATATTTAGAATCTACAGACACAATGTCAAAAATCACTACAAATCATTAGTTTGTATCGTCTTCAAATTCCTCATAGTTTAGCGGCTATAGGTGCCTGAAAGTGAATATTTAGTTAGAAAAAATTAGTTAAGTGTCTGGTTTGGCCAAAAATTGTAAACCAATATTGTGGGATCACCCCAGTGGTTACTCCAAGTTTTGCTTCGAGATTTTCTCTTATGTTCATGTGGTTCAAACATGCTGATCATGGTTGTTGGAAGTTGCTATATCCAAATTTTGGTGTTATGGATTGTTGTATAGTGCAAGTTATGTTCACTAGTTGTGAACTGTGTTTTCAATGTCTCTGGCTGAGGTTTGGGAGAAATGTAGTTGCTCTGATTTTTTCAAGAATGTCTACAAGTGTGTGAGAGAATTATGGTGGAAAACTCTGTTGCATTGAGATTGTTTTTTCTTTGTAATGAATCTCTTCTATCTTCTTTGTATCTGTGTGGTAGTGAGCCTTCTGGGTGGTTAACCCTTGTTGGACAGTGAGTCCTGATCTAAACAATGAGCCTTTGTATTTAGTTTTGATATTCTCTATATTGTGAGCTAATCCTCACTGTGTTTTTTCCCTTATTTGGTTTTCCATGTAAATATGGTGTTGTTTGTGTATGGTTTTTCCCTTATTTGGTTTTCCATGTAAATATGGTGTTGTTTTTGTATGGTTTTTTGTTCTTTAGTTTCTTCATTTGCACTTAACGATTAATCATATTAGTAGAGTAAAGGATTTGTGAATGGTAATTGAATTAATCTTTGGTGAATGTTGTAAAGGAATAATTTTTTACAACTGATTCACCCCCCTCTCAATTGTCTTGTTCAACAATTGGTATAAGAGCTTAACCACTTAAGGAAGGTCCAAGATGGTGAGAAAGATCACTATTAAGTTTCCTAGATTTGATGAGACTAACTATGGCATCTAGAAAATAAAGATAGAAGGATATATGGATTACTATGGATATGGTGTTGAGAAAGCTTTTAAGACTACATATACTGCTCCTACTAGTGGTTCAAGTAGAACTAATGAAATCAAGGCACAAGAAGCAAATAATAAGGTGCAGTACATTCTAAAGAATAGTCTTTCATAGTCTAAGTTAATTAAAGTTGCAAATCTAAAGACTACTAAAGAGATATGGGATGCATTGGAAAAAACTCATGCTAGAAATGAAAAGGTCAAAGAAGCTAAGTTACAGAACTTGGAAGCATAATTTGAAATCCTACATATGATTTGGAAATGAAATGTTGTGAATGCAAAAATGGAATAAAGCAATTGATGAAATGAAGCTACTAAAGCTAGATATAGTAAAATGCATGAAACAGAAAGTCAACCCACTGAAACAGGTAACCAATGGAAGCAAACAAAAGCCCATAAAAGAAAATTTAAACCCTAGAAAATGCAACTTCAAACTCAATAGGGACTAAGATGCTAGCAAGGACATCTTCATCCAACTGAAGGAATTTTGAGGTTTCATAAAGTGGAACAAGAAGCAGACAACTCAGACAGGGTTCTAAGCTAAAAACCCTGAGAGGGACTAAGACACTAGGAAGGGAATTTTTGTCCCAATGGAGGTTTTTTTTGGAAAAACAAAAAATTCTAAGTTGATAATAGTACTCCCATATTTCCTACCTAGGGACCTGATGTTTGGAAATTAAAAATTGTGCAAATGAATGCAAGAAAAAGTAACTAGTGACAAGCAATTGGATGTAAAAGTGAATGCAATTTTTTAAATTTTGAATGTAATAAACATATTCCTAAATGTAATTAGGATAAAAAACAATGCACTTTTATGTTTTTAAATGAGATAAAATGATGCAATAAAGAAAAAATGCAATCTATATGCACTTTTGACACTAATACAAATATGAAAAACCGTAGATGCACTTTCACTAAATATGAAAAACCCTAGATGAAATTTCACTAATGCAAGATGTAATGAAAGAATGAATGCAACCTAGATCTACGAATGCAATGAAATTCAAATCAAAAAGTGAATGCTCAAAAGAGTTGGGTTCACCAAAATGATTAGTGGAGAAATGGACGTAGAACATCATTTTTCTCCAACATTCAATGATGTCCTAGGAGTCCTAATTGGATTGACTAACAACCTCACAAGGTGAGTCAATTCACAATGAGGAAGACCTAGGAGAGGGGTAATCTCAACTTTAAAGGGGTTCACCACAAAAAAAAAACTTGGAACAGACAAACAAACATTCAACCTACAAACCCTAGTTATGCAAGCTAAATGAGGAGTGCAAATAATAAAATTATGCAACAAGGAGATACGATATGTGTACCTGGGAAGTCTGGAGATGTAACAAGGATTCTAGAAATGCAAATAAGCTATTAAAAAGTGTTATGGAGGACTAAGATGCCCAAAATGGCATATTAGTGCTGTTGCTATTTTTTAGGGTAGATGTAGAACCTTTGGATGTTGGAATAGGATCTGAAGGAACCTCTACAAAATATGCTCAGGAGGACTAAGATGCCCAAGGTGGCGTATTAGTCCCATTTTGAATTTTTAAAAACTTTGAATGTGGTCCTAAGCTCTAAGGTCTGCACTTACGTCTTATCATATATGAGTCCCGAATCTACCAAATCTAGCCTATAGGCGAGTTTCCGTGAATATGACAACTCTAGAATACAACTTTGCAACTTTGACAACTTTGCACTTCAAATGATCTTCAAGTTTTTAATCTAAATCTATAATCACAAATATGCAAGAGGGAAAAACTTGTCGATTGTTAGTGAATGGTGGTTCGCTTTGGTCAAACCCCTTGTTGGTAATTAAACCAAATGATGAAATGAATGAAATGAAGCATGAAACATGAAATATGTAAATGGCATCACCTTATATGGCGTCTTGTGAATCGAATCTGCAATCTACCATGCAGTGGCCATGAAGAATGTTGATCTTGGATCCTTAGATATTATATGAACAATGATTGCAAATAGATCTTCAATGCTACATCCACCATCTAAGCTCAACAACATGAATGGATGCACTAAACCCTTGACATGATGCTTGAATCTTGATGGTGGCTCCAAATGCTTGAAGAATTGTTCTTGAATGCATAAAATTTCCTTAGGAATGAATACTTGAATGCTTGATATGAAAAATGATTGGAGGAACCTTGTATTTATACTTATTCATGCTTAATATCTTGAAATTACACCACAACAAGCTGACATATGAATTCATTAATTAAAGAAGGCTAAATCTCGCTCAAATTTGAAATTAAATCCTAAAAATGACTCAAGGAGGACTAAGATGCCCTAGGTGGCATCTTAGTCCCAAGTGATAAAACTTGGGGCACATACACCAAAAAGGGGCCCAATTAAGATACCTCAAAATCAGGGTGTCGAGACCTTTTGGGGACAAAGACGCCCTAGGTGGTGTTTTAGACCCAACTCAAAAATCAGGGACACTCGAATGAAATCATTAAATTATCATTTATGCATTGGAGAATGTTGGGATTAGCTAGAAAAATATATAATTCATAGGGTTTGCGGATGCAAAATAGGACCAATTAAGCCATAAATGAAGATAAATAAAGCAAGGCAGGCCCAAACAAGTGTGAAAATGCAAGGGTATGCATTTTACTACACTACACTATCGAGGATTACAAAGCTTGTTAATGATATTTGCAAGAATTGTTAATTTGGAAAGCAAGCTAGAAATAACTTTAGGTCAAAGGAACAATATACTACCAGATTACTAGATTTGATTCACAAAGATTTGTATGGTTCTACAAGAGTGAGAAGTCTACAAGGTGAAAGGTATTTTATGCTTTTGATTGATGATTACTCTAGACACACATGGGTTACTTTTCTTAGAGAGAAATCTTATGCATTAGAAAGATTCAAGGTATTTAAGGTTATGGTTGAAAATGAAGCAATCATGAGAATAAAATGTTTAAGATCTGACCGAGGTGGTGAATTTACCTCGAATGAGTTTAACATGTTTTGTGAAGTTCAAGAAATAAAAAGACAATTATTTTCTCCTAGAACTCCTAAGAAGAATGAAGTTGTTGAAAGGAAAAACAAAAGGATTCAGGAAGCTGCTAGATCAATGATTATTGAGGTAGGTCTACCAAAATTTTATTGGAGAAAAGCCATTTAGACTATTGTTTATGTGTTGAATCTAGGGAAAGCAAAGACTAATAGTGCAAAGACCCCCTATGAGCTATGGTGTGGAAGAATTCATATGGTAAAGTATTTCAAGGTATTTGGAAGCAAATGTTATATTAGAAGGGATGAAGAAAATTTAGGGAAGTTTGATGCTAGATGCAATGAAGGTATCTTTCTTGGATACTCTACTAAAAGAAAAGCTTATAGATGTTTCAATAAAAGGCTCAGAAATATTGTAGAAAGCACAAATTTCAAGGTGGATGAAGCATTGAAAAATTCAATTGAAGTTGATGGATATGTATCAGATGAGCCTGATTGCATAAAAGTTGAAGAAGTTGTTGAAGAATAGGAAAATAATAATGAAGAAAAGGAAGCTCTGGTGGTGTCTCCAAAGACACCTAAGTATTTTCCAAAGAATCATTTAGAAGATCAAATCATTGGAGACAAGAGGAAATGAGTATTGACAAGAAGCAGAGCTATTGTTGGTAGTGAGATAAATCTATGTCTACTTTCTAAAGTGGAACCAAAGACAATGAGCAAAGCATGTAATGATGAAAATTGGATGAAAGCTATGGAAGAATAACTTATGCATATTGAGAAGAATCAAACACGGGAATTGGTCTCTAGACCGGTAGATAAAAATATAATTGAATCAAAATGGGTATACAAAAATAAGTTGAATGAAAATGGAGAAGTGGTCAGAAATAAGGCAAGGCTTGTGTGTAAAAGCTACTCACATGTAGGTGTAGTAACGGAAAAAGTATCATTTTTCCTTACTTGATTTGCAAATAATTGTCACTAAATTAACCTAATTTTTCCTAGGTTTAATGTTGTAATGTGTTGTAACACCTTCACATTGATCTTGGGACCCCTTTTTATAAAATGTACTTAATTTGTACCTTATTTGAGTGTTGTAAAGTGTTGTAACATATTTTCACACTTATCTAGGGTCCTCTTGATTAATTGTGGTTAACTGGAGTTAATTAGCCCCTTTAATTCAAATTTAAGCCAAGTATTTGTGACACCTTCCGAGGATCTATTCTGAAACCCATAATTCAAATTATGTAACATTTAATTGGGAAAATTCAAGGTCTTAGAAATTGGTGCTAGGACCCCTTCACCCTAGGTGGTGCAAGGGTCCTCCCTCTATAGGACCCCCCTTTTCTAGTAGATTCTACATGGGTTTTTAATGTTCTTTCATTCCCCGAAAGCAAGGTTATGGAAAATAGTGCTAGGACTCATATGCCCTAGGTGGCGAATGGGTCCTCCCTTATTGAGGACCCCCTTTTTGAATTTCATTATGGTGGGAATTTAATAATGTTTGTTTCTAGATCTGGGGTCGGCTTGAATTGTTTGAATTTTAGGGTTAATCTCTTAATTTAATATAAATAAGGGGTTAATTCACATTGCTTCTCCTAGCACTTTTATGAAGCATTCTAACAACTTTACAAGAGCATTATAGAGCACTTCAAGAGCATTTTCAAAGGTAGATTATCAAGAGTCTATTGCACAATTCAAGATCATTTCATCATGTCAAGGGTTTAATGCATTCATGCATGATGTTGAGCTAAGAAAGTTGATGTAGCATTGAAGATCTATTGCAAGCATTGTTTCACATCTTATTCAAATATCAAGATCTACATTCTTCATGGCCACTACATGTTAGATTTACCTAGTGCTTTTAATTTAAATAAACACTCAATCACGAGTGGCACACCTAAATACCTCTGGATGAATTACTTGAAGCTCTATCAAAATTAGCCTACAATTTGAAGCATGATGAAGGAATATAATTTTATTAATGAGGGGGCGAATAAAGAATTAGGGTGACGTAAATGTGGTAAGATTCCGTGTCTAGAAAGGTCGTTTGAACAACACAATCTTTTTCAACTAAGGGAAACATGTCGAATTAATATGTTAAAGCTAGAGGCAAGGATTGAGAATAACGTTATAAGATAGTCCATTAAATGTTTTAAACGCTGTTGTAGGCGGATCCAGCCCTTTTGCATTCACATGGCTAACACCTTCACTATCCCTTTCCCTCACTTTCTTCGATTTGCCTCCGCGACTTCACATGCGAGATGTTCTTCCCTTTCTCAAAAGGAGACGCTAATGCCGCAGCTGAACTCTTGAAAGTGCAAGTATTGGACTTTGTGAACCGCCGAAATATTATTTAACTCCTTAATTGATGTCTGATTAACACACTTAATTTATCGTACACGCGTATGAAACACAAATCAAGTTTTTGGACAATCTCCGACTCGCAAATCTTGACTTCTTTGTCATTCACGACACGTATGACAATCTCTCCTTAATCCTTGCTTTTCTGCGGCCGAAAGTAGTAAAACGCGGCCGTTGAGCATCAACATGTAGCACGTGTGAACAGGAACTTTCTAAAGCGCCCGCATTCACTTGGTTGTGTATATATACTCTTCAACCCTTGCACCACATCTCACCACCAACAATGGCGATGGCTCTTCATCATTGCCTTTTACTCATCGGCCTGTTGGCATTTGTCTCAGTGTGTTCATCGGAGGGACCATTGCCTCCCTTCCACCACAATGGAAAGCCTCTACCAGGAGCTCACCCTCCTACGCTTCCCCCGCCACTTCACAAACCACAACCACACCACCCCTCTCCCTTCATTCCGAAGCCACCACCCCTTCACAAGCCTCCATTTGAGAGGAAACCTCCCATGAAAGGTGCTCAGCCACCTCCACTTCCAAAGCCACAACCACACCACCCTTCTCCCTTTGTTAAAAAGCCACCTCCCGTTCAGAAGCCTCCATTTGAAAAGAAACCTCCCATGAAAGATGGTCACTACTCTTCTCCTGCTAATGCGCATCAATCTCCTCCCCTCCCCAAAGTCCAACCACCCGTCATTCCCAAGCCTCCACCAGTGCATGGCAAGGTGCCTCCTCATAGCATCAATGATCACCCCACTTCTTCCTCCCTAGGAAAGCCTCACCCTCCTTTTACACCTCCATTTCACAAGCCAGGCTCCCCCATCTTCAATGCCCATGGCCAACCGCATCCTCCCTCCAACAAGTCTCCTCCGAAGCCAGTAACAAAGCCCCCACCAATGCATGCATAGTACAAGTCTCCTCCACCTCATCCTACTCATTAGATATTGTAAGTTCACAATTCAGTTTTTACTCACTTTACGTTTCCATCTCTTACATATGCGTGTAATCGTCCAGCCTTAGCTTGGCTGCATGATTAATTAGTTTTTTCCATTTTGTTGTTGTTACAGGTAGCAAGTCCGCGGTAAATATATAGAGTATAAGTAATGGACAGGTAGTTTAGATTCTACTCATCCATAGTAGGATTGCTACGTGTTGGTTGCGCTGATGAGAAAGATGATGGGAGACATGGATTCTTATGTTGTTATCGGTGAATTGTAGAAGCCATAGCTTCTGTGTGTATTAGTTATAAATAATTTTATATTACAATAATGAATCGTTTTAGATTAATATCGCGTCATCCTCATGAGTACTTCTCACACCATTAACAAATTATAAAATGTCTGTTCAGTTTTAAATTTGTTGTTTACATTTGTTAAAGAATACATTTGAGGTGAGTCGATTTAAATAACTTATTAATTTATTCTTGAAATCATTGCATTTTGAGAGACCTGGAATTTAAAAAAAGACACACCTGTCAAATCGATTTAAATAACGTACTAGTTCACTGTTGTAAATTTAGATGGGCAGTCATTTACGTTTTATTATGCCATCAATATATTTTAGCTCTTCGTCTCAGGGAAAATAAAATTTCATAGCAGTTAACTGTATTGCGACACCGTCCGTTTTTACATTTTTATACATTTATATCAATGAAGACGTAAATGAATTTGCAACAAGACTAAACAACACTAGTCTCATTTTGAATATTAAAAAATTTGGTGGGTGGAAATATTATGGCTGTTATTAATATTAATATTTAGAGATATTTTTGCTCTGATCTCTTGCATTTGTATAAATACAAATCAGACTCACGTCTTCATAATTTGTTTTCAGCCATCTGAACTTCTTATCATGTACCTTATGTCCCTAAGTTGCCTTTTGCTTAGTGGACATTAAATGCTTTGTATTCTATTTTATTCTATGGTTTCTTCAAATATCATGTAATTCAAAGTTGTGGCAAAGTCGTATCATTCATTTATTATAATCTAATATATTCATAGTGTAAAGGAATAAAATAGATTTATTTATGTTAAATTGGGTTTTAAGAATGCTAACAAATCATATGACATAAGTATTGAAAATTTTGAAAAAATAATTGATTATGATGGTTAATAAATAATTGTTAATTAAATTTTGATCATAAATTTTAATTTATATGATTGTACCATGTATAAATATTCTTAACACTTCCATTTTTTATTCTTTTGAGATAAGAAAGGGTCTTCTTTCTCTTTAACACTTGCACACATTAAACGTGACCTTTAGATCTTCATATTAATCTCACTTAGACTATTTACTCTCCTCTACTAGACATCACCCTATGATTTCACCTTATTGATATTTACTTTTTCCATTGTTGTTAAGCTATGACAACTATTGATTGATTCATTGAGTTTATCTTATATATTTTCTTTAACTATCTTTAAAATCTATCCAACTTGCCAATCTTTGGGCTGCTAGAGAATTTTGTATTCCTCTCTCGTAAGGTAAAACAAAGGCATAGTTATAATCATTATCCTTCTCCCCATCCTTTTCTTGATTAACATCATAGCCACTATGTAAGTGAGTTGGTGACATATTCCATATCTAGTAATCTTGGACAAGATATACCTAGTTAATTTGTGAGGACCAATGTAGGTTCCTTCAACTTTGGTAACGTGTCCTTGTGGTAAATGAATAAAGCAAAAATCTTCCTCTTTTTAGCTTCTCCAACAATACTAGATGATTATTAGACAATGGTTTGACATGAAATTTTGATACACAATTGGGAAAAAATAATCACTAATAGTAATGTTCTTTTCATTATACATGTTTGTATACATTTCTTTGAAAACCATGTGAACTAGAATTTTAGAACTGTGCCTTCATTTTATTAGTAGTGGTCAAAAATTCATTGTAGCATAAGTAACATCAGTTAGCTAGAATGCCATGTAGAGATATTATTTTTACTAGAAAGCAAGAATTTCCTATTTAAAGATACACCAATCAACTCCCCATAGTTGTGAATGAATGGCTATGCCAAAATCATGTCTAACTATGTTACCCATCTAGCATCTAGATGCATTGAATCTTTGTCCCCAAACAGTTTTTACATGAGAATCATTGCCTCTTTAATCTCACTTGTAAAACTTGTAGTTTTACAATCCTCCATGCTCCTTGATTTGGGTAAATCCACATTAGGGCTAGCCTAGTTTTCTAACACTTTAACTACTTCACACTTCTATGTCCATTTCCTTGCAACAATAACATTATACCTCATAGTAGTCTTAGTAGGGTCCAACATTCCTTTGAAAAACACTTCACTCACCATTATTGTGGGATAATTTTGAACATTCTTGATATAATCTAAATATATGGTTGAATTATTGAAAATATATACCAATATATCTTAAAAATTGAATGTGTTGAATTTCATAGCTGCCATATGTAGGTAGGAAGCTCTAGTTTATTAGAATTTGTGACTATAACCACTTTCTAATATTGCTAATTTTTTAAGGAAAATAAGATTGAATTGGAGACCAATGCTTTATATGGATATGAAAACATGTCCCTCTATTCTAGTAACCTAGATCTACAATTTACGTATCTTTGTAGTTGAATAATTATCATTGCTCTAGTTTTAATTAGATTTATTCTTCTTTGTTTCAAAACATCCTCCATAATAAGATTTAGGTACATGTAATCAATAGTTAATCATGAGAAATCACTTGATTTTAGAAGCCGTAATTCACAAGAATTAGAATATTTCATCATAGATTTAATTCATTAATGCAAAGAAAATTGATGAGATATTCTAAGATTTTAATAAAGGAACCATTTACAACCTTAATTATCTTATCAAATAATTCATATATACTTACTATATCATACTCTAGGAATCATTATTTGATGGGATCAATTGTAACATGTGAAAATGAATAATTATAAATAACATTAACTTTACCTTTTGTGTGTTGGAGTAATTAGAGCATCACTTGATAATTAATTAATAATTAATTAATTATTAGGTCCCTAATTAGTTTAATTACTTAAGCTAAACTTAGGAGTGTTCTTTGATTTTATTGATCTATTTTTGTAGTTTTTTTCTTTTTGGGCATTTAACTACTTGTTTCTATAGTTTTTTCTTTATGGGCATGTCACTTCTCATGAGCCCCTCATTTTGCCCCAATGGTTGTTTTGTAAAAGGATACATGCCCTTCCGTCTTAATCTAATCAAAACTTAGGAGTGTTCTTTTATTATTTAATCTATTTTTAGGCCATTTTTTTCTTTTATAAGGATTCACATTCATTGTAATCATTCATTTAGATTAATTCATTGCATAAACAATTGCTTTTTTGGATCGTCTCTTCTCAAGGTTACATGAGCATATAAATGGATTTTTCTATTCAAATGTGACACCATGTTGGAGTTGATAGTTACTCAACATGGGGTATTATCAGTAATCATGTTGTAGGAGTGATTTTTTCTAGTATTGATCTTAACAATATGTGTGTTACATATTAGAAATTGATTATCTCTACACACTTTGGACTCAACTTTGGGAGATCTATGGAGACCCTCATATCTCTCCATACCCATAGGAACTTGTTGTAGATTGTTTCATTTCTCTTAAAAATGTAGATTCCATACTCTTTGATGATGATACTTTAGAGGAGCTTGATTATATCACAGTTCTTGCATGTTCTTATGGTTCAAAGATTTGTCTTCATATACCCACTCTTCACATAGAACTTCATCAACATTTTTTGCTTCAACCACCACACTTTTATGTCTTGAAGAATAAACTATTCTAGGAATACTTACTAACAACATGACACCAACAGTATATAGATGAACCCTTGCCTCCTCCATGACCTAACTGTTGGCCCACAATTGTTGTTGCACCAAAAGATCGACCTGTTAATGCCTGATACAATTGTCAGAGTTAACAGATCCATGAGAGGTGGTTAGTCCATGTCATGAATCCCAAGGGGAGCACTAACCATCTGCCAACAAGCTCCCCCTTAGCGTTACCCAAGGGGATTCGAACCTGACACCTTTGTCTCTGATACCAATTGTTGGCCCACAATTGTTGTTGCACCAAAAGATCAATCTGTTAATTCCCGATACAATTGTCTAAGTTAACAGATCCACATGAGGTGGTTAGTCCATGTCACAAATCCCAAGGGGAGCGTTGACCATCTACCAACACTAGCTTGTCCTAAAGGAGCACTTTTTCTCTTTTTGACATAACTTGGGCATACAATGTTGAAATTTGACAAATGATATATCTTTGAAAAGTTATTTCTGAGCACTTTCTAGTGGTGTAGGTCTCACCTTCAAATTTTGCTGCTAATTCATTTTTTTTTGTCAAATTTAAATCTTCATTTTTCTCTTTTGAGCTCTTTTTTTTTTTCTTGTATCTCTAATTCTTGTGATTATAGAAATTTTGGAAAGGTATTTTAAAGATCTTTAGATGAATACATATACTTTTTCTAGAATCTACCCTATTTATATAAATATATATATATATTTGTGATTTCACATTTTTATCAATTACTTGGACATCTTGGCACTTGGAATTGATCTATTTGCATGATATGACTTTAATTTGTCTAATTTACATGCACTAAGGTTTATAGTCTTTTATTTTTTCATTTGAGGACCTATTACGGGTTTTTCTATTCATCATTCTATAATCATCCTAGAAAAGGATAACTATGAGTCTTAGTGAAATAACATCCTTAAACATCTTAAGTGGCTTGACTTTTTCTCTTATTTATATGGACTCATATGTACTCTAGACACACCAAGGAGTTATTCAGCATGGGGTATTATTAATGATCATTTTATAGGAGTGATTTATGCTAGTTTTGATCTTGACACTATGTGTGTTGTATCAAACATTGATTGTTCCCACACACTTTGGACTCGACTTTGGAGATCCATGTAGACCCTCATATCTCTCCATACCCAGAGAATATTGCTACATATTGTCTAATTCCTTTTGAAAATGTAGATTCCATACCCTTTAATGATGATTCATTAGAGGAGATTGAGTATATCATAGGTCTTGTATGTTTTAATGGTTCCTAGACTTGTCTTTGAATGTTCCCACTCTTTAGATCGAGAATTCATCATCATATTGTATTATCCTAATTAACTTAGCATCACCACATCCTTGGTCCCTATTGGTTAAGTGCAATATGATATCCATCTTCTTTCAAACTTGACTATTTGGAATTTGTATCTTGTAGGCATATTATCCTTGTTTGTAGAGTCCTATATTTTAGATTTGGAGGATTATTTTGAGGACATTCATATCCTCTCTTTTTATAGCCACATCATCAACATTGGCCCATAATCTTCATCATCTCTAGAGTTTTTCTGCATAATTCTTCATGGGTTTTTGGATTTACATCATCTCTTTCCTATGTGTGGACACTTGAGCACTCTTTAGAGGCACGTATCATTTGGATTTATATTCCTAATTCTTCCATATTTTTAGATTGTCTACTCTAATCACTAATCAATCTGTTTCTTGCTAAGGGGAGAAGTGTTGTTTTCAAATAGTGGATCATGTTATGTCCTCAAGTGTTCATCATTGACACAAGAGATTGTTCTTTATGGGGGGATTCACATCCTCATTTTTCTCTCCTACTAGGTTGAAATCTATTGTACCTGGGTGATAGAAGTAGTCCTTAGGGGCTCTCATTGAGTCTTCCTATCCTTCTTTCACTATTGCAATCATTTCATTTTCTCTCATTTGGAGAGGATTTTTTCCCATTTGGTTATCTCACTTTCTCTTGTTGTGATAGATTCATTTATTTGTACATGGGTATCTCATCAGGCCTTGTAGTTGAGACCCATCCATGCATTCGTCATTGCATTCTTTTATCATGTTATTTAGCTTCTTCTTAAGTTGATCTTAAGGGGTGTGTTGGATTAATTAAGATATCACTTGATAAATAATTAGCCATTAATTAATTATTAGGTCCTTTATTACATTAATTACTTAACCTAAACTTAGGAGTTCCTTTTTATTATTAGATTGAGCTATTTATAGGCTAAGCTATCTCATTACATGGGATGATGACACATGTCTCAAACTAATCAAATCCTCATCTAGGGTTTGATTTTTTCTTATATAAGGATTCTTATTCATTACAATCATTCATTCAAATTATTTCATTACACAATTAGTTTTTTTTATAGATCATCTCTTCTCAAGGTTTCATGAGCATATCAATGGCTTTTTCTCTTCAAATTTCATAGGAATTTTGGTTGTGAGTATTTTTTGGGAGCTATGGGGTTCACTATAAACATCAACACCCCTAAGGATTACTAGAATCCTCAGTTTACTATAATTCAGTTTTAAATAAATGTAATTGATGGAGTCAAATTTACCATTAGTCATTTCTAATATTATCTTTGTGATCTACTAAGACTTGAAGTAATATTGGGTATTAAATTTATATTCCTATAGACAGGAATCAAACACTCAATCTAATTTTTATATATCTATAGGAATATACATGTCACTCCCAATCTTTCTAATGGTGTAAATAAGTCTAGATGTTGATATACAAGCTAGAAGTTATAAGTCTTCCTAGTTGGGTTACCTAAAAAAATATGTTATTTGATTTTTTTTTTTGGTTATTTTCTCCACATCCAATTGTTCCTTTCAAACTCTAGATGATTTGGTGACATTTCATATATATATATATTGAAGCAGATAAAGGTTACCTTTTATTAGAAACTAGGAGGATCTAGGAGATGAAATGAGAAGAATAATGAACAATACACTTTTATATTGTATTTAGTTGACCCAAATGATAATAAATACAAAGCCTTGCATATATAGGCAAGGATGAGGAAATCCACCTATCAGGTGGATTGATAAGTTCCCAATGAAGTGGCACAAATGATTAGATAAGTGCCTTATAGGTCTCACGTTAGGATCACTTGGAGTGTGCAAACCAACAACCTTTATGACCAAGCCATCAACCTTGTGTGCCAAGTTTTGAGTTTTATTTGAGGTGAGATGGAAAGTCTTCCCACCTTAAAAGGCATGTGCATGAGATTTAAAAAATAAGTAGGTAACCTATAGAGGTCTAAAAGGTTGCACATTTAGCTAGACAAGATGTTTCCTAACCTCATCAACCTAAGTACACTTAAGTATAGTGAATAGATTAATTATTCACACTAACACTTTTGAAGGCTCACAACTCTCTTGAAAAGTTTTTCCATATTATCTAGTTTTTATAATATAGTAGGTTCTCACACACAATGTGTTTTTATTTAAAATTTTAATCAAATTCAAATAAATATAGTTATCAATAAAGCTAAAAGAAGAAAAACCCAAGGAGGTCCTTTTAAATACCACCAATCACATAAAACATAACAATCTATAGACCAAAAAAGACTCACAATACCTAAGGGATGTAGATAAAATAAATTAATGTCAATCATTATTAATAATTAGTGGAAGTTGCCTAGTTTTATCCAAAGGAAAATTCCTATGATCAATGAAATTATAGCTATGGTAATCATTAAAATCCCATTTAGCTAAGTAATTACCACCATATTCCATTCCCTATTAATATGAGAAAAAAGAAACATAACTAATATTTGGAGCATGATATATAACTTTCTGAATGAGAGAATCCAACTTCCAATAATAGTATTTAAATTTCCCTTTATTAAAAAAGAAACCAAGATCATAGAACCTATTCCATAAATAGCTTTATTGCACCCCAATTCATAGGGTTTTTCCAATTTCATGAAAATCATATGGAACTATATTTGGTTATTAATGCAACAACGCATAAAAATAGTGAAGAAGAATTGAGCCAAACCTTTACTATTACAACTTATCCCATTGATCCTTGCAACACCCTAGATACCCCTTGAGAATCAATCAATATCCACTTTGAATAACCAAAGAGGGGCATGATTCTATTGAACAATAATGCTCAAACTAAATTAGTTATCTTCAACCTAGAGCCATATTGAATTTGAGAAGAAATAGAGGGGGAAAACTCTAAAATACATAAAATATCGCAATCAAATGGGAAAAGAGATTCTTTAAGGGGGAACTTAACTTGAATAATGTCATTAATTGAATTCCCTATTGTCTAGCATACAGCTATGATAAGTTATATGATCTTAGAAAATATGATGATTCATCTCTAACCATATGTGCTAAAGAATAAAAATAAGACCAAGATCCTAGTCAACAACCTAAAAAGAAGTTGTCGTAGGAAGATAACCCATCCTTTCCAAAAAAATAGATAACTAAATAGCATGAATGATATGTTGATTCCACATCTTCCACCACAAACTCCAAATATTTAAGGAGAAGGTAAAACTTGAAAGAAAATATATGCAATACTTTCCTCACTATTGTCACAACACACAATTACAAGGACCAATAAATCATCTCTTTTTGATATTATCGAAAGTGAGGCACTTATTATGGCTTAGTAACCAAATAAAAATATTGCACTTGGTCCAATTAAATTTATTCCAAATTTTTTCCACTAGGGAAATTACTATTGGTACCTTTCTTTTGTTCTAGAAAATGATAATGAAGAGCAACCAAATAATTTCCATTATATTCATATATCCATCAAATTACATTGATTCACTAAATATACCAACAAGCTTAATAAAAATATTGAAGCAAGAGCATGGCACAAGACTTAGATTATCCAATTTTAGGACCATTATTGGGGTCCTTATAATGATATTTATAGGATTTTCCTAGGTGAATAAGGTTCTTAAAATTAGTAACTTTAGATGACTCTTTAGCCTAAAAAATATCACTAAGGGGTTGGAGATAAAGGAAAGATAAAATAATTGGAGGGTGGAGATCCCAAGAATCCTTCTAGAAAAAGATATCTATCACTTTTATTTATTAATGTAGACATGTAAAATGTATTGATTGACATTGTGCATCTGATCCTAACCACTAACATCATTTCATCCTAAATCATCCTTTAGTCTAACCATTTAATCAAATATCTTTATCTGATTAAACTCATCAATATTCCTCTCTTAATTAAATAAATCAGTTATCTAATTAAGTCAAATCTTCTCGATAATTAAATTAACCATTTTGATCTAATTATCCTATTTAATTAAATAATTAATTTTATTTGATTAAATATATTAAGACTATTATTAAATTAAATAAATTAAAACCTTATTTAGTTTAATCTAACATCATCTCTTTTAATTAAATAAATCAAAATCTTTATTTAATTAATCCCTTATCACATTCTTCTCATATTTGATTTAAATAAATCCACCAATTTAAGTCAAATAGGTCACATCATTTAACCCCTTCATTAAATTAATTAACTTTGATTAATTTAATCTCCTCTTATGTCCCATCCTCTAGCTATTACCACTTGCACATGAAAATAGATTTAATTGATTTATTAAATCTCTATTTTCTTCAACAAGGCATCTTTTAAGGAATATTCCTTCAAGTTTGAATTCAAAATCCATGTTGACATGTACATCCAACAAGGCATTTACTCTTACATGTCCTTTGCCTTGAGCCAAGTGGCATTCAATGCATTCTTCCTTCCTCTGCATGTCATTTCAACAAATTCAAAATTCAAAAAATATGCATTTATTGGCACAATCCTCAAAAATTGCACATCCTCCATCCATTCATAGGTTGAAAAGTGGCACTTTTCCATTGGCTAATTCTTAGTCCCACATTTCTTTATTTTGGACATTCATCCATCAATCTCATCTATAAATAAGAGGCTAATCTCCTCATTTCAACATCCACATTTTGAGTAAACTTACTATGCTCAAATCATTAGCAAATTTCATCCATTATCATTGAATCTTAGCTAGGTTATACAGACTTTTCCATTGGAGCACTCGTCAAGCATCAACAAGTGGATCAAATTTCTTCATCAAATCACCATTGCATCATCGGAGTTGGGAAAGGGCCAATTTTCACATCAAATTGGCACCAATTCCCTCAAGAGATTAGGAGTTTGTTTGCTTTAGAATAGGATTTGATATGCTTTTAAACTTCATTGTGTTCTTCATTTCATATTCTATCTCTTTTGCTATTCAAATGAATTTCTTGAGGAATCCTTATTCTTGCTTGCATTCCATCTTCTAATGTGTTTGTTCATGTTGTTTTGCAGGTATTGGGATTGGGGTTCACATTATTATCAAGAATTATAAATGTTCCATAACAATAAAATATCCATTCTTAATAGTGTTCTAAACCATAGAAAACTTCCCATCCAAATATATTTTGTGATTATCCTCATCAATCACTCTCCCTAAGTACTTGAAATTTAGTATTATCAATTATAGTTTCTCCATGTGCTTACACTAGATCTGGTATAATTTGGCTACTAGAGTGTATTAATTTAACTTTGGTTGTCTTAGACCCATTAATTTCAGGACTACAAATTTCATTCCAATTGACTAAAATCTATTTTTGGGACTCCAAATTCCTTTCCCATATAAATTTTTGGTAAAGAGTATCAAGTTATTTGATATTTTTTTAACATCTTTTTCATTTATCTTCTTGTTATATTCTTCACAACTATTAATTCATTATTTATTTTTTCCTACTACTTTAATCCATCTCATTCTTTGTAAAACTATATCACAATAGTCTTCTACTTCAATAAAATTAACTAAAAACACATCTCCTTTGACAAATAACTAAAAAAAATTCTCCTTTAAAAACATACAATTAAAGGGAAAATATTTTCTACGAAGCATGACCAAATAATTACATCTAGATCTTGGAAACCCTTACATTCTATCCATGAGGTTGATGAAACAACCCATGTTAATCTAACTATGTTATTGTAGAGGTTTAGATTTATTTTTAATCTCAATAAAGATAGCATGGGCTATAATTTTAAAGATAATGGAAGCTACATGCTCAAAGATGAATATGAAAATTAACGATATCAAATCTCACTTAAATATTTTATTTCTCTTATTATAAGATTTGGAGAACTAAAATGTGGTCCAAGGTGAATTTTTTTCTATGGTTAACCTACCACCATAGGATTTTAGCTTGAAATCAACTTTAAAAATGTTTAATTAGTATAAATATATATCCTCTTTCTTTGATTAAGAAAGAGAAGACTAATCATCTCCTCCCTTTATATGAAAATACTACAAGAATTTAAAATTTTCCAATTGAAAGATTTGGGAAAAACCAACTTTATTATTATTATTTTAAACAACTCCAATTAATTTTTAATTACGTCGAAGGCGTCCCCACACTGAAGTTTTTCAATCCCTTTTCATGCAGAATGATGGAGATTACAGGATAGACGATGGACTGCAATGAAACACATCGCAATGGTTCATCATTTAAATGCACTACTTACCGTAATGCTCATGCTTCACCCTTTAACTCATTTATCTTGGTTTGAAATAGGGAATGAGGCTATCGCTACACCTACAGGCAGCCATGGCATCCAAGGGAAAGAAAAGAGGGTTTCCAGATAGATTTGGAAGACAACGCCCTTTGCTTTATTTGATTTTTTCTTCTTTCTTCTAGGGCTTGACAATGATCTGGTCGCCTTGTGTTTCACAGGAGAAAGATAGGGCTAGGCATGAGAGTAGCTTTCCATCTCATTTTCTTTTTAACTCTCTTTTATTTCCCTTCCTTTATGTTTTAAAAGAAAAATAGGTTTTACAGGACCTGAAACCAAGCATCAACAACAAAAGATAAGTAGAAAAGTACAACAACGCATTAGCTGTCCCAAAAAGGAAACGACAAAGACAAAAGAGATAGGGCCCAAAAAAAGGACCGCTTAAAACCAAAGAAACAAAACACCAAGTTACTCCAAGGTGTTCAAGTAACTCCTCAACTTTTTCAACATTCTCAAGCATGTCTTTAATCCCCGCTTGAGAATTTGAACCGTATGTGAAGAAGTCTTCCTTCTCTCTTTATGTTTTGCCCTGCACGAGTCGAATCTCTCACCACCGACTGCTGCCTCCCCGCCCCATCCAAATCCACCACCAACCCTTTTGATTTTTTTCAAGCTTTTCCACCATAGCATTTATGATGATAGTGTTATGCCTAGCAATTTTGTGGTTGTTTGCAACAATGGCCCTTATGTTTTGTCCAATCTTGGACATGTTACATTCGATACTAGCCAATCTATCCTCCTGTAATTGCTGTCTTTTCCTCGGTAAAGGAGTTTCTTGTTCATCATTATCTCTGCTATTCCAGTTGATCTTCTGCTCCAAATCCATAACCTTGTTGCTGAGGTCAGTAACATGGCCTTTCAGGTCACACACTTCTTTCTGGGTCCATTTGAGCATGGTAAAAAGGCCACCCGTACTTTTTTCTGCTATACTAACCAAATTCTCAGGCTTAAGCTTATTCAGGGCAGAATTAACTTCATCCTGAATAGGGGACTCAAAATGATCATTCCCCATATTTCCAGAAGCAAGGGCACTAGGGGTCGATTCCTTACTGACCAAAGGCTTCTCAGAGAGGATTTCCATAGAATTTCCAGAGTACGAAACAAGTTTCATAACAGGGTTACCTTTAAAACCAGGGGACAAACCCGGAGTAGGGCAACCAGGAGACGGCTGGGGATTAAGACAGAGCGGTGAGGCAAAACCCAGACTAGGGCACTCGTGCAGCGGTTGCCATTTAGGACAAGACAGCGGGGCAGGATCCTTAAGAGTTTTCTGACAAGACAAGGACTGGGGAGCAATGGTATCAAGGGCCAACAAGAATACAAGCAGGGGGGCCCGGGGTTCAATTTCCCTACTACTCTCTGTCTCCTCATCATCTAACTCTTCAATTTCAACAGTTTTGGGCAGAGCAGGTAAATTTTGAAAATACTCAAAAATGAGCCTAACAAGACCAGGGTGGATAATAGCATTCCTCCTAGGATTTCTTTCCACATCATCAAGACAATTCTTCAAAGAAGAAAATAAGTAAAAAGGCAAGAGATATACGAACCTTATGACGGAAATGATTCAGAATGGCAAAGTGGTAACCATAGACCCTGGTAAAGCGCCCGTCAACCGTTATATATTCCATGATAACTCTTAAAACTTTCCTCCAAATAGATTTGATGGACTCCACATCAAAGTAGCTGTTAGCAACCTTAACCATCTTCACTTTTTCCTTATCTTTTTTGGGAAATTTAATAACCGCTTCATCAGAGAATCGTCGGTCTCGGTAGAATTTAACACCCTCAGTCGAGAGACCTGTTATTTCACCAATTAAGTCCTCACTCAGCTTAACATTCCTGCCAAACAACACGATCTCTCCATTTTTCCAGTTTTTAACAAAATAGTCCAGCATCCCCTCATCCGTGCCATGGAGTTTTTCCAGATAAGGGACTAAACCTCCCTTTTCGATTCTTTCCCATGCTTTAGCATTCTTTCTGTGCTCCTAGAAATTACTCGGCTCCACTCGTTTTCTTTCTCCTCCCTTCCCTTTATGTTACCGATTCATTGATATTTTATTCTAGTTTAAGACTATTGTAGGGATGTTATACATGGTGGGAATTAGATATAAACTATACTTTGAAAGAAAATAGATGCCATGTAACCATATAAATGATTAAATGAGGACATAAGGTGTCTGCGTCACTGCCCCATTTTTTATTGCGTACAAATATGTTTCTTTATATATATATATATATATCCTCTGTTGTTAGCGGTACATGTTTTTTTTTGGAGTGGAGAAGGATTGAATAATCATGCGGTTACCTGTGTGTATGCCTATCCCAAAACTAATGTGAAAAATATGTGTGTGCATGTTTTTTTTTGTATCCTGTCTAGTACAAGGTATGCCAAGAGATATTTGAACATATACTCAAAAACCCAAAGCACCCAAACATATACTCAAAATTAGAAACCAAAATAGATAGAAACAAGTGACTAGACATGTTAAACTTCAAATGCCTAAAACATTCAAAACTTCAATCTACTCGTAGTCCCACATCACAAAGAAAAATTATTAATGGTTGTGGTAGTTTTCATGCACTAATAGCCACCTATTGGCATTGGTCCTACTAGAGAAATAGGTTTTTGGATCAAGAGTGGAGACTAAGTCTTCGAAAGTTTGGAATGCCTCTTGCTCCAGCTGGCCATAGTAAGGGAGGAACTGTTTCCATCTCAATGCATGATAGGTCATTACAGTTGGTTCAAGTCCTTTCTTTTCAATCTCCCCATATAGCTGAAGTGATTTATAGGTATCACCTGAACTCGCATACGCATCAATCATCAAGTTATAAGTACTTACAATATCTGGCATCAAACCCCTATCAGCAAATCCATTCCAAGGAGCTTCTCCTTCCACCATCTTGCCTTCTCTACATATCCCATTTATAAGAGAGTTGTAACTAACAATATTAGGCATAATGCCAATTCTCTACATTTCTCTCTATATACTGAATGCTCCCTGCATGTTACCAATCCTACAGTGACCATTGAGAAGAGTGTTATATACTTGTAGATTTGGTGCAACATTTCTACTCCATCTCCTTCAAAATGTCTTCAGCTTCATGCAACCTACCTTCCTTACATAATCCATTTATCAATGCACCATATGTTACAACATCAAGTGCAACACCCCTTTCCTACATCTCCTCAAGTAGAAACAAACATTCCTACATATTTCCACTCTTACCATGCCCATCAATCAATGCATTATATGTAATAGTATCAGGAACCAAAC
The DNA here is from genome assembly GCA_007258455.2 of Sequoia sempervirens. Lineage (NCBI taxonomy): Eukaryota > Viridiplantae > Streptophyta > Pinopsida > Cupressales > Cupressaceae > Sequoia > Sequoia sempervirens. Next base: position 149,721,408 of record VDFB02105785.1, on the reverse strand, counting down.
CCATTGTGTACATCTCTTTTAAGAGATTTACTGCTTCTCCAATCATATGTTTCCTACAAAGGCCCTTGATCAATGTGTTGTAAGTAGTGACATTCAACACAATTCTTGTTCTTCCCATCTCCTGGTGTAACCAAAGAGCTTCCTTAGTATTCCCCAACCTTGAATTCCCATTGATAAGTGTGCTATAAACAACTCTATTAGGGTTCAAACCCTTTCCAATCATTTCATTAAAAAGATCTTTTGCCTCCCTCATTTTCCCTAATTTGGAGAGTGCATTCAACAAAATGTTGTACCTAAAAATATCAATTTGAATACCTTTTCTTATCATTAAGCTATGCAGCTCTAAAGCACTGTGTACATCTCCAAGTCTTAGGCACCCATCAATCAATGTATAATAAGTGACAAGATCTGGCTCCAATTGATGCTCATACATCTTATTTATAGTCCTTTTGGCTTGCTCTAACCTACCACTTTTATAGAGCCCATTAATCCCATCTCGATTCCCAGATTTACAGTAACCAAAAAAACATTGTGATTAAAAAAAATTACGAACTTTTATTTAAATTACCTTTAGAAATCTAATTTTGGGACATTTATACAAGCTAGAACTCCAAAATTGAGCTTTTAAAAATTCAGATTCACATTTACATTTTTAGTGTTAGTTTTTTTTTTTTTTTTTTCTAATAATAGATTTTAGGCTGAAAGAATGACTAGCATAACAACACCCAATTTCACATTTCAGATTTTCAAAATTTAGCTCTATGCTTATGGTATATTTTCCTCAAATCTGTTGTTTCCAATCTCCAACAACGCATTGACTGTTTGTAGATGGCATAAAAAAATAAACTAGAACAATACAAATTGCTAAAAATACCTTTGGTCTTCATTCCATTTTAGTGATGTCACTTCTGATGTGATTTTTTATTTTCTTTGAGTTGGGTAGCTTCTTAGAAAATGCTTAAATTGTCATCTCATGAATATGCCTAATTTAGACTAATATTCTCTACTATCTATCACAAAAAAATGAAGATTTAAATGATATAGCTACATGCAAATAAATTCAGCTGTATCATTTCATATGCACATATATACATTCTTATGTATAAATATTTCTTTTAACTATAAATTCTTAGACTTCATATATTAAAATAATCATGAAATAAATGAAATCAAATTAGATAAGACATGCCTTAAATATTTTGACTATTTTGTACTTTGTAAATCCACAAACCTTAGCTTCAAAGTCTCCAATCGAGCTTTCTAGAAGTCCACAATTTGTTGATAGTTTGATACAACCTATTCAGAGCAATGAAATCTTCCTTCTACTCCCTTCTACATGAGTGATCTTACCCAATACTTTCTCTTTCTATGTAACTAAGAACTAGTGTCTTCTATATGACAAAAATAAATTCTCTCTATATCCTCTCAACATTATTCTTGACTTCGAATCTCTATTTTTTAATTAATTATTCTTTTTCTCTTTCCATGTTCATAATTTCTATTTAGCTTTCTCTATGGCTTATATGGAATTTTTTTTTATTCTAACATGATAATTATTGATGTAAGTTGAACGTTGAAACATTGACAAATCTATTTTTTTTAACACGATCAATATGTATTTTGGAATTTTGCAATTTAAAATTTTAGTGCTAGGTTTCTTTAAGTTCTAATAACAAATTTCAAGTTGAAACAATGACTAACATAACAGCACCAAATTTTAGATTTCAAATTTTCAAAATTTAGCTCTATGCTTATGGTCTATTCTTTTCCCTTCTTTGTAGCACTATACTGTGTTCTCTTTAGGTTTGTTGGTATGTTTATATAACCAATTCCATTTAAAATCACACCAATTCCATTTAACATCACAGGCACAACTTTGCAGGCTCTCAAGAATTCTATTTTTTTTGTAACTTCCTTTTTTCTAGCCATTGTTGGTATTTCCTTGATATAGTTCAACAACATAAATTCCTTGTTGGATTTTTTATCCATCAAATAAAATACAGCTAATCTGTTCAACAGATTTTCTCCCATTTTACTCAAATATTAACTACAATACAAATATTTGTATAGCAAATGTTATCTACTAATTTAAATCTGTCATACTATCTTCTTATTTTTTGGTTCTTTTTGAAGGCACTTTTCAAAGGTTTGCAGTCCTAAAAAATAGTAGGTTTCAAGCATAAGACATCAGTTTCTAGCCTCAAAATGATAGTAGCTTTTGATCCTTGCAACAACTAGATTTTATTGTCCAAAGAGCATGACTTTATCCTTTGGAAATAGCAAAAAATACAAACATAAAATAACTATTTGTGTAGTAAATATTCCTATGTGATGGCAGCTTGCACCTACCATGCCAGTTCTAATTTAAAAAGCCTCAACTGTTTGTGTAGTCTCAACAATATTTTAGTCCAAAAAGTAGAGGCTTTGGTTATAAATAGTGGATAAGATGTGGGGTTTCAAAATCCCTTTTATACCTCTCAAAGATATTAGCATCTATGTGCAATACTACATCACCACAAAGAAACACTCTCTTTACACACTACTTCCCAAAAAAAGTCATTTGAAACAATTATATGGTTAAATAATAACAAAAAGATTGAACCTGAAAACCCCAATCATTCTCTCCATGGGGGTCACTAGATCCCAAATCAAAGAAACTCATGTTCCCCATATAGTTATAAAATATGTTTTCTGCTCCATATAGCTGGATTTGGATATTAGTCCCACTAGATGGATTGTCTATTGCCTTACACATGATCTACACAAACAAGAGAAACATTATGAAAATATTTTTTACATAAATAATGAAAAGAAAGCTCTTTAAAAAATTGAACAAGATTTTGTATAGATGTTTTGAACTACTCTATGATTCATCACAACAATGAGAAAAGTTCCATCCTCATCATAATTAGATTTTGAAGGTGAAGATGATAAAATAGTACATCATAGTCTTTGATTTTTAGAACCCAAGATCAGATTTTTAATAGACTTCTCCATATGTAAAGTTTGTTTTTTTTCTTCTGTAATATAGAAAACACCTTAAGGTTTAGGAGCTATGTTAGAGGAACAAGACTTTTATTCCAACAAAATTACATTCCATATTGTCTAATCATTGTAGGGATTAATATGACCATTTTAATATGGGTAGAATGGTCAATGGGTTTTGAACTTTCAACCAAGGTCATCACAACAATTTATTCTCCTTACCTATAAACATTGGCTCATTGGAAAATATGATAGTCCCTTATGTAGGTTAAATCATAGTGTGAGCACCCCTAAATCTGCAAATGGCTAAATCTCCAACACTCTATGACATGTGTTAGTTCATGCAAATGCAAACTTATTAATGCTCCTATGAAATAATACATTATGCTTCATGAATAAAATGAAATAACAACATAAACCAATAAAAATCTTAGAGAAGCACAATGCACACCTATTCCATAGTGGATTGGTGTCACTTTGATGTGAAAAGTGACCCTTTCCCAATCCTTTGACAAGCTCAATGATAAAATGCCTTGAAGTGGACAAAATTAGCTCTTAATGTGAAGAGAGTAACTTTGCATGAAGTTGTAGATGGTGAGAATGAAGGATAGCCTCTCCATTTATAAAAGATTTTGATGAGAGAAGAGGCCAAAGGGATGAATGTGGGATAAAAACCCAACCAATAAGAATGAGCTACTTGTCACCATGTGAATGGGCCAAGGATGGGCATATTTTGATGAATGTGCCAATAAATGCATACATTTGAAATTTAAAAATGGTGAAATGACAAGGTGGATGAAGAGTCAAATGGAGTAATGGCTACTTGGCTCAATGCAAAAGGACTTGCAAGATGAAATAAGTTACTTGTTGGAAGGACTCATCCCACTTGGATTTGAATTCAAATTTGAGGGAATATTCTCTAAAAATGCCTTGTTGAGGGAAAATGAAGATTTAATAAATGAATTAAATGATTTATTTGTGCAAGTGGGAAAAGCTAGAGGATGTGACATTAGTTTAGATTAAATTAATCAGGATTAGATTAATTTAATGAGGGATTAGATGATTTGACTTTTTGAATTAGATTTATGGATTAAAATAAATCAAAAGGAGATGGAAAATGATAAAGATTTAGTTAAATAAATATTTGATTTATTTAGCTAAAGGGGATGATTAAAGATAAATTTATTTAATTAAAATTGAGGACTTTAGAGATTGAATTTCGTGAACTTGATTTATTTGATGAATGGATGAATATGACATAATTAAATGCATGATGCTAATTTTGCATGTCTACCTATAGATTATAAAATGTAGTTGATCACATAGGTTTCTCTAAGTATGGTTTTGAATAACACTGTCACTTTAATGTAGACTATGTTCAAATTAAAGTTGTCATCATCCCAGTCTATCTACCTTATCGGTAGGTCATTGTTAGCATTAAATTTGAGGTTTGAATATGGTGAACAAGATATATGGTTGGGATTTGACAAAATTGGTTTGATAGGGGCAAATTTTTCTTATCAAATTTAGATTTTGTTTCTCTTTTTCTTGTACTACACTTTCTTGTTATTTTGTGAATGTAGGCCCTTTTCTTCACTAAAAGAAAATGCACTTATTTTTGGGTAGAGATCCCAGTTAAAGAAGAATGGCATCTGATCAAAATTGTCACACCTTTTGGCTAACTAGTTAGAAATCATCGAGGAATTTTTGCTCTACTAAAGATTTTTTGGGACTTGCACTTGGCTTTGTTTAAGTGGATTGCTTTAAGTGGGGTTTGAATCAAGGTTGTCATCATGACAATCTCTTTGCATTACCATTAGACTGTGGGTTGTTGGAAAAAGGAAATGCTTCTTTGTCAAAGTTAAATTTAAGCTTTTGAACATAACAGTATGTGAAATTGGAATTGTGAACTTTGATACCATGGCATTATTTTTTTAGGTGAAATTTGGATTTTCTTTCCATTCTCTTCCTTTGTGTTATGTGCATCCAGAATGTTATGTGCACTTCAATAACTCACTAGTTGACGGTTGTTCTATGCAACTTTCATAATCTAGATAGGGACATTTGCCATGTTTTTGTTGTGTCTTCAGTATTGGTTCCTCTATTTTAATCAACAATCCATATGTCAACAAAAAAATTTAATCTATATAAAATACCAAAGAGAAATGTCTATTTAATTTATTGTGTAAAATAATAATTTCATCTCCTTCATATTAAAGAAAAGCAATAAGATACATCACATCCACTACTAAATTAATTTACTGTGGATATTATGTTTATAATGTTTCAGAATTTACTGTGGATATTATGTTTTAGAATTTACTTTAAATTAAATATAAACCTTCTATTTTACAAACATAATATCCACAGTAAATTAATAAGGAGGAAATTTTTAGGAGAGAAGATAAAGAAATATTAGACAATATTGTACAAAGATTCTCTGGTTTTACTTGTAGAGTCTAAATGATTCTTTGAGAGATCTTCTGCTACTTGGAGTTGACGACATCTCCTCCAATATCTTCCATGACTTCTTTATAACATTGTAGCAATTTTTTCTTTCACTCTAAGTTTAATCCCCCACTACTGGAAAATGCTAATTCAAAGTACCCAAAGCTAGTCAAACTCATCATCATTTTTCCATAAAAAAATGCTACTAATGGATATTAGAGTCCTTTTTAACTTGAGGGCTGAAAAAGAAAACTTAGCTCCACAAAAAAATTACAATGTTTCACAAGGAGAGAGCCTCTACCATGTTTTCTATGTTGTACAAAAGAACCTTCAAAACAAAACTTTAGATGGGTATTGAAGGAAATGAAAACCCACTATGCTTATGATTAAAAAAAACTTAGTGGTGCCTGCAACATGAAGTTTTGACTGAAGCTTCTACCTGCAGCACTCAGATGATCAAACGAGTGCTCTGTGATATGACACAGTAAATTGGACACAAACCGCAGCCACTGTATATTTAAAGTGGACACTATACTTGGTTTTCTAGGTATTGTAACATTATTTTTTTGCCACATTTCATCGATATCCCCCTAATTTCATGAGAGGTTCAAAAACAACTGGTCATCAAAACTAACTTGTTGTTAGTAAATCCTTGTAGACTTGGTCTAGGAGAGAGAAGACTGACTTACTATTACCAAGACATTTAAGAAGTAGGTGTAAGCTAAAGTTTACTTTCTTTCCATGGGCAACTAGATACACTTTATACACAACCAAAAACAGGTTACTTTGGTTGAAGTGTTAAAAAAACCCACCAAAAATCTCTCTGGGTATCGATGTGGTGTTACATGTGAAGGTCGGGAACAATGAGGGAGGCTTCCAAATGGAGAGCATTCATGATACTATAAGGATGCACTGTAGAAGGAGTAGTTCAAACCATTCGAGCAAATGGCACTAGAACCTTTTGAAAGAGATCATGCTTGTGTTGTAGGAGGCTATGCCTGGTGCCAAAGAAGCGAAAACCAACTGTTGTTGCTTAAAATTATTTGATTAAAAATAGGAGTGGATGTCGTATGAGAATGTTTTAGTTGTATTACTGGAAATTGTGTAAGACTTTGTGAGTCAACATTATATACCAGTTTTTTATAATATTGATTTTTAAAGTCAATTTTTGTTGTGATTTTCAAAAGCTGTGCAGCCAAGTCCAATTTATAAATTTTTATCAGTCACAAGTTTTAAACTACTTTCAAAATACATTTCTTGCTTTGATGATCTTTTGTTGATTGTTGGCATTTTTTGCATTGTCTCATCTACGTTAATTTTATGTACTCATGTGACTATTATGTCAGAGGTTCTTCATCTACCAAATCAAGAATATTGTACAACAATCACTATGAAATTTTTAGGTTATAATCACTGTTGCACTGCCTTAATGGACATTTTGTAGTTTATGGCTCCCAGTCCCTTTTCCGATTTAATAATAAACCAATTTAATACAAAATTAACTAATATGTCTTCCACGTACCCATTGCACATGAAGGTGCGATTGCTAGTTTTTAGTCTATGCCTCTTTTATAATAATATATTTTTTATGTTATAAAAGAAAAGAAAACAAAATGATCTATGATGCTCATTCTTCCTTTAAGAATTAATATTAGCTTTCTATTCCTATCATATGCTTACAGATTCATATAGCAAGATGACTCGCATTTTAAGCGAATATTACCTCGATAAATCTGATTGTTATGACGTATATGCATGGCCAATACGTACTATTTTTCGTGGTAGTCTGCATCCCATTTCTCAAAACCACCGAAACATAAATTGAAAACAAAGTTCTTATTGAATAGACATATTTTATGCTTTGACAAACTTGGGGAAGAAAGATTGACGTAAGAAACGCACACACGTCACAATCATCCTCGTGGACTATCATGCAACACTGAAAACTGAGTAAAAATATATATTCGAAACGCGTTGATAAATCGTTTTGTGCGGCGCCGTTGTATGTGGAAAGCACCGCTTTGTGTTCCTATCGCCGAACGTTGGCGTCTTCCGATTATTTTGCTATTTCTTGTTACATCTTTTGTAAAAGCTTTGGTTCAATGACAAAATCATATTCCTCCTCTTTGTCCTAAAAACATGTTATCCTCGGCCAAAAGTCTAAGATTCGTAACTTTTACTGTTTTACCAGTACAATAAGAAAAAAGGTCAAGCTTGTGGACATAAATCTTGACCTTTAAGTAACTCACGACGCGCAAAGATGTCCTCTTACTGTGGCAGAACATTATACAATGCACATGTTAACATCATCATCTGGTTGCACTGAATCGGGACTTTATATGGCACTTGGTTGTCTATAGATAGTCTTCTCTTCACCAAATTATCTCTCCATTTGTTTCTAAAAGATAACAATGGCGGTCGCTCTTCATCAGTCTTTTACCTATAATCTTGTTGGCATTTGTCTCAATATGTTCATATGGTGTCTCAATCTAGTTTTTAATATTAAGATTACAAACAATCTAATTTTTAGGTTATGAAATAAAAATATATGTTCTCCATTACAGAGTTCATTTTTTTTATCAAAATAAATATTTTATACTGGACAACATCATTTTTATTGGTTTTTCATGTGTAGATCATTTTAAATATTACAATTTAAAGTAAAAGATCATAATGTTTCGTGAATCAATTGTAATGGTCTTGCATAGTATAAATATAAAAATATGTGACACATAAATGAGTTGTAAAAGGGAGTTGGACATGTTGATCAACTTATGATGCATGTTATAATGTGTCATGAGTCATCTTTGAACGGAAACAATGGAGCCAAAATAAAATGCCCAAATTCATGAGTGGGTTATAATGAGTTTATGGTACATGGAATAAATATATTATTTTCAACTTGTGGATTCATCTTGAGATTTGGGTACTACCTTTTAGGTGGCTTTAACACATGGTTTTGGAATTATCATTTAATGGTTTTGTGTATTATTTCTTCTATTTATTAGCCACTTAAGACATAATATTAGTTGTATGTTTTGAAGGTTTATATATAACACTAGAATTACTCAAAATCTCTACTTGGTGGTTATCCTATAAAATATTAGACTATACGACTATAATGTAACCTTTGATTACTTAATAATATGTTGGATTACTTTGGAGTGTGGATGCTTTCTCCAAAAAATGTTTTCACCACATAAATCACCATGTTTGGTATATTATGTGTTCATTTTCTTGTAACTATGCTATTAATTTAATTTTTGCATATACCTCCTCTTGTATATTAGTTAAAGAACTTTAGTTCTCATCTCTACTTGATTTGTTTACATATCATAACCTAATCCCCTTAGATCTTAGGTGTTAAAAAGAAGAGTTTTCAATACATGTTTTAGATTGAGTGGGAGCTTGCATAGAAAATTGTATTTTTGCATGAAAAAAGAGAAGCACATCAAGAATCTATATCGAAAACCACAAATTTTGAGCAGTGGACACTCAAGCTAGACACCATGATTGTGGATAGAGATATTTGGGTACAATACCTAAATCTTTTCTTTTTTAATGTTTTCAATAAAATATGTATGCATAATTGATAGAAAAAAAATTTAATTAATTTTCTCAATGAAAAAAACTCAAATCTAAGCCTTAGACAAGGAAAATCATATCTGAAAAAAATTTCAATTTTTTTTTCAAATTATTTTTAAATTTTTATGATGAAAAGTTAATGAAAATTGATAGTTTTTTGAAAATAATTGCAAATTATCCACAATATTTTCCACTTACCCAAGTTTTAAATTCAATTTTCAGATTTTATGCACTAAAAAATTTAAAAAATTGTAGGTGCAAGATATGTGGAGTTCACCAAAATGTAATGTTGGAAAAGTGATCATAGGGTTTAACTAGGATTAGCTACTTTTCACTTACCAAAAATTAGAATTTAGATCAGCAAGGATATGGGATCGACATGCAACCTAAAAGGTGAGTTAATCAACCTTGGATTTGAATTGATTTTTAAGGGTTGAAATGTATTTTTGATGAAATGCAATGATGCAACTAGTTAACTATGAAAATGCAACATTCTATCATGAATTATGTCAAAGTAGATATTCATAGACAAATTTGAGTTTTAGATAAGACACAGAGGTACCTAAACTCTAAATTTAAAGTAGACTTTGTTGGACAATGGCACTAGGGTACCCTTTCCTATAGATATGAAATTGAAATTTTCTTTCATATTCCTTCCAAGGGTCCCCAATCTAAGGCTTCTTCCTTCTAGACCTTGTTGCTTGATCTTTGTCGATTGCTGAGATAATTGATTATTTAGATCCTATCAAGCTGTAGGGTTTCAATACATCAATGAGAAAATGTTCTTCGATCTTCCTACAATCTTCTATAGATTAGTAACCTACACATTCAAAGAAAGAGGAAAGGTTGTGCCATATAGGGGCTTTCCTTGGTCAAACCCCATGTTGGTATTTCTACCTCCATAATGACAAAAGTGATGATAAAGAGAGATTATCCTTTCGAGGGATAGAGGCTAAATTCTAAATGAATGATGAGTCAAAAATTTGTTGCAACTCACCACTCAGATTTGATCTCCTCAAAGGACATAAGTCATACACATCACCTCAAGGCTTGATTGTGATTTGGGTTGAATTCATTTGAAGACCTACAAGTGTTAATACTCATAGAATAGATGATCACAAAGCATGAACAATATTACATGAAAACATGATGAAGGCTTGATATAATGCTTAAATGAAAATAAAGTTGCAATAATGCTCACAAATCTTCTGTTGATAGTTGATTGGTTTTTGGATCTTCAATTCGCAAAAACAATCCTCTTTCTTTTTTCTAAGATTTCAAATAATGAAATGAATAAGCATTTATATGTAATTAATCTAATTTCCCTCAAATTAAATCCCAATAGCTAACATTTTAGATTTGAAATTCAAATAACAAATTGCCAACCCCCACATTAAAATTTGGGGCCATGTTAGGAGGATAAGGGCACCTAGGGCACCCTTATCTAGACCCACCTTTTCAGAATCTAAAAAATCTAGGGGAAAAATATTAAGGGGATACTTTGGTTTGATACATTTGAGTCCTTGGTAAATGATTATGTGGGCCATGGAATACATAATTTAGGGAATTACGAACATGATTAGGTCCAAGCACATAGGAGGGAGAAAAATCTAGTGTGAAATTGTCAAGGGTGATAATTTATGACACTGCAACTTGATTTAAAGTTCTACACACGTTAGTAATAAAAAAAAAATATAAAACATGCATAGACTCACATATGAACTTGATTATTTGCAAACATGAATATTGACTGATATAAGCTTTGTAAACTCTATTTATTCTACTCTTGACTACTTTTTAAGATGCCCAATTATAATTCCAAAATTGCTAAGATTTCCATAGGATTTCAAATGATGAAAAAGACTTATATTTATATAAATTTCTTGATGCTCCTAAAATTGTTTATAAAATGTTGACAACTATGATTGGATTTTCTAATGTAAAAATGATAAAAAAATAATTTAAAATCGAGCCAAAATAGGTCAAATGATGGTTGTACCCACAAATTGTCTAGATTAATTTTTGGGCTTTTGTTACCATTTGACAATCATTAATATTATTTTTAATTTTATTCTAATTTCTTGAAAATGACCATAAGAAAGGGATATTTATAAGCATAATTAGGTCCAAACACATAGGGGGATCTAAACCTAGTGTGAAATTATCAAGGGTGACAATTTATGATGCTACACCTAGTTCTCCCTTCACAAGATCAAGCTCATGCATGATGAATTCTAAATTCAATAGAATGTAAGAGATGATGTTGTGATATGGCTCATTGGCTTGCTAAAGGCAATAAATATTCACCTAATGACCACTTTTCCATACAAAAAAAATTGAATAAGACTTCTTCCACCCATCCATCTTTTCCATCACCTAGCTCTGCTCCACATTTGTAAAAAAAACATGAAACCAAACCTTATCTTTCCTAACCAAGCTAAAGACAAAAACTATTCCCTCCTTCCTTGCCATCTAGACTAAAATATACTCACATGGTTGATATTTCTCATGATCACCCCTGTATTACTAGTATAATTCCCATTGTGGTATACTCTCTAATTTAGATGATAACATGAATGAACAACAAGAAGATCACAATGAATTGTCTCTTAAAATTGCATAATCAATAAACTTAGCTAGGGGAAAGCATGATGATCCTTCTTTAGGAAATGATCCACCATGTGTTGAAAATAGTACCTCTCCTTGTATTACACTTAGTTTAGTCCCTTTAGCATATTGTTTTCCTTCTATTTATGATGAGAAATATTGGGTTGTCAATGATCTATTATAGACTAGATTACATGTGTGGTAGCCCTTTTGTCTTTTATATTATGCTTGCATGTAATGTTACTTCCTCGTAATATATTGATTGACATGTATTTGTATTTTTTAGTTCTCTTTGGATGAATCTCGATGTTCTCATTGTAACATGGATACAAAAGAGATCAAAATTTGTCATGAAATTCCTTTATTTGTATCTTAATTATCCTATTTGTCATAAATTACTTTCTATGCCTTTTGGTAATGATGTAAAGTGTTGGGACATTTAGAGCTCTTCTATGTTGACTCAAAACATTTCTATTTCTTCATGTTCTCTTCTTCTTTTGTTCTCATAGTTCCATAAGTATTTGGGGAATGATGTTAAATCAAATACAATTATTTTGATTTACATTATCTATCATTCATAATGACCCTAGATTTCTAGATCCCTTATGTGCTATTTTATGACATTTATTATTAGATTTATTATTTTTTAATTTGGGAGAAACCCCTTGTCATTAGTTATCATTTTGAGAGATATATCATTTTGCTCATAGCTTCCAGAAAGCTCTCATGCCTCACGTTTTGCTACCTTAAAGGAAATTTCTCTTGGTTGGCACTAGAAATTACTTTAAGGTGGGGCATATATTCCACTATGTGTGTCACTTTACTCACACTCCATGGACCTAGCATATCTCTCATAATATATTGATCATCTTTGTAAGACTTTATTAGAGTTACCTAGAAAACAACATACTTTCTTGTAATTATTGATATGGTTGATATTACACTCACTAGAATGTTTGTTTTCATTTACTACTTTTCAAGATCACCTAGTGAATATCGGACTTCACTACTCTGTGTAGTTTCCTATGGAGCTCACATAGTGAATATCAAACTTCACTAGCTTATGTTTCTTTCACTTATTCATTAGACACCTAGAAAATATTATACTTTTCTATTGCATGACTTGTTAATGTTGCTGGGTGTGGATCCTAGTAAGAATCTCTAGATGTTGCTAGTCCATGACATCATACACTTTGTGTATTCCTTTTATGATCCATGTTTATTTCATGTTTTCTCTATGTCTTCCTCATGTGTGGCTTTTGTTTGTATGAATTATCCTATGTCTTAAATCCTACTACAGTGTAGAAAAAAGTAACCCTTTTTTGCACTTAATTTGGGAATAAGATATAAAATTAACCTAAGATTTAGTGTTGTAATTTGTTGTACACATTCACATTGAATCTAGGGCCCTTTTTAATACAATGTACTTAAAATGTACCTTATTTTGGGTGTTGTAAAGTGTTGTATTAGAATTTCACACATATCTAGGTTTTCACTAATTAATTGTGGTTAATTAGATTCTAATTGGCCCTTTAATTAAAATTCAAGCCCTCTTAATTACACTTTTTGAAGGATCTATCCCGACACCTAGTATTGAACTTGCATGAAATTTAATTTGGAAAATTTGAGGTCTTAGAAAATGGTGCTATGACCCATTCGACTTTAATGGTGAATGTGTCCTCTCCACTTCGAACACCCCTTTCTTGGCACTTTTGAAATGGGTTTTTGATGTTATTTCATCCCTTTGAAGCATGGTGTTAAAACCCATTCACCTTTAGTGGAGAATGTTTCCTCACATAGGACAATCCTTTTTGAATTTAACTGCTGTGGGATCATAATGATTTTCAATCCTAGATCTGATGTCGAATTGAATTATTTTAATTTTGCGGTTAATCTCTAGATTTAGTATAAATATGAGGTTAATTCACATTGTTTCTCCTAGAAAATGTATGTAACTTCATGAGATCAAGAGAAAGTGCATTATAGAGTTCACAAGAGCATTTCAAATACATTCAAAGGTAGATTAGTGAAGTTTTATTGTAGCAATTCAAGGTCATTTGATCATGTCCAAGGAATAGTGCATTCAAGCATGTTATTGAGCTAAGATTGTTGATGTACTATTGAGGATCTACTTGCAAGCAATGTTTCACATCTAATTTGAGATCAAGATCTACATTCTTCATGGCCACTTCATTTTATTTTGAAAATTTACATTCTAAGATATATTCCAATGTAATATCATTTCAAGTTTCATGTTTCATGTACTCATTTCATTATTTCATCATTTTCTTTAATTACCTAAAATGGGTTTGACCAATGCAAACCATTATTCACTAACAATCAACAAGTTTTTCTCCTCTTGAATGTGTTTTTTTATATTTATAGGTTAAAGATCAAGTGGAGAACAAGATTGGAGTGAAATTGCCAAAGTTGTTAAGTTGCAAAATTGTCATTCACATTGTAAGAACACTAAAAGAATGATACAAAATTTGTTTCAAGATTTTGGGAGCTGATCACCGAGGATATGAGAGTGTATAAATTAAGGAATATAACCCAAACATCAGTTTCAAAAACCCTAATAGGGACCCATTCTCCAGTAAAGGTGAATGAGTCTTTTGTGACCTAAAAACAACCTTCTTATAGTAAGGTACACACCATTCTATCCTCTTAAAACTTCTTTCATTGTTTCTATAATAGTTAGGGTTTATTTTTTACTATTATTTGCATCATATCTTCCACATAATTGCATTTTTTTTAGTGAAAAGTAGTGGTTCATCATCTTGTTGAATCATCTTGATAAACCCTATTTTTCTATGAAACACCTACATCATGTCTTTTGTGTGTGTGTGTACATTCTTTTATATTGACATTGTCTTTTTGGTAAGATCATAAGTCTAGGGGATAGTGCATCTCCCAACATGGTGTCATATTACCACTTCATTTTTATGAAAACATGACCCTTTTGGAATCTCCATACTTTACTAGAAGTATGTGTATAGGAGTGAATTTGCACCCCTTGCAAAATTTCCCCTTTCATACATCCTCACCTTAGAAAACCAAATCCAAATTCAAAATTCCACATCAGCTAGCTGACTTCCTTCCACTTGGCATATGTCCTCTGTGTTGGTAGAAGAATATTTGTTGGGGACACACACATTGTGTAGACATCTGTGCGGCATGCTTACGTCCCTAACAAATTCCTATGTTTGAAGTTGGCAGAGGCATTACACTTCCTATTAGGAATGAATTGTAACGTCCCTCTTGACCAACTGACCCCAAAAATGGAAGATTCTTCCCTCTTCTTCCTTTGAATTCATTCATTGTCATTCCATTATATCTCTTCACAAAATATATCAATTTCACTCTCATTTTGAAGAACTTTCTAGCATTCTCTTCACTCTCAACAACACTTCAACACTCCATTACAGTAGCAACAACACTCTGTCAACTCCATAAAGAAAGTATGAAGCAAGCCATTGTAGTGTTGGCTTGAGGTTTTGCGAATCCTCCCTTCATTGTGGTCGAGGCTGTGCTAATTTTTCAAGTCCTCTTTTCTCCTCTATTTGCTTGTCAGCTCTTGGTGGAGGTGGTAGTGTTTTGCTCCTCTCCTTTGCAATTTGGTTGAGTAGCTCTTTACTATTTTCTAGTGTTATTTGCATTCCTTCCTTCTTTACTTATTTATCATACATTTTTCTATAGTTGTTATTTGGCTATCCATGGAGGCGGAAACACCAAAACAGGGTTCTGACTAAGGTAGACCCTTATATAGCCCCAACAAATTTCCTCTCTTTCTTGTGTGTAGGTGAACATGCTTTTGGAGCTAGCTGGTAAATTGGTGACTTGGTGAGATTATTTTCATCACTTTACCTCTTATCTATCTATTTTATCACATATTTTTATATCACTTGTACCTTATAATTCCATTTTTCTCATTTAGGATTCACTAGCTAGGCCGTTAGCTTGTTTTATGGTATTTCATATTGTAATTTTGGTCCTCTATTTGTACAGACACCAATGGACTTAGGAGATGCTAGCATGTCATGCTATTGTCCCAAAACCATGTATTAATCCTCAGATAGAAAGCTACTTGAGATACAATATTGAATCTAAAATTGGCTCACCTAGCCTAAATTTGGATCTCGGGTTTGAAGAGTGATCGAAGGATATTATAGTCCACATTATTCTTGTCCTTCATTTCAAACATCCCCTTAGAGTGAGGTAAGTAAGGGAAGCCTTCTATTGTTGGCTCTACATGACCTACCTAGGGCCTTGATATGGTTGTTCCTCTGCTCTTACATTTTTGGTGAACCTGATGCGAAACATTTTGTTTTTGTCTTGTAGTATTGAAAGATCCTTTCCTTATGTTCTAGGAGTGTTGTAGGTGTGAGCGTTGTCGGATTTCTCACCTCACAACCTAGCTTATGACCCCTAGTAGTCATAGTTGGAAGGTTTTGGAAGTGTTGCACAATGAAACCTTAATTGGGTCACTATCCTATCTTGCAACCTTTAGGGGGCTTTGTGAGAGTGTTGTTTAGTACATGTGATGGCCTCATTCCTGCATCATCCTATCCCCTCTATGCATCTAGTGAGTAGTGGTATTGGTATAACCTTCACCTCATAGGATTTTTTGATGGGCTTTAATAGGGAACCATCTCCTCTTTACATCCTTGTGTGAATCATCGAGAACATTGTCATAGGTGTTTTTCTTGGCCCGATGTCTCAGGTGAACATTATAACCAAAGAGATCATGTTAATCAACTTTCAACATAAAAATGGGTACAATGCACTTGTGAGCACCATTCACACACACGATGGACTTTCCATACCTCCTTTAGGTAGTATTGTCTTATCAGTTTTGGTTTGACCGAAATCTTTGAATCTTTTGCTCGACATAATCCTACGGTCTAAACTCTTTAGAGTGGAGCTAGGTATCCCCTGGCTTGTGGCTATGAATGTAGTTCCCTCAGTTGTACATAAGTGTTTAAATTTTATTCATGAGGGTTTTGTACATGTTATTCATGACACTGGTTATAAACTACTAGTTTCCCATGGTAGTTAAAACTTGGATTACTCTTGGCCTGTGCTCGTTGGTCCTCTTCCACCTAGGAAGGACCTCTTGTATCAAACTTATCAAAATTACAAGAGAGGGCAATTAATTCCAAGTGTGAGATACCCTCCATCGCCTTATGCTATTTCGCATAGGGCTTGCTTAAAAGCTAACAGTGATGTTGCGAAGGCACATGGAAAGGAAGAAGAGAAGTTGTCTTGAGATCCTCCTTCTTCCTCTTTCGTTGTTTAGTATGAAACTCCTTCTCACCCTGCTATGGTGCCATCAGACTCTGTTTCACATTTGTAGGAGAATCCTATGGTGCCCACTTGGCAAAAGTCTAAGCATCCCATGTTTGAGCTTCCTATTCTACCCACGGAGCCTAGGCTCATTCAATATAGCAGGAAGAAAGGTCCATGTGGGGAATCTTTTATGTGTCTTCCTCCATGGCCTCCTACTACTTTTTCTCCCAAGGTAGTAAATGAGAAGAGGCCTGCTACTAAGGCATTAGAGTCAACTCCCCCCACTGCTTCTCAACCTGTTCCCCCTACTCCCATTTAGGAGTTTGTCCCTCCATTGGAAACAACTGTGGTGGACACTCCCATGGCTAAGTAGGAGTCTTTCACTCCTTCAAAACCTCTGGTTTCTAGTTTGAAGAGTCATAGAAATTTCCTTGTGCACAAGAACAAGTGCCGACGAAAGGATCTCATGGCTGAGTAGGACACCTTACAGAGGAAGGAAGAGGAGATGGCACCCCTACTTCAGGGCCTCCTTTTGCATCCTTCTCTCTCCTCCCCTTTGCTTCCATTCAGTCTATTTCAATCTCGCTTTTGGCTTCCATTATGAGTAAAAATGCACCTGAACCCACGAAGGTGCAAGTGTTTATCACTCCTTTAATGGAATCACCCTTGTTGATGTCCCTTCTTGATGTCCCTCCTTTCCTAACACTTGTGGATATGCCAAACACTCTGATAGTATCTGCTACAATTTTCTCCTCCTCCTCTTCCTCTACACCTCTTTTCTCGTCTATGGGGAGTTCACATCCCCTGATGGAGCAGAAGGTGGAGGGTGGTCCTTCCAACAATGGAGGATGTAAGAGGAGCCTACCCTTTTTAAAGGGTGGTCCTGTGTTGGCTTGTTCTATCCTAGTAATAGAACCAACCTCTATTTCCCCTGAGTTTGTCACTACTCCCAAATCACTTAGTGAGCTTAGCAATGAATATTAGGCACAACCTTATCTATATGTTGAGGTATGACATGGCACTCTAACAAAGTGCATGTTTAACTCTCTAGATGAAGTTTTAGCCTTGTCAATGATCTTTGTGAATTTGTTGACCATAGCTTCACAAGAGCCTAGTGGAGGAGACCTTGCAGGGCCTTCTTCCTTAGCCCTTGTTGCGGGAGGGTCGGAAGCTCCTCCTCTTAACATCCCACTAGTGCAGGCTCATCCTCCTTCCCCTTATGAAGATCTAGATTGGGAATTGGATGACCTCTTGTTTGATTAGTGTTAGTGGTGGGCCTCTTCTTTATCTTTAGATTAGATGTGTGTGTGTGTATTGTGATGTGTTCCCCTGTGCTTGTGTTATATGTTTCTGGATGACCCTTGTCACCCTTTTTGGTGCTTGGATATAGGAGTGGTTTTTGTGTCGTAAACCTTCTTCTATTTGTATCATCATTCTTCCATGTTTGTTATTGGTTTTAGGTAAATTAGGGATGATGCAAAGTGTTGGGGACATTTAGGCTTCCCTTCCATGTTGACCCAATTTTTTATTTTTTACTTTGTCTTCTTGTGCATTCTTCACATGGTCTGATATAGTAGGGGGTTGATGATAGTTCATTTTCTATACTATTATTATACTTATATATATGTATATATGTATATGTATATATATATGTATATGTATATGTATATGTATATATATAATTATGAGCAGTTATGACCCTGAAATATTAGATCATCCATGTGCCATTTTTTTGTTATTATCTCTTCTTTTCTTGAGTTGTCTCTTTCATGTGTGAAAATTCCATCACTTCAATTTTTGGAAACTACATTTGTTGCCAACGAATCTTTTCTCAAAAATCATTTCAAAATTTTTCAAAGAATTGCATTCTCGACTTGGACCCCTAATGGAACATGTTTCCTTCATCATGGGTTCACAAAGAAATAACTTGAGAACTTTCCTTCGAGGTGGGAGCAACTTTGACCTTCCCCTTGGAAGGGGGCATCTTCTTCCTTTCAAATTCCTTGATGAAGTGAACATCTTTTGAAAGGATTCATTTATTATGAATTGATTTGAGAAACAACATCTCTTCCGCACTTTCAAAATAATGCATCCCTTGAGTGGACCCCTTCTTCACACTAGGTTCCCAAGGGGCCCTTTTGGAAGTTTTCCAGCTCATTGACAGTTTGCATGACTATTCACTTACTTGCCTATGTGGGTGCTTCTGAACATGTTCTATCTGCAGGTAGACATATCACTTTGTAGGTGCATGTGTGAAGTCACATTTCAACTTTGTCGAGTCCCTTTCGTTGGGTATGCTTCATGTGAGAGATCTTGGAGGACACCTTCCTTATAGGTTTGCAGGTCTGTAAGGCACTTTTTCTAGGTTTCCTTCATGTGAGAGACCATGGAGGACACCTTCCTTGTCGGTCTATGGGTTTGTAAGTCACCTTTTTTGGGTTTACTCCATGTGAGAGATTTTGGAGGACACCTTCCCTATTGGTCTATGGGTCTATAAGGCACTTTTTCTAGGTTTCCTTCATGTGAGAGATCTTGGAGGACACCTTCCTTGCAAGTCTATGGGTTTGTAAGGCACTTTTTCTAGGTTTCCTTAATGTGAGAGATCTTGGAGGACACCTTCCTTATAGGTCTACGGGCTTGCAGGGAGCTTTCATTTTGGGGATTCGTTCATATGAGAGATCTTAGGAGTTGCCTCCTTGTGGATCTATAGGCCTATATGATGCTTACATTCTACAACTTCATAGTTTTGCTGGTCTATGGAGTCCTTTGCATGGCCTGGACTTTTGAGCTCCCTAGATTGTAGTCTGCTTCCTTGATGATTCAAGTTTACATTTCTAACCCTATTCACTCTTTAATCTAATTTATTGAAGCACTCATCAGTATTCATGCTCACTAAAGTGGGAAAAAAACTTGTATAAGAGTGAATTTGTACCCCTTGTGCAAATTCTCCTTTTGTACATGCTCAACTTAGAAAACCAAATCCTCAGTCGAAATTCCACATCAGTTGGTTGACTTCCTTCCACTTGGAATGTATCCTTTGTGTTTGTAGAAGAATATTTTTTGGGGATGTGTAGACATCCGTGTAACGCACTTATGTCCTTGATGTATTCATGTGTCTAAAGTTGGGAGAGGCATTACACTCTTTGACCAATTGAACCTAAAAATGGTAGATTATTCCCTCTTCTTCCTTCAAATTTATTCATTCTCATTCCATTCAATCTCTTCATAATCTCTCTCAGTTTTAGTCTCATTCTCAAGCACTTTCCAACATTCTCTTCACTTTCAACAACACTTCAATGCTCCATTATAGCAGGAACAATACTCCGTCAACTCTATAAAGCAAGTGTGAATCAAGCCATTGTAGTGTAGGCTTGAGTTTTTGCAAAACCTCCCTTCATTTCGATTAAGGTTGTGGTGATTATTCAAGTCCTCTTTTCTCCTCCATTGGCCAGTGAGCTCTTGGGGGAGGTGGTAACATTTTTCTCCTCTCCTTTTTGATTTGGTTGGGTAGCTCTTTACTATTTTGTAGTGTTATTTGCATTCCTTCTTTCTTTATTTCTTTATCATACATTTCTTTATCATTGCTATTTGGTTGTCTGTGGAGGTGGAAACACCAAAATGGGGGTCTAACTGAGGCAGACCCCTATACAGCCCCAACAAATTTTCCCTCTTTCTTGTGTGTAGGTGGACTTTATTTTGGATCTAGCGAGTGAATTAGTGCCTTGGTGAGATTATCTTCATCACTTTAGCTCTTATCTATCTATTTTATCACATTTTTTTATATCTCTCATACCTTATAATTCTATTTTTCTCATTTAGGAGTACTTGCTAAGTCGTTGGCTTGTTTTCTGGAAGTTCATATTGTATTTTCAATCCTTTGGTCATACAAATGCTAGTGTGCCTCGCTATCATCCAAGAACTACACTTTCTTCCTTGGGTAGAGAGCTACCTAAGGTATAGTATTGAATTTGAAAACCAACTCGCCTAGCCTAAATTTGGATCTCGGGTATATAGAGTGATCAAAGGACATTATAGTCCTCATCATTCTCATCCTTCATTTCAAACACCCCTTTAGAGGTAAGTTAGGGTAACCTTCCGCTCTTGGTTCTCCATGACCTGGGGCCTTGACGTGGTTGGTCCCCCTCTCTTATAGTATGATCATAAGTTCATACCTTTACTAA
Organism: Sequoia sempervirens; assembly: GCA_007258455.2. Taxonomy (NCBI): domain Eukaryota; kingdom Viridiplantae; phylum Streptophyta; class Pinopsida; order Cupressales; family Cupressaceae; genus Sequoia; species Sequoia sempervirens. The sequence continues at coordinate 149,700,313 of VDFB02105785.1, read as the reverse complement.
AGTTGGGGCTAAATAAAGTGTTGTAAATTCTCATCCTTAACAATTTCACACTATTTTTTCCTACCTCTTATAGTCTAGTTCATGGTGAACTCCTCAATACCCTAGGACCACTTGAAAGACAATAATAACTTGCATAAGAGAGAAATTCTAGAAATATCATGCTATGATTGTGGATGCAATATTTCTAGATTGAATATAATGTACATATGATGCCCTGCTTATAAAGGAAATCTCTAAAATAGGAGTAAACAAGATTCGAAGATGATGGGTCATCCCACAATAATGGGTTACACTTTTTGGCCAAACCTGACATTGAAATTGTACCATAGAAAAATGGCCCCTTATCATTTTCATCACCTTTTAGATCTTGTTTCATGGTGTTGGAACTATGTTGCTCAGATTTTATGTTGTGACATGGCTTGAACATGCTTATTTAGGTACTAAAATTTAAAGAACGACATCTTGTGAAGGTGATATGAAGTGTTGTAAGACATTTCTACATTCTTCTAGACTCTATTAATTACAATTCACCTAAAAATCACATTGTTATTCATCAACAAGTCCTATTTTAAAGTGTTGTAAAGTCTTGTAACAAGCTTTCACAGTTTCCTAGGAACATCTTCACTATTTATCCCTTCTTGTGATTTATTTGACCCCTTTATGCTCTCATATGCTTAATTAAGTGTATTTTTAAGTATTATCCCGACAACCAACATTAAATACAACATATTTCCTGACACGTGTTTTTAGGTCCTAGGTGGGACCCATTCGCCATGGGTGGCAAATGAGTTCCCCTTGACCCCAAATTCAAATATTTTAAATTTCCTTTCAGGATTTTATTCAAAAACACTTGATGTTGACTTGTGATGAGGTATGAATGGGTGACTAAGGAACACATGTGTATAAATAAGTGATTTTCACATCATTTCAACCCCCATTCATCAAGCTCACTTATCCACCTATTCACTCAAGCATTCAAGAATTTTACAATATCTTTACAAGCACTATTCAAGTATTTTGAAACAAGCATTGACATTGCTTCAGGCTTGCATCATCAAGGTTTGGTAAGTTAATAGCAATTGCATGCTATTAGCTTATCATTCTGTTGCATTTCATTATTTTATTGAAGGTTTGATTACCAAAAGCGGGTTTTGACAAAGGAAAACCCTTATTCACTAACCTTAAACCATTTTTCCCTATTGCATGTTTGTTTGCAGACCTAGGTATGCAGATTTGACAAGATTTTTGGTGTTGAAGATTGGTTTACAAGTGAAATAGGTGCTCCAAGTCAACTTAAGTCAATTTCAAGTTTGGAAAAGGATTTTTGTCTATTTTTTGTAGAATTGACTTTGGTAACCCGACAAGCAGTGATTCCTAAATCTGGTGTTGTAGAGTTGTCTCCTAATTTTTTAGAAATTTGGGAGAGGAATGATTCACCACCTATGGTGAATGAGTTCCACATTAGGACTGAAAATCTGAATTTTGTTAAATTTCGGATCCTAACAAACAAAAACTTGCTTCTGACAGTTTTTCACCAGGAGGAGGACTAATTTGTCACCCTAGGCAAATGAGTCGCATTGTGAAAAATTAGTAATTTCAAATAGCATCTAGAACACTCTAGATTCATCACACTTCATCTAGGTGTGCTCAGATTCATCCCGTTTCCTTCTATTCTGCATATTTTCTTCTTTTACTTAGTTGTTTCCATATCACAGTGTGTTTTCAAACATAGATTTAATTTCACTTTACATTCATTTTTATCTATTTTAAATCAGTTTATTTAATTTAATTAACTTCATTTAGGTTAGACATCATAACAAATAACATTATTTGAATGAACTAATTTGCATTTTTGGCCTAATTCTCTCCTTTTAGGTGAAAAACCCTAGAAGAGTTAAAGAAGTCCTAAGAGCCAAAAATCAATAGTTCATTTTGGTGAACATGACTTTTGAGCACTTTTCATTTCTAATTTAATTTACATATTGCATCCTAGTTTTCATTTTCATTAACATTCAATTAGCACATTATTTAGTTTTTGCATGTTAGGACATTTTATCTTGCATTTGTAAAAACTTCATTTAGATTTCATTGTTGCATTGCATCTCATCTAAAAAATAGAAAATTTGCATTTTGCATCATTTTTTACATTTTACATAGGACATTAAAATCATTTAAAAATTTCTGAAAAATACAATTTTTTTTTGCATATTGGGACTCATTCGCCACCTAGGGTGAATTAGTCCCTCTGCACTTGTTAAACAACATTTTTAGCACTTTTCTAGCATTTGTCTACATTTTTGTTTTATATAATTAGATATTGGTTATAGTTAGTAGTATTTCTATTATTTTTATTTCAAACTCTTAGATTAGTTTGAATTCGCATTCACCCCTCCTTTGTGGTATTTGCATGAGTGTTTGGTGCCCCGTTGATAATACTTTAGTGAGAAGAAGTTCTAGACTCATGGTCTCCTATGATAGAACATTTTTTGTGGACCTTGGGATCTCATGAGATCCTACTTCTAGTATGGAAAATGGTGCATTAAGCCTTGAAAATACCAGCTCTATTGCTTCACCTTTCAATCCAATGAATGTTGACAACCAAAACAACTCCCTCCCGCAAGAAAAGGTCATTAATATTCATGAGGATTTTTCACATTTACAACAAGACTTGTCCCTTGAAAACATTTCCACCACTACCATACCTACCATTGACAATCTTCATCATTTGATTGAAAGTGATGATGGCTTGCAAGTGATGAAAAGAATTGCCAAGATCTACAATAAACATGCCTCTTCTAATACCCAATTTGTAACCATTCCTATAAGCCAAGGAGGACCTCAAGTTCGTTCCCCTTCAACCATAGCTTTCATACCAACTTATACGAATCCACAAGTCCATAGAACTATGCATCAGGCTACTTCTTTCCCGATTTCCATTAGCATTTCTACTTCTTTTGTGGCATCACAACTCCCTTCTACCACCTTCACACCTCATAGTATTTCTTTCACTTCACCTAACATCACTTACACACCATCACTATTTTCCCTTCCACCTCAACCCACATACCCCGATCCCCTTCTTACACAACTCCTTACCACTGTTTCATCTATGCAACATCAACTTTCCACCATTAGCTAAGGCCAATCCGCTCCACTTGCATATCATATCCATAGTAGACCCTTATCCTTAGAAATTTTACATACCCCAATGCCACAAGGGTTAGAAATGCCTAGGTTTGAGAAATATGGAGGAAATGGAGACCCTATCAACCATGTTAATTCCTATACAGCTTTGTGTAGTGACTTCATCGTTGATGATAAATTGTTAGCCAAACTATTTCCAAGGACCTTGAAAGACACTACCTTAGAATGGTTTTCCAACTTTCCTAATCATTCCATTCATTCATTATGTGAATTGGTAGATGCTTTCATAAGTCACTTTCAAGTTCACATGACACCTAAAAAGACAATGGTTGACCTTATGTGATGTAGAGAAAACATAGATGAAAAAGTAATGGATTTTATCTCATGATACCAATCTACATATGCTCAAATTGATGTCAAGATTCTTGATGCACAGTTGCAAAAGATAATTATCAAAAACTTGCACACATGCCTTTAGGATAAGTTAACAATGATTAAATTCCCTTCATTTATGCATCTATGCACAACCTTGTGTGAATACCATAATTCAATTTCAAGTCGTGATTCAAAATCCACTTCTAATCAAGCTGTCAAACTTGAACATAACAATCAAAACCTGAATAACATACAAAAACTTCTACAAACAAAATAGAGGCTTTTTATAGTTTAATCCGCTTCCTCAACCTTAACCTCAACCAACTCAACCCATTCCAAATCAAGTGGCAGTTGTTAAAGCAGTGGTGCCTTATACCTACGGGGACCCAAAGAGATAGTTTACTCCCCTAACCAATACCCTTCATAACACAATGAACCAATTAATTCAACAATGCTTGCTCACTTTACCATCCATCTGACCACTTGATCCAAACCAAGCTTTACCACCCACCTTCAAACCTAATGCTTATTGTCATTTTCATCGCCAGAATGGACATGAAACTAAACATTGCAAGCATCTAAAATATTTGGTTCAAGATCTCATTGATTAAGGCCATCTGTCCATTATGGGTGTTAATGATCAAGGTAATAAGTCTGTTGCACCCCCTAACTAGAATTAGAAAATTTTCACTAATTGCATGCCTAAATACACTACCTCATTTGTCAAGGCTAGCGAACCTTCAACCACTGAAGTAATGACTATTGATACAAACAATAAACAACATGATATACCTCTCCTTGTTACTATAGAAAGCCTTATGGATGAGCTAGTAGCTACGATAAATGCTATCCCTCGTAAGGGCCAAACCACTAAGTCTCTTGATATCACTTTTTCTGCTAAAGACATACTTCAAAAAATTCATGATGGCCATCTTTACATAGGTGACAAAATCTATAATAAGCCCACTAATGGGATATTAATAGATCCTTCTTGTGGAAAGAATGTGATCACATAGGAGTTTCTAGTATTACATGAGCTACATCAAGATGAATATAATAAACCAACTACATGGATTCAGACACATACTAGTTTTGCATGCCCTATGATTGGATCGACCATTCTACCCTTACAAACAAGACCTAAAACTTTGGAGGTAACATTTTTAATTATTCCACAATTTGACCAATTTTGTTTGCAGCTAGGACACCCTTGGCTTCACTCAATGAAAGTAGTCTCATCAATTGTTCACAAGTGTTTGAAGTTTCCACACGACAACGAGATAGTCACCATACACTATAGTTGCTTTAATCCTTTATCTTCCAAAGGTAGTTTTTCATTAGAAGCCTTTTGGCCTACACCTATGGAACCCATCACACCTTGAAAAGACTTCTTTTTCATAACCTATCAAAAGTTTAAAGGAAAAAAGATAGTCAAATTGTCTCTTCAGAACTCGTCCCTGTCCACTTCTGCACCTCCTATCATAGATGAAACCATGCTTCAACCTGAGTATGACATTGAGAAAACCATACAACCTCATGAGCAACCACCCCTAGATACTTCCCCACCATCCTTTAAATGACCAAGGGAACCTAAAACCACTCCTTTCATGCCTCCTCACTTGAAACAAGTGTATAAAGCCAAAGAGAAAGTGATTGATCCATCCTCTTCAGTTTCTTTTGTTCCTCCCTCTTCGGAAGTAGAAGAACCTACGATGACTCAATCCAATCTTACACCCCAACAAATCCAACATAGAATTAAATGAAACTGTGGTGCTAGGGAATGGAGGCATCATCGTCAGCTCCTTGCTCATCAATCTTGCATAGAATAAGACAAAGAAAATCAACCTTTTTCTTTGACTAAAGTAATAGATGACCACCCTCCTCCTCAACTACCATGCGATAGTCCAATGCAACCTTTGCAACAAATTGAACCAATCCAACAACCTTTGCTTTTGATCCATCCATCCTTAGAAATCACCCTGCATTCTCCTATTGTCATTAATCTTGATGATGATGATGATGATGATGTGACAATAGAAAAAATAGATGAAGAAGTGCATAACAATTTAAATTATTTATTTTCATCTACAATGAGTTTACATGATACATCCTCTCCACCAAGTGAAGAACCTGGTATGACTCCTTGTTCAACACTTGTAATTATTCCTTTGGACAGTCAACCACCCTCGCATTACACTGAACATGATTGGGAGGTGGATGACCTATTAGATGATTGACTTAGATTAACCTAACTAGCCTTTTTTCTTTTTTCTTTTTATTTTCCTTTTCATGTGTGTATTGTGTTCCCCTATGTCATGTGTTTTATGTTTTATCTCTCTTCATATACTTCTTCTATTTGTATCTCTCTTCTTCTATATGTCGTACTTTGTCTTTTTCTATTTTTTGTTTTGTGTTCTCCTTTTGGGGATGACACAAAGCATAGAGATGCCCTATGTCTCTTCCATGTTGACCCAAAAAGTCCTTGTCTTTTTCTCTTTTTTGTTTTGTGTTCTCCTTTTGGGGATGACACAAAGCGTAGATACACCCTATGTCTCTTCGATGTTGACCCAAAAGGTCCTTGTCTTTTTCTTTTATTTTTTTTATGTTCTCCTTTTGGGGATGACACAAAGTGTAGAGATGCCCTATATCTCTTCCATGTTGACCCAAAAGGTCCTTGTCTTTTTTCTCTTTTTTGTTTTGTGTTCTCCTTTTGGGGATGATGCAAAGCGTAGACACACCCTATGTCTCTTCCATGTTGACCCACAAGGTCTTTGTCCTTTTGCTTTTTGTTTTGTGCTCTCCTTTTAGGGATGATGCAAGGCATTGAGACTACAATGTCTCTTCCATGTTAACTCAAAATGGACTTTCATTTTCCTTTTTTTTTTCTCTTTGTGTCATTCTTCCAGTTCTATGTACTTTGGGTAATAATGACAATTTCAAGATCTTTCATAAAAATATTGTAGAAATGAACTTACTGACCCAAAATCCATAGATCTCTTATATGTTTGGTGTATTTTCTTTTCTGGGGGGTAACTCCCTTTCTTTGTTTTTCATTTTCCTTGACATGACATAGCCTAACCTTGAAACATATGACTTGGCATAGGGATTTTTAAGTTGGCTCTCATGTCTTGTTCTCTTTTTTTCTTTTTCTTTTCTTCTCTACTTTAAATTAATTGCTTATAGAATGATGTGTCACAATTCCTTTAAAGTGGGGGGCATAGATTACCATGATTCATTTGCATTCGTGGTTCATAGTGTAGCCTTGTCATCTATATGATGTGTTTGTCACTTTGTGGATGACATTGGGTGTGATGTCCTTCATAAGTTTGATCTATCTTAGCACATTAGATTTCTCTTGGTGGCCTGATGTGACACACTACATCCCCTAAATTGCAAATATACTATTCTTTGATTGGTCCTCTCTTGGAGACATTAGACATGATATTCCCTAAGTGACTGACCTTGCATGAACTGAACAAGACTCCTTTGAACTTATTTTACACCTCTTTTTTTTACATTTTTACATTTTGCATTTTTGCCACCTTGCATAACATAACTTGCATCTATGGTACCTATTCTTTTTGTTCATAGCATTTTTCTTTTTGGCACCTTGTTAAATTTATCAATAGGTATAACTTTAATATGGTTGAGTGAGAAGCCCACCTAGGGGCATGAATTTTCCCCATAGCCACTTTTCTATTTGTTTGTGAGTGCACACCAACTATCATATGTATCTTACCTTTTAGGCTTTCTCACCTCGCAGAAAACTAGTTTTGTGGCCCTAGAGCGAGTAAAATTGGGCCTTCTCACGTGTAAGACCATCATGTGTTATGTTTCCCTAGAGTGAGTATACATTCTCTTTTTCAAACAATTAGTCTAGATCTAATCGACAACTAGTTGGACAAACGATCGAAGCTTTATTCAATTCTTTCATCTCAACACTTGTGTGTTCCTTTGTTCTTATGTTTAGTTTCCCATGGGATTTTCATCTTGGGGGCTTGATCATCCTTCTTGATCGTTGTCATTCCATTTTGCTAACATAAGTACATTTGAACCCTCCTCTCGATGTTCATGACTACTTTAGTGTGAGTTTGAAGCAAGTTCACCCTCTCACTAAAGTGGGGGCTAAATGTGTTTTAGAAAAATGACCCCTTGTCATTTTCATGGCCTTTTACATCTTGTTTCATGGTGTTGGAACTATGTTTCTCTGATTTTATGTTGTGACATGGCTTGAACATGCTTATTTAGGTACTAAAATTCAAAGAAAAACATTTTGTGAAGGTTTTGTGAAATGTTGTAAGACATTTATACATTCTTCTAGACTCTTAATTATAATTCACTTAAAAATCAACTTTTTATTCATCAAAAATCATATTTTGAAGTGTTGTAAAGTCTTGTAACAAGCTTTCATGCTCTCCTAGGCACATCTTCACTATTTATCCCTTCTTGTGATTTATTTGACCCCTTTATACTCTCATATGCTTAATTAAGTGCATTTTTGAGTATTATCTTGATAAAAAACATTAAATAAAACATATTTCCTAACACATTTTTTTAGGTCCTAGGTGGGACCCATTCACCATGGGTGGTGAATGAGTCCCCCTTGGCCCCAAATTAAAAATATTTTAAATTTCCTTTCAGGATTTTATTAAAAAACACTTGATGTTGGCCTGTGATGAGGTATGAATAGGTAACTAAGGCACATGTGTGTATAAATAACTAATTTTCACCTCATTTCAACCCCCATTCATCAAGTTTACTTATCCACCTATTCACTCAAGCATTCAAGTATTTTGAAACAACCATTGACATTGCTTTAGACTTGCATCATCAAGGGTTTAGTAAGTTAATAGCAATTGCATGTTGTTAGTTTATCATTCCTTTGCATTTCATTATTTTATTGAAGGTTTGATTACCAAAAGCAGGGTTTGACCAAGGCAAACCCCTATTCACTAACCTTAACCCATTTTTCCCTATTGCATGTTTGTTTGTAGACCTAGGTATGTAGATTTGACAAGTTTTTTGGTGTTGAAGATTGGTTTACAAGTCAACTAGATGCTTCAAGTCAACTTAAGTCTATTTCAAGTTTGGAGAAGGTTTTATGTCTATTTTGTATAGAATTGACTTTGACAACTCAACAAGTAGTGATTCCTAGATTTGGTGTTGTAGAGTTGTCTCCTGATTTTTCAAAAAATTGGGAGAGTACTGATTCACCACTTGTGGTGAATGAGTCCCACCTTAGGACTGGAAATCTAAATTTTGTCAGATTCTAGATCGCGACAGACATAAACTTGCTTCCGACAGTTTTTCACCAAGAGGAATAATTCGCCACACTAGGTGAATGAGGCCCACTGTGAAAAATTAGTAATTTAAACTAGCATAAAAAACACTCCAGATTCATCACACTTCATCCAGGTGCACTTAGATTCATCTTGTTTCCTTATGTTCTACATATTTTCTTCATTTACTTAGTTGTTTGGATATCATACTGTGTTTTGAAACATAGATTTAATTTCACTTTTGAATTCATTTTCATCTATTTTAAATTAGTCAATTGCATTTAATGAGCTTCATTTAGGTTATACAACATAACACATAACATTATTTGAATGAACTAGTTTGCATTTTTGGCCTTATTCTCTCCTTTTAGGTGAAAAACCCTAGAAGAGTTAGAGAAGTCTTAAGAGCCAAAAATCAATAGTTTAGAAATAAACATTTTGAACTAACTCTTCACTTTCTAACACCTATAGTGGTTTTAGTGTAGAAAAGAGTATCCCTTTTTCACACTTAATTTGGGAATAGTTAATATTAAAATGAGCTTAATGTCACCTTGATTTAGTGTTGTAATGTGTTTTACACATTCAAATTAATTCTAGGGACCTTCTCAATAAAATGGACTTAATGGTGCCTTATTTAGCGTGTTGTAAAGTGTACCTTTACACTTTCACACAAATATACAAGTTTATTAATTGAGGTTAATTTGAACTTAATTGGCCCCTTTAATTCAAATCCAAGCCCAATTAATTACTGATTCTAAGGGATAAAACCCAACATTCATTAATTGTATTACAAAACACTTATTGTTACAAGGTGTGTGTCCTAGGTTAGTGACCTAGGATCCACTCACCACCTTGGTGGATGGGTCCTCACTAAGTCCTAGGACCTTATCTTGGCATAACATTTAACACCCCTCAAAGTGTGTTCTACTTAAGTATGGTAGGACCCATTTGCCACATGGTGAATGGGTCCTCACTTAACCCTAGGTCACCCCTTGGAATATTTTTTTGGTAGTAGTTTAGTGATTTCAAATTCAAGATCTGATGTCAGCTTGTGTTATTTTAATTTTACGAATTAAGAATAAGTTATGTATAAATACAAGTCTATTTCATTTAGTTTCACCTAGAAAGTGTTCATAAGCATCCTAGATCTTCATAATCAATCAAGATTACTTTCACAAGAGCATTATAGAGCATTCAAGATCATTTAAGAAGGAATTTAAGGGAAAATTATTGAAGTTTATTGAAGCAATCAAGATATCAATCATCATGTCAAAGTCATGCATGTTGTTGAGCTAATGTGATGTTATAGCATTGGTGATCAAGTTCAAGTGTTCAAAGCCATTATCTTATATCAAGTTCATTATCAAGATCTACACTCATTGAGGATAGTTCATGGTAAGTTTCATATTTGTACTCCAAGGTTTCAATTGAGGATTAGTGAGTTGTGGCATTGAATTTTCTTCATTCATCTTTTCTTTCATGCATTATTTCATTACAAGGTTTAATTACCAAAATAGGGTTTGACCAAGGCAAGCCCCTATACCCTAACAATCAACATTTTTCTTCTCTTTTGATGTGTGATTGCAGGTTTTAGGTTGAATATCAATTGGAGACAAAAAATGCAAAAGTTCTCAAAGTTCTCAAAGTTGCTAAGAAAGTTGTCTAATCACATAAATTAAGATACACAATTTATTTTTAGGTTTCCAACAATCTCTGACTAGGATCTCGGAGTCCTGACATTGAATAATATAACCCAAAAAATGATTTCCCAGAAACCTAGCCAGGGCCCATTCGCCATAGGGTGAGTGAGTTCTCAGTGAGACCCATAAAATAACTTTTTGCAACATGTACACAAAATTTCATGCTTTTAAAACCTACCTTTTGATTGTTATATTGGTTAGGTTTTATTTCTAATTCTCATTTTTTCATTTTAACCCTCATAATTGAGTGAAACAAGAAAAATAGGTTCCATCCATTTGGTTAATCCATCTTGGATCTTCACCCAATCGATCACATCAAGACACATTTATCTTCGTTTCAATAGCTATATACTCTTATAAATTTGAATAGGAAGTGAACTAGTGATTTGTGAGATTGTCCATATATTTTAAATGTATTTATAAAAAAAAATGAAATTAAATTGTAATTTTTTTTGTGTCTTTTTCGATAACTAGTTTTTAATAGTAAACAAAATTTAAAGAAAATGATGTGTATTACATTACACATAATTTTTTTTGAAAAAAGGATGAAATTTTGATTCTTTTGAATTTAGATTGGTAAGTTCATCGATATCTAGTGCTTGTATTTCATTTTAGAACTTTTTGTTGAATATTTTTCTTTTAATTATGTTTTGAAGTTAAACCAATTATAATTTAGACATAGGTGTATTACATCACACATAACTTTTTTTTTATGTATTTAAATTCATTTTTTTCTTTTTTTAAAACAACGACATCAATCCCTAGTGCATAGATATTTTTCAATTTTTTTCATTAACTTAATCTTTTTCCACATGTGTAGAACACAAAACTTGACTTTGTATGAAAAAACTATGTTCAATAAAAATTTGAAAAAATAATAATAAAACCAAAATATATTAAAATTATAGTTTTTGGAAAGCTCATTTCGATGACTATGATCATGCAACTTAGTTTGTCAAGTTGACTCCATTTGGACCTTCAACTTGTGATTTGAAATCTAAAAAGCTTCACAAATTTGAAAAGGTAGGGAAGAAGGTCAAAAATTAGGGACTTCATTCAAAGGTGCCTTCAAACAAAGGCCATAAAATGGCACACATAATGTGACCATTGACCACCTTTAAATTAAGGTTTGTAAATTTAACGATTGACCTTCATTCAAAGGCCTAGTAGACCGTTCTTTTATTTTTACTTTTTTAGGAAGTTGATTTTTCTTAATTAATATTAGCAACTTTTTTTTAAGTTTTCATATTCTATGCTAATCAATTGCTATATTTTTAATTGAAACTATGTTATTTTTAAATCCTTTCAATCTAAAAATTTGTCAAATGCTTTATCTTTCTTTTGTAAATCAATATATAAACAAGATAAATTTGCATTTTTTTTCTAAAAGGAAGACTTTGGAGTAGAAAATATTTGACTTGAGGAATTTTCACTTGATCTTTACAAAGAAGGAGATGGGAAATAGAAGTACAGGATAAAATAAGAGTGCTCTAAAGGGTATGTGCAAGATCATGCTAGGCCAAAAAGTGGCGATATGATGGGTATCTGTAGGGTATGTGGCTAATGAATTTTTTTTACCCAAAATTGATGAAACGAAGAGGGTTTTTAAAGGAGATTCTCATATTTCCACCAATATAAATTATGCTTTGCTTTGAATTTAATAAATAATTATTAGTTATTTTCTATTTGAATTATGACTAAAGTCTTGATTGATAGGCTAATTGAAAAACTTCTATAGGTTTCAAATGGTATAACATTTTTTGAATCTGAAACATGTGTCAGATTCTATGCTTTGCATACTATAGGATTAAAAAAAAATTGAATTTCATGAATTTTTGACCAAGTTAAGGTGGCTAGACATACGAGTTTTTATATTTTTAAAAGTTGTAACAAAAAATCATAATTAATTATTTACTTTAGGAAAAATTACAAAAAAATATGCATCACATTAGGACATGACTCCTCTACTTATATCTAAAATATTATAAAAATATTATCATTTTATTGTGGTTAGGGTGTTCAAACAAACACCTACTTTTTTTTCCTTGAAATTTAAGTACTACTCCATTGAAATTTCAAATTTTCATCAAATAGATTTAAAATTAAATAAATAAACCTAGTAGTTTAGAAACTACATTCAATTTGATACAAATTCTATTCTTACATATTTTTGAAATAATATAGATAACTTATTCAATTTTTTACGTCAAGTTGCCTAACTCTGATTTTTCTGAATTTTTTGCCACTTAAGGGCCTGGTTTTCCATGATGATCTTGCACATACCCTAAAGCATTCAATAGAAGAGGAAAAAATATTATGTGAAGAAAGCTCAAGCACAAATATTATAGATGAAACCAAGGTAATACATATTTTCTTTTCTATTTTTTAATATTTCAATTTGGTATCACTAAAACAATTCTATATTTACATCATAATAGAATGAACAATGACACAATACTTGTCACATATGAATAATAAACCATGAAAAATCAATCACATGTGATTTACATAAAACAAGATAATATGATGTGAACCAAATTTATAATTTATCTCAAAAAATTGAGAACCAACTATAATATCTACAAAAGAAAACTAGAAATTTTGAGTATAATATTGTAAAAGGACATCCAAACAATGATATTTTAACTAAACTCATTTTTAGAACAACTACAAGCTACATCAAATCTTTTTTCCATTTTTATTATTGAACAAATATGTCTTTCCCATTCCTTTGATCAAGCCAAACAAACAAAACACTTCAAGAAACTAGGTAGGCAATGATACATAAGAAAGAAAATCTCAACACTATATACAATTAAGAAAAATATGTCAAGTTTATTTGATGAATTATTTTGAATCTATTTCTTTGGTAATTAGAAATTAAGAAATGGAATTTTAATTTCTATCAAATGACTAAAATTATAGTCCCTTTCCAAAACAATCTTGAACAAGCACTTCCTTTGTTTTATGCCATCTTTTTTGGGTGTTTGGTAGTGTAGTGTAGTAGAATGGATCCCTTGACATTTTCACACCGGTGATTTGGGTCCTCTTTGTGGATTTTGGCTTAATTTTGCCTTGATTTAGTGTTGTAATGTGGATAACACAGGCACATTAGGTCTTAGGACCTTGCGAATTAATGGAATTTAATGGTGCCATGTTAAAGTGTTGTGAAGTGTTGTAACACACTTTCACACTTTTCTAGGGTTTTATAAATTAGCTAAGCATAATAAAAATAAACATAATCAAATCCAACCTTAATCTGGCCTTATTTGGAGTGTTGTAAAGTGTTGTAACACACTTTCACATTTATCTAGGCTTGTCATTAATAATTGGTCTTTCTTATTCTTTATTGGCCTTTTTTTACATCCACAAGCCTCATTTATTGCATCTTTTGGAGGATAATCCCGACATCAATCATTGACTAATCATATTCAGGTATTCTTGGCTTGTGTAGCCCATATTTAGTGTTTGGGACTCACTCACCACCTTGGGCGAATGAGTCCCACCTAGGTCTTTTTTCCTCCAATGCAGGTTCCACACATTTCGAAGCACTTTTCATTTTTGGTCCCATACATTATATCTGGTGGGACTCATTTTCCACCTTGGGCGAATGAGTCCCATGTGACCAAAATTCAAATTTAATTCAAATTTCTAGTGGGATTTCACTCTCCTAGATCTAATGTCAGCTTTTAGTGTTGTAATTTCAGGAAATATTGCATAATTAAGTATAAATACAAGGTTCTTTCACTCATATTCAACACCTAGCATTCAAGAGTTCACAAGAGCATTTGACCATTCACAAGAGCATTCAAAGAATTTCATGGATAAATTATCAAGCATTTTAAAGAATTCTTCAAGTGTTAATCATCTTGTCAAAGATTGCATTCTTCATGTTTGTTATTGTGCTAAAAATTGTTATGTAGAGTTTATGATTCAAGCAAGCATTGCATTCAAGATCAATTTCATTCAAGCAAGAGTTAAGAACCACATTCATTGAAACCATTTTAAGCACATTTGCAACACCTTATTGCTAGGGTTTGGTGAGTTACAACATTGTGTTTTGTTCATTCATCATTATCCTTTCATATTTTCTTTCATTTCAAGGTTTAATTACCATGAAGGGGTTTGACCAAGGAAAACCTCTATTCACTAACCCCCACAACATTATTCCCTCTTCATGTGTGTGATTTGTAGAGCTAGGTTGAAAATTTTTCAAGAAGAAAAGTTGGAGAAAATATGTCAAATCTGTAAAGTTGTCATCAAGCCTTGGAGAAGCTTGGAGAATGTTTATAGGTGTCAATTTGTTGTTTCAGGTATGGAAACTAGTCAAGAAGAGTAGAGCAGACCAAGAGGAACAAAATATAGTATAAAATAAATATAATAATTAAATTAAATTTATTTAAAATTATACTTTTTGGGAAGCTTATAATAAGGACTACATACTTGCAAAAAATAAATTTTAAATGAATTCATTTGATCCCCCAAAAGGTAAATCAAAAGTGGTTTTTTATCAGATTTTGATAGGTGTAAAGGAGACTCTGTTATAGGTATGGTTTAAAACTAGCGGGGTTCTATCCAAGGGGGTTTGATTTAAGGTAGTTTGATCAAACCCTCTTCAATTGGAATTCTTTAAATGGAACCTTTTAAGGCTTAAATAATTATATTTTCTAAAAAATATGTGATTTCAGTAAAAATATGTTCCTCCCAAAAATTGTAAACTAACTTTGTGGGATCACCACACTATTGGTGAATGAGTCCTACTATTTAGGCCTAATAGAGATTTTCATAGATTTAGATACCCTTTTGGTTGAAACCTATATATGCACATTTTTCCAAAAACTAGACTAATTTTCCTAGCCTGGTGAATGAGTCCCAATTAGCATTAATAATAAATTTTCCAACATTTCATACCTCCATTCTACCTTCTTCAGTCTCCTAGGTGCACAATTTAAGTGTTATAGCTTTCTATTGCATTTTACTTGTCTTTCTAAGTCATTTAGGATTAGTTTGAATTCAACTAGGACTTTGTCTTACAACTTGCATTGCATTGTCTTTTCCAAGTCTAAACTTGGTGGTAAACCCCTCATTAGATATCATTCAACCTTTAGTATAGTCCCTTTGCAAGATTTTAATCTCATTTGCATTGAAATATCAAGGGTTTTTTCTTGAGTGAAGAGTGTGATGAATTTCCTCTCTCCTTTTAGGTCCAAAACCCTAAATGTGAAAGAGAGCCTACAATTTTTCACTTTTTCATTTTGGTGAACCTACATTTCGAGAATCATAATTCTAATTTGGAGTGCACTTACATCCTAGATTTAACTTGCACTAACATTGCATTAGGTTTTGCATTGGTGAATTTGCATTCTATGGTTTCACATTTTGCATTAGTGAAAAGCTCATTTAGCTTTCATTATTGCATTTAATTTCATTGAAAATTAATCAAATTCTACATTTGCATCTTAGATTGGCATCAAAAAACATAAAAAGCATAAAATTCAATTCAAAAATTCAAAAAAAATTCAAAAAAAATGTACCTAGTCTCATTTGCCACCTTGGGCAAATTGATGCCTTTGGATATTTATCATTGCATTTTCTAGCATTTATAGTTTAGTTTCTATGTTTTTCTACGCTATTTTTGCATTATTTTTTTAGTTTCTAGAATTTTAGCTATAAGCATTTCATTGTTCTTAGCTTACATTGCATTTGCACTCACCCCACATTTAGTATCCTTTGTATGAGTGCTTGGTTTCCTATTGCTTATACCATAGTGAGA
This sequence comes from Sequoia sempervirens, assembly GCA_007258455.2. Lineage (NCBI taxonomy): Eukaryota > Viridiplantae > Streptophyta > Pinopsida > Cupressales > Cupressaceae > Sequoia > Sequoia sempervirens. The sequence continues at coordinate 149,684,042 of VDFB02105785.1, read as the reverse complement.
AGAAGTTCAAGGCTCGTGTCATCCCGCAATAGCACATTCATTATGGATCTTGGGTTATCTAGAGCTTCCACTCCTAGTATTGACATTATTACACTAGGCACAGATAACAACCTTATCAATTCTTTGCCTTCAAGTAGCAATGAAAATTGAACCAAGGAATGATAGTATCCTACAAGAAAATATAATTCAAATTCATGAGGATTTAGTAAACTTTCAACATCAAATAAGCCTTGAAAACATTTCAACTACCACAATTCCTATGATAGAAAACATTCACCGCATGCTTGAAAGTGAACATGGAATTGACCTTGTGAAGAAAATAGTTCAAATCTTTGGAAAGCATCTTCCCTCAACCACTAGTTTTCCTTTACCAACAAGCAATGTTACAAGTAAAGGAGGAACCAAAATTCCTCCTCCCACAACAATAGCCTCAATACCTACCTACACCAATCCTCAAGTCATAACAAAAATGCAAAAAGTTAATAATGTGATTCCTTCCCTGGGTATTCCTGATAGCATCCCTAGTTCCTATGCAAAATTGCAAGTTATATCTCCTACGTTACTCCCTATAAGTATTCCATTCACTTGTCCTACAAACACATACACTCCATCACCACTTTCACTTCCATCTCATAACATAAGTAATGAACCCCTCATAACAAAACTTTTCCAAATAGTTTCATCCCTTCAAAAGAAAATTTCCACCATAAACCAAAATCAAAATTTTCCACCTACATATTATTTCAAAAGTATCCCATTATCCTTGGAGATATTGCAAACACCAATGCCACAAGGTGTAGAGGTTCCTAGATTTGAGAAATATGGAGGGAAGTGAGATCGCTCTAACCATTTTAATGCCTGCATTGCCTTATGTAGTGACTTTGTCTTTGATGATAAACTTATGACAAAACTTTTTCCTAGGTCCTTGAAGGATGATGCCTTGAAATGGCTCTCTTATTTACTAAAAAACTCAATTCGTTCATGGGTATGTGCAAGATCATCATGGAAAAAATAGGCCCTTAAGTGGCTAAAAATTCAAATAAATCAGAGTTAGGCAACTTGATGTAAAAATTTGAATAAGTTATCTATATTATTTCAAAAATGTCTAAGAATCGAATGTGTAGCAAATTGAATGTAGTTTTTAAACTACTAGGTAGGTTTTTAAAAAAATAAATCTATTTGGTGAAAATTTGAAATTTCAATGCAATGGTACTTAAATTTTAGGGAAAAAATAAGTAGGTGTTTGTTGACCACCCTAACCACAATAAAATGATAATATTTTTTATAATGTTTTAGATATAAGTAGAGGACTCATGCCCATGTGATGCATATTTTTTTGTAATTTTTTTAAGTAAATAATTAATTATGAATTTTTATTACAACTTTTAAAAAATATAAAAATCATATGTTTGACCACCTTAAGTTGGTCAAAAATTCAGTAAATTCAATTTTCTTTTTTAATCCTATAGTATGGCATAGAATGTGACACATGTTTTGGATTCAAAAAATGTGATATTGTTTGAAAGCTATAGATGTTTTTCAATTAGCCTATCAATCAGACTTCGTAATTTGAATAGAAAATGAATAATAATTAATTATTAAATTAAAATTAAAGCATAATTTATATTGGTGGAAATATAAGAATATCCTTTAAAAACACTTTTTGTTTCCATCAATTTTGGGTAAAAAAATAGTTGTCAGCCACATACCCATCATATTGCCACTTTTTGGCCCATCATGATCTTGCACATACCCTCATTCTATGAACTTGTTTAGGCATTTGTAAGCAATTTCAAAGTGCATATGAATCCCAAGATGAACTTGGATGATTTTATGAGATGCAAGCAAAAAGAGGAAGAAAAGATAATTGATTTTATCTCACGCTATCAATTGCTTTATTCCCAAATCGATGTCAAGGTCCCCGACTCACACCTTCAAAAGATGTTAATAGAGAAATTACAAAGAAAAATACAAGACAAGCTTACCATGATGAAATTCCTATCCTTCATGCACTTGTGTACTGCCCTCTATGATTATCAAAATTTGGCTAGTAGTCGAGATAGAAAGTCCACTTCTATCCGAATCAAGAGATCTAAGCTCATAAACCAAAACTATTTTTTACCCTTTAGAAAATAAAATAAAGGGTTCCTTCAATTTATCCTTCCTTAGCGAACCACTCAAAATGTCAATAACCAAGTAGTCGGTATTAAAGCCACAATGCCCTTTAGCTATGGGGATCCCAAAGGAAAATTAACTCCCTTGCCTGATACCCTTCATAACACAATGTACCAACTTTTGGAACAACAAATTATTACCTTGCCTCCCATTGAAACACCTGACCCTAATAAGCCCTTACCCCTGAGCTTTAAGTCAAATTCTTATTGCCACTATCACTAAAAAATGGAAATGACACAAAACATTGCAAGCATCTTAAACATATTGTACAAGACCTCATTGATTTTGGTTGTCTATCCATTAGAGGTGTTAGTAATCAAGGAAATAAGTTTATCACCCCTCTAAACCAAAACTTGCATATTTTCACCAATCCCATGCCAAAACATAATATTTCATTTGTCAAAGCTAGGGAAACTACAAAGAATGACATGATGAATGTTGATACAAACGATGAAAACAATGATCCTGCTCAAAATAATGCTATCAATGTCAATCCTATAGATGAAATGGTAGGGGAAATAGATGTCATCCCTCACAAGGTCCGACCTAAGAATTCTCTTGATATTGCTTTCTCCACTACAGATATACTTAATTTTTTTTTCCAATGGTCCTCTTTACATAGCCGACCGTATCTATGATAAGCCCACTAATGGGATAATAATAGATCCTGCCTATGAAGAGAATGTGATCTTCGAGGAATTTTTATTTTTTCATGAACTCTATCAAGATGAATATGACAAAACAAAAGCATGGATCAAGACACACAATGGTTTTTCTTTCCCTATGATAGGATTGATCATTTTACCATTGAAAATAGGACAAAAAACATTAGATTTCACATTCTCCATCATTCCATAGTCAAACCAATTTTGTGTGAAGCTAGGTCACCCATGGCTTGGCTCCATGAAAGTCATCCTTTAGAATGTACATAAATGTTTAAATTTTATCTTTGACAATGAAATGTTCACTGTTCACTGTTCACCATAGTGGCTTTAACCCTTTGTCATCAAATGGAAACTTTTCTTTAGATGCCTTTTTCCTCGAGCTCATGGAACCTATAAAGCCACGAGAATACTTCCTTTTCATATCCTACCAAAAATTCAATGGAAAGAAAATCACTGAACTATCTCTCTGAAACATGTCCCCATCAACATATCAACCTACCATCCTTGATGAAACCATGCTTGAACCTAAACAAGACCCAAACAACCAAGACTAACCTAAAACAAAACCTTTACCTACATCCTACAAATGAACAAGAGATAGTGAAACAAACCCCATCACATCTCCTAGAATAAAACAAGTTTTCAAAGTCAAAGAGAAAGCGGTTGAACAACCTCCTATGGTTCCTTCTATTCCTCCCCTTAAAGAAGAAGAGAAACCTACAATTGATCAACCTACTCCTACACAAGTGTAAATTGAAAAGAAAACCAAAAGAAATAGAGGTGCTAGAGAGTATAGGCATAAACGTCGTGCCCTTACTCATTGGCTATATGAATAATTAAATAAAGAAAATTAAAATCCAAACTTGACTGAAGCAATGCATGAAGACTCTACCCTGAAGCAAGAAAATTCAATGCAACCTCCACAACAAGAGTTTAACTCTTCCATGGACATTATTCTTCAACCTCCTATTGTGATGAGCTTAGATGATGATGACAAGGTTTCTAAAATTGACGATGAGGTGCATAATGATAAAAATACATTGTTTTCCTCTTCGATGAGCTTAAATGAAAAATCTCCTAAAAAGAGTGTTAAACCTAGTGCTTCTCCTAGTTCAGAACATACTCTTTTCCCTTTGGCTAGTGTCCTACCTTTGGTATACAATGAACATGATTGGGAGGAAAATGACTTGCTCATAGGTTGACTCACATTTTCCTTACTAGTCTTTTGCATCTTTTCTTTTTCATTTTCTTTTCTATAATTTCATTTGCATAAATTGATCCCCCATGACATTCTATTTGATGTTCTCTCTCTCTCTCTCTCTCTCTCTCTCTCTCTCTCTCTCTCTCTCTCTCTCTCTCTCTCTCTCTCTCTCTCTCTCTCTCTCTCTCTTTGAGACATTCCTCTAATTATACCTTCATTCTTCTCTATGTCATAAATCTCCTACTTCATGCTTTTTATCTCTTTTTCATTTTTCTTGTGTTTTCCTTTCGGGGATGATGCAAGGTGTCGAGGAATTCATGTCTCTTCCATGTTGACCGAAAAGGATTTTTTGTTTCCTTTTTACTGTTCACTTTGTCCTTTTCATTTTTCTTGTGTTTTCCTTTTTGGGATGATGCAAGGCATTGAGATACCGTATGTCTCTTCCATGTTGACCCAAAAGGATTTTTATTTTTTCCTTTTCACCTCTTCAATTTCTCTTTTTCATTTTTCTTGTGTTTCCTTTTTGGGATGATGCAAGGTGTCAAGACACCCTATGTCTCTTCCATGTTGACCCAAAACATTTTTCTTTTTTTTCACTCTCTATATGTCACTATTCTAGTTCTATGTGTATTTGGGGGATGATGACATTTGCAAGCTCTCTAAAAAAAATGTAGCAAAGAACATACTGACTCCAAATCCATAGATCCCTTATGTGTTTGGTGTTTACATTTTGGGGGCAACCCCTCTCTTTTCTTTTTCTCTTACATGACACAACCTTACTCCAAAACATATGACATGGCATAGGGATTTCCAAGCAGGATCTCATGTCTTCCTTCTTGTTTTCATTTTTCATTTTCTACTTTAAAGTAATTTCTCACAACATGGTGTTTAGCAATTTATTTAAAGTGGGGGCATACATTGGCATTATTCTTTTGCATTTTTATTTTTCATGGTTCTTAGTGCAACCTTCTTACTTCATATGATGCACTTGTTGCTTTGTGGATGACATTGGTTGTAATTTCCTTTAGGAGTGTGATTTCTCTTAGCATATTGCATTCCTCTTAGTGGCTTGATGTGACACACTGCATCCCCTAAGTTACAATTTTTTTATTCTTTGATCGGTCCTCTCTCTGCAACATTAGGCACAATGTTCCTTAAGTTAAAGACCTTACATGAACTACATAAAAGAACAATAACCAAGACCAAGAGTGGTTTGTTGTGTGATAGAGTCTTTAGGGTTGTAGATACCTTGTTCATTAGCACCACATCCTTTTCCACTATAACCAAGTTGTTTCATAACCACATACCCTTTTCCATAAAGATTTTTCATTACTTTGGGATTAGGTGGTGGTTGTGTAGTTTGTTATGTTTTCTAAAGTGGTTGAAGTGGATGTTTTTGAAAGGCTGTCTGAAGTTTTTATTGAAATTATTGTTGTTTCTTTTCCCTTATTTGAATCTTTGTGGATGATTTCGTATTCACCCATGAAGTCATGTTCGAAATCTAAGGAACCCCAATCATCTTCTAATAGCATCGTGATTTGTTCAATATGTTGTTGTTTGTCTTTTTGTTGAATGGGTGACACTTTTGTGGTTGGTGTTAATGTGTTCAAGGGGTTCTCTTTAGTTTTGTCAAGTTGCAAGACACTATAAGGATCATGATTAGCGTCGAGTGTGCACAATTTTTTGTTGTAGATGTATTTCATTTTTTTGATGAAGAGTGGAAGGCAAACCATTCATCGGATGAATCCATGGCCTGCCTAGAAGAAGGTTATATGAAAGATCATGAAGCATAACCTATATCAGTGTGTTCAATGTGACTTCTCTAACTATAATAGGTAAAGTGATCACACCAAGCAATGTCTTTTTGACATTGTCAAAGCCCTTAATAGATAAAGATTCAAGTTGAATATTTTACTTATCCACACGAAGCCTATCCAAAAGGTTTATGCTACACACATTAAGGGTTGAGCCATTGTCAATAAGGGTTCTCTTTATCCCTATTCGATTGTATTGAGCAATGATCATGAATGCTTTGTTTTGTTTTTGCACTCTCAAAGGTGGGAGTTCACTTTGGTGGAAAAGAATGTCAACATTTATTCCTTGGATCATGGTTATTATGTTAGTTGGTTGTGCATTAGAAGGGACAAGAACTTGTTGCAAGGCTACTTGGATCATGTTGCGATAGTGAGTGGATGCTTGAATATGATCCCATAAGGATATCTTAGCATGAGTATTCTTTAGTTGTTCAGCAATATTGTACTCCTAAATGTGTGAATTTAAGTGAGGATCTCTAGGAAAAATGGGATTTGGAAAAAGTAAGGGTGTTAGTGTGGGTTGTTGTGGCTATTGATTATTTCTAGTGTTATATGTATGAGAAACAGTATTGTGACTTGGTTGTTGCAACACATTAGTTTGACGTGGGTAAAGAGTAAGCTCAGGTTTAGGTGGAGGTGAAGATTTATGTAATGGTGGGTAATGATGTGTTAAGGTTGAATAATATTAACATCCCTTGGTGAATGAGAGTCTAATAAAAGATTTTCATTGTCATGTAAGGGCATAATATTATTATTTTCAATGTTAGCCTTGTCTTGTATCATGATATCCTCCCTAGAAGGAGATTTTTTAGGAGAACCACAAACCACATGTTCGTGACATTCAAGGGTTGGTTCTTCTAAAAGGAATTCATCACAAGTAAGGGAGTTATGAATGGTGGAATTTGTTTGATTATTGAGAGTGGGGAGATTAGAAGAAGACTCTATTTCATTGTCGATTGTTTCTAAGGTCTCATTCTCTTGTTCCATATTATCTACCCTATTAGGAGAGATTGTAATATGTTCATCCAAGTTTGAGGTTTGTGAAGTAGCTTCATCACAAGTGAGGGAGGCATCAAGAGAAGGACCACTATGGTTGTAAAATTGATTGTCCCAAATGGTAGGTGCATTAAGGAAGGGAGGGTCATGATTCTCATGAATCTTAATAGGTATATCTTTTGACATCAACCTATCCTCTTTGCATCAAGGAGGGATATTAGGAGATATACAAGTTTGATTGTGATGATTGTCTACACTACCATTCTCACCAATGGGCAATGTAAGATTAAGGATCTTACCAATGCTTTGATCATGTTTCTTAAAGTTCTTATTATGGTAATCAAAATGGAACTCATAAGAGGGAATGTTGTACTTATGCAATCCATTTTTAACCAAATCAAAGCCACATCATTTGAAAGAAAACATGTTATGATGAAAAAGAAAAGAAATTGCAATGCAATGAATTAAAATGAAATGAAATTTTCAGATATGAAACAAGGTAATTTTTTGATTACACTATGCACCAATCAAAGAAATGACATGTGGAAAATGAAAATTTAAAATGGAGCAAGGTATGAAATGAGCTATTTTAAGTTAGATGTAGTGAAATGCATGTTACAAAAACTTAGCTAACTGATACAGGTAGGTAAAGGCACCAAACAAGAGCTTAAAAATATGGTTTTCAGTTCAGTGAGGAGTAGTTTTAGGGGTGAAAAGAGACTGATTCACCGAAGATGGTGAATGAGTCCCAGTATGGACTTTTTTCAAAATTTTCAAACAATTGAGTGTTTTTTATGTTTTTTGAGTTCTATGATGCAGACCTAAGTTAAAAATGTAGAATTTCACAAAAAATAGATGAATTTAGATTCCAAAAAAGCAACCTAAATGCACTTTTTATGAATGAAAAATGTGAAACCTAACATGCAAATGAATTAATGCGAGGCTAGATCTATGATGAAGAACTCCAAATCAGAAAGGTATTCAAAAAGAAGGTTCACCAAAATGAAACATAGATTTTTAAGGTGTAGAAATACTATGAATCTCATGCCAGCTTCGCCAAAATGAACCATATATTTTATGAGTATGGAATGCTACGTCTCTTTTGCTCAATTAGGGTCTTTCACCTAATGGAAAGAGATAGATCCCACACCCAAAATCTAGGTTGTTCACTAGAACTAAGATATGTATGATGAAATTATGACTAAGTGTAATGATCTAGATGCAACAAACTGATAAAATTGATTGAATAATGAATAAAAACTAAGGAAATGAAGAGTGTTTGAAAACACATTATGTAATGCAAAAACACCTAGAAATGTGAACAAAATTGAATAGAAATGGATGAAATTGAAAGTGTGCACTTCAGATATGGATGGAGACTAGAAATGACTTCTAGAATGCTACTGATGTTGATTTTTAGGCTTGGTGGGATTCATTTTCCATTCTTGGTGAATTAGTCCCAGTTTTGTAAAACTATTCTAGAGCTTGTTTCATATAAATGGCTATCTAAATATGAAGAAAACCAAAAAAAAGCCTAGAAGTTAGACTCATTCACTACGCATGGTGAATGATTCCACTTTTAAATTTTTGAAGATTCAAAGGTGGAATCAAGAGCCTTTGGTCTGCACTTTTTGCTTCTTCAGGTGTCCAGCTCAAACTATCAAATTCGAGTTTGAAAATGACTTTTTGTGGGTATTTTGACTTATCCAATGAAGAGATGACTTGAACAATTTTACAATGCAATATTCAATAATTTCTAAGCTTCCAAGATGTCTAAATCTATAAACACACAATATAAGAAAGAGGAATGTTGGATGTTAGGGCATGAGCTTTGCCTTGGTCAAACGCCGTTTTAGGTAATTAAACCAAAATGAAGAAAGAATGTAATGAAGCATACAATAATGGAATTATTACCTTTCCATGCTGATTGATCTTGAATTTCCATAGAAAAACATGAAGAATCTATCCTTATATGTATTTTGGAAGCATTCTTAATGACTTAGACTAATAAAAGCCTAACTTACTTGACTTGAAAGAGAAGATGGATAATGAATGAGTTGTCTAAATGAGTTAATGTATATGAATTAGGGTCTAGAGACTTGGTTTTATAGGAAATTAACCTTATTCATCCATAAATTAGATCCCCAAGGCCGTCATGAAGAAAAACCAAACTTAAATTCCAAAAAAATTTCACTCAAAAGTAAAAAATGGCCCAAATGGGACTCATTTGCCACCTTGGGTGAATCAGTCCCACTTGGCAGGGACTCATTCACCACAGATGTCGAATTAGTCCCAGAGGGGCCCATTTTCAAGCTAGGTTGTTGGGAGATAAGAAAATCAAGTTTATATGATGACTTTATTGGTTATTTGATCAATTTATGCCTTGGAATGCATAATATCGGGTAATAGGGGCCTATTTGTGATGATGTAAAGGTCAATTAGGGCTTGGGACACATAATTCAATTTGAAAGTGTGATTAAATACACTTTACAACATTAAAATAAGGTCTACATATCCTAAAAAGGCACAACATCCAATGTGAATGTGTAAAACACATTACAACACTAGATTAACATTACGTTTATTTTACAAGCCTTCTAGATTGATGTGAAAATGCAGTTAAATATATTTTATAATGATGAGTTAGGGAGAAATGGGTCAATTAAGTATAGAGAGGCATGAAATTCTTTTACAATACTTTACAACACCTTTACAAGACATCGATAAATGCATTTGGAAGGGTTTAAGACCCACTGTGGATGTGGAAAACATCTCACAACAATGAATCAAGGCCTCATTAAATCCAAATTGTCATCAATTATTCCCCAAATCAAGCAAGTTGGATTTTTTCTATGGTACACTAGGGCAATAAACTTTCTAGACTCCACATTCAAGGATGCTCTAGAGATATCAACCCAAGGGTCGAATAAAGGTAAGAGATTTGCTAAGGGACTGTGCTAGGGGCTGATTGTAAACTAATGAGGGGTTCACCACCAAGTTAGGGATTGGAAAAGATAATGAAATGCAAGATGAAATGCCAAAACCATAATATGATGAAAAATTGAACTAAATGAATTTAAAATGCATATAAAACATAATATCAAGCTATGAAATGAAATGTGTGCACTTGGGAATTTGAAGATGATTCGAAGGAGATCTGAAATGTTGGAAATTATGACTTTTTGACCTGGTGGGACTCATGTTCTATTCTAGATCAATCAGTCCTAGTTCTAGATTTTTGCATAGGAGTAGGTTTCGGATAAAAGGGTATCCGAGTCTATAAAACTTTCTAAAGAATACCTATAGTGAGACTCATTTTCCACTTGTGGTGAATGAGTTTAGTTTGGATTTTTTAGAACTTCAAGGTCCGAACTTTGTCTTCACTATCTACTTTTTCTATTCCCCTTTGTTTCTAGATCTGAAGCCTTGATTTTTGAGACTATAAGTGACTTTTTATGAAGATAGCGACCTTGTGACAACTTGATGACTTTCTCCACCCTTGCAACCTAATCTTCAATGATCTTTCAAGCTCCAAGACACCTAGATCTACAATCACACATGTAAAGAGGAGAAAAAGTTGTTGATTGTTAGTGAATAGGGATTTTCCTTGGCCAAACCCTTTTTAAGTAATTAAACCAAATGATGAGACAATGAAATGAAGGCATGAAACATGAAACAAAGAATATGAATCTTGGACAATGATACTTTGAATGATTCCTTGCAAATCATGTCTTGTAAATTTGCAACTCAACATGCAATGGCCATGAAGGATGCAGATCTTGATCTTGAGATAGGTGTAGAATAATGCTTGATCTTGGATCTTCAATGCTACATAGCAACACTAGCTTGATAACATGCTTGATGCTTGATATGCTTGACATGATGATGGATCTTGAGTTGATGCAATAATTAAGGAAGAATTTTGTCCTTGAATTCCTTTGAAATGGTCTTGAATGCTCCCTTGATGCTCTTGTGAAGTCTTGGAATGCTTAAAATTTTCTTTCATGACTTGATATCAGGAATTCCTTATCAAATAATGATTTGAAAGCTTGTTTATATAGGAAATGCACTCAAATGACCATTTATTAGATCCCCAAGGTTGACATAGAAGAAATTTTAATTTAAAACCTAATTTTTCCTACTCAAACCTAGAAAATATTCCAAATGGGACTCATTCACCCAAAGTGGCGAATGGGTCCCACAGGGGCTATTTTGCTTGCTAAAGTGTTGGGGAGTGTAAATTAGGTTTATATGTTCATATTATTAGGTTTTTGATTAAAATATGCCTTGGGATGCATAATATAGGCTCATAGGGGCCTATTAATGACGATATTAAGGTCATGAATTCAAGAGGGCCTAAAATCCAATGTGAAAGTGTAAATAAACATACTTTGCAACATTAAATTAAGGAAAAATTGGGTCTATTTAGCTAAAAAGAGCCCTAAATCCAATGTAAATGTGTAGAACACATTACAACACTAGAATAGGTCCACCTTAGTTTAAAAGCCTCTTAAAGTTAATATGAAGGTGTAAATAAATACATTTTACAACATTAAATTAGGGAAAAGTTAAGTTTATTTAGTTTAGAAGGGCCCAAAACCGAATGTGGATGTGTAAAACTCATCACAACGCTAGATCTAGATGATATCAAGTCCAATTTATCATTAATTATTCCCAAATTAAGCAAGGAAAAAAGGGACTCTTTTCTGTCATTACAACCATGAAGGAAAATTTTTTATTGAAGGAGGGGTGAATAAATAATTAGTGTAACATAAGTGTACTAATATTCCATGTATACAAAGGTGTTCGAACATCACTAGTTTTGAATCTAAGGAAAGCATCTTGAATCAATATGTGAAGGCTAAAGGTGGTGGTTGGGAATAACTTTATAAGATAGTCCATTAAATTTTTTAAGCACTATTGTAGGCAGATCCAACCCTTTTGCATTCACATGGTTAACACCTTTGCTATCCCTTTCCCTCACTTTCTTCGATTTTCCTCTGTCACTTCACATGCAAGATGTTATTCCCTTTGTCAAAAGGAGACTCTCAGGCCACAACTGAACTCTTGAAAGTTAAAGTATTTGGAATTTTTGAACTACAAAAATATTATTCCAACTCCTTAATTGATGTCTGATTAACACACTTAATTTTTTCGTACATGCGTCTGAAACACAAGTCATGTTTGTGTACAATCTCTGACTCACAAATCTTGAATTCATTGTCATTCACGACATGTATGAACATATGTTTTTATTGCTTGCTTTGTTGCAGCCCAAAGTTGTAAAATGTGGTTGTGGAGCATCAACATGTAGCACGTGTGAACAAGAAATTTCTAAGGAAATCTCATTCAACTAGTTGTGTATAAACTATAAATACTCTTCAAAACTTCAACCATTTCATCTCACCACCAACAATGGAAAAGGCTCTTCATTATTCCCTTTTAATCATCAACCTATTTGCATTTTTCTTAGTGTGTTTATCAGAGATTCTGTTGCCTCCCTTCCACCACAATGGAAAGCCTTTACTAGGAGCTCACCCTCCTACACTTCCCCCACCACTTCACAAACCACAACCACACAACCCCTCTCCCTTCATTTTGAAGCGACCACCCCTTCACAAGCCTCCATTTGAAAAGAAACCTCCCATGAAAGGTGCTCAATTGCCTCCACTTCCAAAGCCAAAACCACACCCCTCTTCTCCCTTTGTTCCAAAGCCACCTCCTGTTCACAAGCCTCCATTTGAAAATAAACCTCCCATGAAAGATGGTCACTACTCTTCCCCTACTAATGCTCATCAATCTCCTCCCCTTCCCAAAGTCCAACCACCCATCATCCCCAAGACTCCATGAGTGCATGGCAAGGTGCCTCCTCATACCATCAATAATCACCCCACTTCTTCCTCCCTAGGAAAGCCTCACCCTCCTTTTACACCTCCATTTCACAAGGTAGGCTCCCCCATCTTTAATGGCCATGGCCAACCCCATCCTTCCTTTAACAAGTCTCCTCCAAAGCCAGTAACAAAGCCCCCACCAATGCATGGACAATACAAGTCTCCTCTACCTCATCCTGCTCATTAGATATTGTAATTTCACAAAAAAAAATTTACTCACTTTACATTTCCATCTCTTGCATATGTGTGTGATTGTACAACCTTAGCTAGGTTGCATGATTAATTAGTTTTTTCTCTTCTTTTTGCTATCGTTCAAGGTAGCAAGTCAATAGAAAGTATATAGAGTGTAAGTAAAGGAGAGGTTTTTTAGATTCTACTCATCCATAGTAGGATTACTACATGTTGGTTTCATCGATGAGAAATATGATGGGAGACCTGGATTCTTTACTCAAAAATGCTGTTATCGGTGAACAATAGAAGCCACATCTTATGTGTGTATTAGTTATAAATGGTTTTATAGTACAATAATGAATCATTTTAGATTAATATCACATCATCTTGATGATTACTTCTCACACCATTAACAAATTATTAAATGTTTGTTTAGTTTAATATTTGTTGTTTACATTTGCTAAGGATTGAATTTTAACATTTGAAGTGAGTTGATTTAAATAACTTATTAATTTATTCTTGAAATCATTGCATTTTGGGAGACATGGAATTAAAAAAAGGACACACCTTTCAAATCGATATAAGTAACGCACAAGTTCACTGTTGTAAATTTAGATTGGTTGTCATTTACATTTTATTTTTCCATCAATATATTTTAGCACTTTGTCTTAGGGAAAATAAAATTTGATAGCCGTTTAACTATATTATGACTCCGTCAGTCTTTATATTTTTATACATTTACATCACTAGTCTCATTTTTAATGTTAAAAAATTTGGTTGTGGAAATATTATGGCTGTTATTAATACTAGCACACACATGCACAGGCATGCAATGATCAGCCGATAGGGGTCCATCGCAAATGGATGTTCAATGGGAAGTAAGAAACAATTTTTTTTCGGAGTACAATGTGAAATATAAATAATTAGTAATATTTGTAATTAATTGATTGAGTCGACAAGGGGAAATCATGTTAATAAGCCAATATGAAATAACATGAGGTTAGTTTATAATAGGAGGTGAACCTTATGATTAAAGCCAACCTATGTGTGCATTGAAGGATATCAATTTGAATCACCTAACTTGAACATATTATAAATCACTTAATATATGTCCTCATTTAATTTGAGCATTGTAAAGCATTTTAAACCTCATTTTATAGTCCACTTGTCCATTCTTATCTCACACCCAATGCATGCAAGATTAAGAACCATTTGCATAAAATGAAAACTTGATCTTTACGTCTCCATATAAAAATTTATTACTTGAAAATTGATTATGAAAATTTCAAATAAAACCATAGGTCATGTTGAATGAATCTTATTATTTGCAATGTATCCATTAATTTTAATTTTAAGTAATTAATCATCAATAACTTTTTTTTATTAATACGTAATATTTAATAATTTTAGTTACAATTCAATATAACCCAATTCCAATTTATGATTTTCCAACAAATAACTAGAACTTGCACTTCACTAATAATTTTCTCTTCAACCAAAAATTTACATTTCCAACCTTGCAAATAAACTACTGAAATACAAAACTTAAATCATTTCTTCTCATCCTTGTCTTCCTCAACAACCTTCTTCAAATGAGTTCCATCCAATTGTTTGTTCATCATTTCCACATGAACCTTGGAATATGCTTTGAAGGATTTCATCTCATCAGTAACATTTATAAGTTTAGCAGATGGTTTTTCCTGATGGATTGGAAAGTATGTACCTTGTACTTGGGTTGCAGTGGCCAGTTCCTTAGGAATAGAATCACCAACTTGCACATTAAATCACAAAACACATTCCATATTTACATAGCATGGAATCACTTTTATCAATCAAAATAACATCCAAAGAAGTAAAACCTACCTTAAACTTGTGAGCACTTCTTGGGAGGACAACCAACTTTGCCTTATATGTCTTTAATCGTTGAACATTAGCCTCAAGACCTTCCAGGGAATAGTTTCTATGATGATGATCAACTGTAATTGCTATAGTGGGATCTAAATTCTTTGGAATTCTAGCAACCTGTATGAACAATCCAAAATCAAAAGCATGAATAATTAGTTTTTCTAGTTCTCAAAACAAGAAACCAATTTTTTTGTGGAAAATAATTGGCCTAAACTTCTTCCATAGTCTTTGGATCAACAACATTTGCATTTTATTAAATGATTCAAGTCAGGTTATAAAATAACCAAGGAGACGATGATTGCAAGCAAGGTTAACAAAATTGAATTTGTAGAGAACCAACAAACCCAACAACTGTTAGTTGTATGCTCCCAAATAAATCATTGAACATATATAGATGGACAATTTGGCTGTTTAAAGCCATATTCTTACTATGAATCCTTAATATTTAAAGATTTCCTCTATAGTCATATTAAGACAACATTTTTATAGCATTTGGAATGGCAAAGAAGGGCATCATAGGTACACCAATTCAAATTGGAGGTATCAGTGAACATATTAATATGATCTATGTTTAGTTAGATAACAACAATACAAACTGGTGGCATTACATTTGAAAAACTCACAATTAGTCTTGAGAAATCACACTAGAACACGCGTAATTCGAAACTTATTATATATGTATCCTTTTGGATTTTATTTATATATGAAATGTTTCTAATAAAAAAAATAGTAACTTTACTTTTCAATCACGTTGTAGAGTAAGGAAAATTGAAAAGATGATTAAGAGTGCAGGGAAAGTAAAATTCATGAGAGGATAAAACAATGAAAATGATTAATATCCCAAATGGGCAATACTTGATCACACCAACATCAATCATTTTTCCATCTTGTTCGAAAGGTCTTGGTTTGTATAGAGCTTCAATCATCTCAAATTTTCAAGATTGGGTCCTCACTAAGGCTCTGTACCTTGAAATCAAAGGGAATTCTCTAGAAGAAACAACCTATCAACAAAATTTTTCTTGATTTTTTTTTTCTATAGGTCTGACCACCTAAAGAATTCAAAAATTGAGTACAAAGATAAACAACAACCCAAAGATTATGCATGCTTTTGAATAAACCTAATCTAAAAAAATTATAGAATAATTTTCCATGAGTTCAATGTCTGTAGATAGATGTTTTAACTTGAAAACTGATAAAAATGTAGAAAATTTATAAATCATGTTCAGTTATACAACATTCTTCACCATTCATGTAAATTATACACTTTGAACAAACATCCAATATAGCTCTACATAAGCACAATCAAAAGCATGTACAAAAAATATTAACATTCCATTTGGTTAAGAACTTTAAAAAGTACTGACAGCTTTACAAAATGCTAACATTCCATTTCAATTAAGCTTCCATATCATTATTTTTTACCAGGGTATGTGTAGGGTCATCATGGAAAAAATAGACCCTTAAGTGGCAAAAAATTTAGAAAAATCAGAGTTAGGCAACTTGATGTAAAAATTTAAATAAGTTATCTATATTATTTCAAAAATATGTAAGAATATAATCTGTAGCAAATTGAATGTAGTTTCTAAACTACTAGGTTTTAAAAAGAAAAATCTATTTGGTGAAAATTTGAAATTTCAATAGTGGTACTTAAATTTCAAAGAAAAAATAAGAAATATGTTTTGTCTGACCCTAACCACAATAAAATGATAATATTTTTTTATAAATTTTGGATATAAGTAGAGGAATCATGCCCCAATGTGATGCATATTTTTTGTAATTATTTTCTAAGTAAATAATTAATTATGATTTTTATTACAACTTTTAAAAAATATAAAAACTCATATGTATAACCACCTTAACTTGGTCAAAAATCTTCATGAAATTCATTTTTTTTAATCATATAGTATGTGAAGCATAGAATGTGACACATGTTTTGGGTTCAAAAAATGTGATACCATTTGAAAGCTATAGATTTTTTCAATCAACCTATCAATCAAAACTTTAGTCGTAATTTGAATAGAAAATGAGTAATAATTACTTATTAAATTCAAAATAAAGCATAATTTATATCGGTGAAAATTTGAGAATCTCCTCTAAAAACCCTTTTCATTTCATCAATTTTGGGTTAAAAAAATAGTCGTCAGCCACATACCCATCATATTGCCACTTTTTGGCTCATCATGATCCTACACATACCCACCAAATGCAACATATTTTAATTAAAAGCCTTGATAGTTATGAAATTAAGGATCCATATCACTCAATTTTATCAAATGCATGATATTTGAATCAAAAGTCTTAATATTGTGCTCCTAAATACTTATAGCTACAATTGAAGGTGTATCCTCTCTTGGTCCTCTCTTGGAAACATTAGATACAATGTTCCCTAAGTGACTGACCTTGCATAAACTGAACAAGATTCCTTTGAACATATTTTTACATTTTGCATTTTATGTTCTACATTTTTGCATTTTTACATTGTTGCATTTTGTATGGCCACCTTTCCTAACACAATTTGCATGCCTATGGTGCCATCTTGTTTGTTCATGAGTTCTAAGAATACAAAGCTTTGCTTGTATCATGAAGCTTGAATCCATACCCATTCCCTTTTCTTTGTGGCGCCTTGTTAAAATTATCAACATGTATAACTTTGACATGGTTGAGCAGGAAGCCCACCTAGCGGCATGAATTTTTACCATAGCCACTTTTTTTTTGTGAGTGCATGCCAACTAGCATATGTAAATCTTACCTTTTTGGGCTTTCTCACCCCATGGACAACTAGTTACGTAGCCCCAAAGTGAGTATACAGTTGGGATTTCTCACCCCATGGACAACATGACGTTTAGTGGCCCTAGAGTGAGTACACATTCTCTTTTTCAAACAATCAGCCTAAATCTCTTTGCACAACTAGTTGGATGGATGATCAAAGCTTCATTCAATTCCTTTTAGCACTTGTGTGTTCCTCTGTTCTTATGCTTAGTTTGCCATGGGATCTTCATCCTGGGGGCTTGATCATCCCTCTTGATCTTTGTCATTCCATCTTGATAATGTAAGTGCATTTGAACCCTCCCCTCGATGTTCATGGCTACTTTAGTGTGAGTTTGAAATAGGTTCATGGGTATGTGCAGGATCATCATAGAAAAAATAGGCCCTTAAGTGGTGAAAAATTTAGAAAAATTAGAGTTAGGAAACTTGACGTAAAAATTTGAATAAGTTATCTATATTATTTCAAAAATATGTAACAATAGAATCTATAGAAAATTGAATGTAGTTTCTAAACTACAAGGTTTATTTTATTTTTAAGATCTATTTGGTGAAAATTTGAAATTTCAATGTAGTAGTACTTAAATTTCATGAAAAAATAAGAAGTAGGTATCTGTCTAACCACCCTAACCACAATAAAATGATAATTTTTTTTATAATATTTTAGATATAAGTAGATGACTCATGTCTCGATGTGATGCATATTTTTTTGTAATTTTTTTAAAGTAAATAATTAATTATGATTTTTTTATTATAACTTTAAAAAAATATAAAAAATCGTATGTCTAACCACCTTTTTACTCATCACCAAGTCCTATGTTAAAGTGTTGTAAAGTCTTGTAACAAGCATTCATGCTCTTGATGGCATATTTTCACTATTTATACCCTTCTCATGCTTTATTTGATTTCTTTATGCCCTCATAAATTGTAATTAAGTGTATTTTTGAATGTTATCCCGACAAATAACATTAAATACAACATTTTTCCTGACACATGTTTTTAGGTCCTAGGTGGGACCCATTCACCATGGGTGTCGATTGAGTTCCCCTTGGCCCCAAATTCAAAATATTTCAAATTTCTTTTTGCAATTTTATTCAAAATCACTTGATGTCGGCTTGTGATGAGGTATGAATGGGTACTAAGGCACAAGAGTTGTATAAATAAGTGATTGTCACCTCATTTTACACCTCACATAATCTCCTCACTCATTCAAGCATTCAATCTCACATTTCAAGCATTCAAGCATCTTACAACATCCTTTCAAGCACTATTCAAGCACTTTGAAGCAACCATTGACATTACTTCAAACTTGCATTATCAAGGGTTAGGTAAATTGATAGCACTCACATGTTATTAGTTTATCTATCACTTTCATTTCATTATCTTTTCAAGGATTTAATTCCTAAAGTGGGATTTGACCAAGGCAAACCCCTATTCATTAACCCTCAATCATTTTTCCTCTATTGTATGTTTGTTTGTAGCTCTTTGTATGCAGATTTGACAGGTTATTAGGTTTCAAAGATTGATTTCCAAGTCAACTAGGTGTTTCAAGTCAACTTGAGTAAAATTCAAGTTTAGAGAGAGCTATTTGTCCATTTTCTGCAGAACTGACTTTGGCAACCTGACAAGCAGACTTTTCTAGATCTGGTGTTGCATAGTTGTCTCCTGATTTTTTAGAAACTTAGGAGAGGATTGATTTGCCACCTATGGCAAATTAATCCCACCTTAGGACTGAAAATTTGAATTTTGTCAGATTCCAGATCCTGACAGACAAAAACCAGCTCCTGACACTTTTTCACCAAGAGGAGGACTAATTCACCACCTTGGGTGAATAAGTCCCACTGTGAAAAATTAGTAGTTTCCAAAAACATTCATAACACTCCAGAATCATCATAATTCATCCAGGTGCACTCAGATTCATCCCTACATTTTTTGTTTTGCATTATTTCTTCATTTACATAGTTGTTTGAATATCACAATGTGTTTTCAAACATAGTTGTAATTACACTTTTGCATTAATTTTTGGTCATTTATATTAGTCAATTGCATTTATTTAAGTCCATTTGCATTAAAAAACATTACATACATTCTGATTTGAGTGATAGATTAGCATTTTTGGCCATATCTCTCTCCTTTTACGTGAAAAACCCTAGAAGTGCAAGAGTAGTCCATAGGGTTCCAAAAATCTATGTTTCAGAGTGTTCTACAAATTTTCAATCCTCCCTAGTCATCTACAACTTGAGATATGGAATACATGAGAAAAATGTGAGAATTTAATGGCCATGCCCATATTACCCCCTTCTAAGATTTAGACTGTGATCAATAGGAAGAGGTCAAGTGCAAGCTTGGGGCACTCCATGCCTACTAAAGCATGAGCATTAGGAGTTAAAATACCATAAAATCCTAAGATAGACATCAACAACAACCAAAAAGTATGGAAATACAATTTCAGTAGTGGCGGCATAGGGAAATGAAAATTCAACAAATTCATCTCCTACAGTAGTAGCAAAAGAATACAAAATAGAGCAAGAATGTGAATGTAGTTTCACAGCCAATGCAGATTATCATGGCTTATATAATAGTTAGTTTCGTTGAAATAGAATGAAACAATAATAGGAAAATGAATGTTCAAAGAAAATCTTAATTGCCTTAGTTAGTAGATCAATATAACAGGGGCATATTCTAAGGCTCAAGCATTTCCATAAGCTCACTAGACAAAAATACCTAATTGGAAACAAGTACTTCACTATTAGAAAACATGATAAACAATTATCCATCCACAACTCCTTTAGGTTTCCAATATGCACTATGAGAAACAAGCATCCCGATTAAGAATTAAAGTACTAATTTAGCTTCAACATTTTTTGCTTATAATATAGAATAAATTGTTACATAGAAAGGAATTTCTTGTGAATAATACTGAAACAGAAGAAAGACAATTGAACTTTACACGATGAAAAAAAATTGGTGGACAATCAATAGATAATGAAATGGTATCAAACAATGCCTCAACTGCTTACTTGTGTCCAGTAAGCATTGATGAAAGGAATGTTAATAAAGATAGAGGTGTATTTAAATTAGTCTAGAATCAACATTTTGCATTGGTGGATTTGTCCACATCCAGTTTTGTGTATTTATAAGTTTCTCTGGGCTCAGTGAGTTGTCAACTCTGGTAAATACAAGTTAAAAAATACTCACTGAAACCATCGCAACTGACTTACCTCAATGATTTTACACAAACCAAAACCTGTTTGGAATGAAATAGTGTTGGAATGGGTGATATAGCCTATGGAAATGGCTGTGAAGGACACGTAGATCTCAATTCTAAAGAGAAAAGTTATCAAATTTCATAATGTGGGAGAATTTTCAATATGTTTATATATAAATCCAAGTTTTATGGTTAAAATATAAGGGGAACTTACATGAGATACCTATGGGGGAATCATTGTTTTGTTTCTACAACAAAGGTGAAGGGATGATTCATTTCTACAAATTCATCTTGCCAAGTCCCTCACTAAATTGTGCATTCTTATTTCCAAACTTCCCTTTGCTCTTCTCCAAACGCCAATCCTCCAACTTATGAATTCAGCCTGAGAATAAATTCATTACCTACACTATGGCAATAAATAGTTATAATTACTTTTTAAGAGCATGATAATGATCTATGCCTATTTGAGGATTGTGTGTGTTTCTTACACATCTTGTTCATGTAAGAATTAGGTCTTCACTTTCAAAATCCACAAGAAATTTTTGACAAAGTGTCTGAAGGCATTGAAATTTGCTACCATTCAATCCATCAAAAACCCTCTTCACCAGATCTCAGTCTTCTCCAATAAAGAAATGGGAAATGTCTAAAAAGGCTTCCCTCTCTATACTCTCAAGAGATCTATAGATATTATATTTACTATCTGTATTAATACATTATCTGATAGTTGTTTACAGAGGCTTTCCAAGTGCTGCTTCCATTTACTTGGATGACGTTCATTGTGGAACTTCCTAGCTAAAAATTTCAAAGCCAAAGGAAAGCCACTACACATTCTTATGAACAGGGTAAACTAAACAGGGTAAAATGGTTTGATGGGTTTACATATATAGGAAATGGGTATGTGAAATAGTAAGGAGTCGATTGAACATAAATAAATGTTGAAAACAATACCCAACTCATTAAATTTTAAAAACCCTAACCCTAAACATCAACACAAAAGTATCATCTTCTCCACCATAGCGTTTTCCATGTGCCTGCAACAAAACCCTCGATCCCAGCTAGGGTTTGTAAACAGAAAAAAAATAACAAGGCTCTTTGTTTGAATGATTGTTTTCTCTCATAATTTGAGCCAAGAAAATCTCAGAACAATGTGCTTAATAGAAGCCATTACAGATAATTAAAAATGCTACCCAAGATATAAAAACAATATTGTGAAATGGGTACGAACCATTATATAGAGTGGGGTGCCATACACCCTTAAGCAAACCTGGTGAAAAATCCCTCGAGATTAGTTGTTTCCTTCTGGGTACAAAGGACATGAAGGATTCTAGGTGTGATGGATCTAGGTAGAAAATAGTGGAAGCACTCATTTTTTATTGCAACTGCAACCTTCACCTCACTTTCACCAATATTCATGCCTTGTTCATGAATATGAACACCGCCTTGTCAAAATGATAACCCTAGTTAGCCAGGCAAAAATACTTTTTGGGAAACTCACTGCCAGCCAGTGCCAAGAAATATATTTCACAGATGCGCTGACAAAAATCTGGACGAAAAATGGGGAAAAGTTCACACAAAATAGCCTATCGGCTAATTATTATTTAGAGATATTTTGCACCGATCTCTTTCATTTGTATAAATAATAATCAGACACATGTCTTCATACTTTGTTTTCATCCATATGAACTACTTTTCATGTACTTTATGTCCCTTAAGTTTCCTTTTTCTTAGTGGACATTAAATGCTTTGTATTATATTTTATTCTATTCCTTCTTAAAATATCATATAATTCGATGTTGTGTTAAAGTCATCCCATTCATTTATTTTAATCTAATATATTCATAGTGTAAGGAAATAAAATAGATTTATTTATGTTAAATTGGATTTTAAGAATGCTAACAAATCATATATCATATGACATAAGTATTGAAAATTAAAAAAAAATGAATATGATGGTTAATAAATAATTGTCAATTAAATTTTGATCATAAATTTTAATTTATGTGATTATACCATGTATAAATATTCTTAGCAGTTCCATTTTTTATTCTTTTGAGATAAGAAAGGGTCTTCTTTCTCTTCAACACTTGCACACATTCAACTTGACCTTTAGATCTTCATATTAATCTCACCTAGACTATTTAATTTCCTCTCCTAGACATCACCCTATGGTTTCACCTTATTGATCTTTACTTTTGTCATTGTTGTTAAGCTATGACAACTATTGAATTATTCATTGAGTTTATCTTATATGTTTTCTTTAACTACATTTAAAATCTATCCAGCTTTCGAATCTTTGGGATTGTAGAGAATTTTATATTCCTCTCTCATAAGGTAAAACAAAGGAATAGTTACAATCACTATAATCCTTCTCCCCATCCTTTTCTTGATTAACTTCATAGCCACTATGTAAGTGAGTTGGTGACATATTCCATATCTAGTAATCTTTGGCAAGATATACCTAGTTATTTTTGTTAGGACCAATGTAGGTTCTTTCAACTATTGTAACGTGTCCTTGTGGTAAATGAATAAAGCAACAATCTTCCTCTTTTGAGCTTCTCCAATAATACTAGATGAATCTTATTACACAATGGTTTGACATGAGATTTTGATACACAATTGGGAAAAAATAATCACTAATAGTAATGATATTTTCATTATACATGTTTGTAAACATTTCTTTGAAAACCATGTGAAATAGAATTTTAGAACTATGCCTCCATTTTATTAGTCGTGATCAGAAATTCATTGTAGCATAAGTAAAATGAGTTAGCTAGAATGCGATGTAGAAATATTATTTTTACTAGAAAGAAAGAATTTCCTATTTAAAAAGATACACAAATCAACTCCCCATAGTTGTGAATGAATGGCTATCCCAAAATCATGTCTAACTATGTCACCCATCTAACATCTAGATGCATTGAATCTTTATCCCCAAATAATTTTTACATGAGAATCATTGCCTCTTTAATCTCACTTGTAAAACTTGTAGTTTTTTTATCCTCCATGCTCCTTGATTTAAAGGTAAATCCATATTAGGGCTAACCTAGTTTTCTAATACTTTAAATACTTCGCATTTTTATGACCATTGCCTTGCAACAATAACATTATACCTCATAGTAGTCTTAGCAGGGCCCAACATTCCTTTGAAAAACACCCCACTCACCATTATTGCGGGCTAATTTTGAACATTCTTGATATAATCTAAATATATGGTTGAATTCTTGAAAATATATGCCAATATATCTTAAAAATTGAATGTGTTGAATTTCATAGCTACCATATGTAGGTAGGAAGCTCTCTAGTTTATTAACATTTGTGACTATAACCACTTTCTAATATTGCTATTTTTTTGAGGAAAAAAAGATTGAATTGGAGACCACTAATTTATATGGCTATGAAAGAATGTCCTTTTATTCTATTAACTTGGATCTACAATTTACATATCTTTGTAGTTGAATAATTATAATTGCTCTAGTTTTAATTAGATTTATTCTTCTTTGTTTCAAAATATCCTCATAATAAGATTCAGGTACATGTAATCAACAATTAATCATGAGAAATCACTTGATTTTAGAAGCCATAATTCACAAGAATTAGAATATTTCATCATATATTTAATTCATTAATGCTAAGAAAATTGATGAGATATTCTAAGATTTTACATAAAGGAACCATTTACTACCTTAATTATCTTATCAAATAATTCACATATACTTACTATATCATACTCATTATTTGATGGGATTAATTGTAACATGTGAAAATAAATAATTATAAATAATTATAAATAATATTAACTTTACCTTTTGTCTGTTGGGTAATTAGAACATCGCTTGATAATTAATTAGTAATTGATTAATTATTATGTCCCTAATTAGTTTAATTACTTAAGCTAAACTTAGGAGTGTTCTTTGATTATATAGATCTATTATTGTAGTTTTTTTCTTTTTGGGTGTTTCACTTGTTTCTATAGTTTTTTCTTTATGTGCATTACGCTTCTCGTGAGCTCCTCATTTTGCCACGATGGTTGTTTTATAAAAGGGTGCATGCCCTTCCATCTTAATCTAATCTAAACTTAGGAGTGTTATTTTATTATTTAATCTATTTGTAGGATTTTTTTTTTCTTTTATAAGGATTCACACTCATTGCAATCGTTCATTTAGATTAATTCATTGCATAATTAGTTTCTTTTTTGGATCATCCCTTCTCAAGGTCACATGAGAATATACATGGATTTTTCTCTTCAAATGTGACACCATGTTGGAGTTGATAGTTACTCAACATGGGGTATTATTAGTAATCATGTTGTAGGAGTGATTTTTTTTCTAGTATTGATCTTAACAATATGTGTGTTACATAGTTACTCAATATCTATGAAGACCTTCATATCTCTCCATACCTAGAGGATCTTGTTGTAGATTGTCTCATACCTCTTGTAGATGTAGATTCCATACTCTTTGATGATGATACTTTAGAGGAGCTTGATTATATCATCATTCTTGCATGTTTATATGGTTTAGAGACTTGTCTTCATATACCCACTCTCCACATTGAGACTTCATCAACATTTTTTTCTTCAACCACCACACTTTTATCTCCTAAAGAATAAAATATTATGGGAATAGTTACTAACAACATGACACCAACATTATATAGATGAACCCTTGCCTCCTCCAAGATCTAACTTGTCGTAAAGGAGCCCTTTTTCTCTTTTTGACATAACTTGGGCATACAATGTTGAAATTTTAAAAATGAGATATCATTGAAAAGTTACTTTTGAGCACTTTCTAGTGGTGTAGATATCATCATCAAATTTTGCTGCTGATTCTTTTTTTTTTGTCAAATTTAAATCTTCATTTTTCTCTTTCAATCTCATATTTGTTTTCTTGTATCTCTAATTTTTCTGACTGTAGAAATGTTGGTAAGGTATTTCAAAGCTCTTCACATGCATACATATACTTTTTCTAGAATCTACCTTAGATATATTTTATTTAGTTTTTTTTGTGATTTCACTTTTTTATCAATTATTTGGACATCTTTGCACTTGGAATTGATCTATTTGCATGATACAACTTTTATTTATCTACTTTACATGAACTAAGGTTTATAGTCTTCAATTTTTTCATTTGAGGACCTATCATGGGTTTTTCTATTCATCATTCTACAATCATCCTAGAAAAGGATAACTATGATCTTAGTGAAGTAACATCCTTAAACATCTCAGGCAGCTTGATTTTTTTCCTTATTTATATGGAATCATATGTACTCCAGAAACCCCAAGGATTTATTCAACATGGGGCATTATTAGTGATCATGTTATAGGAGTGATTTATTCTAGTGTTGATCTTGACACTATGTGTGTTATGTCAAACACTGATTGTTCCCACACACTTTGGAATCGACTTCGGAGATCCATGTAGACCCTCATATCTCTCCATTCCTAGACGATATTGCTACATATTGTCTCATTCCTCTTGAAAATATAGATTCCATACTTTTTGATGATGATTCTTTAGAGGAGCTTGAGTATATCATAGGTCTTGTATGTTTTGATGGTTCAAACACTTGTCATTAAATGTTCCCACTCTTTAGATCAAAAAGTCATCATCATATTATATTATCCTAATTAACTTAGCATCGCCACATCCTTGTCCCCTATTGGTTAAGTGCAATATGACATCCATCTTCTTTCAAACTCCACTATTTGGAATTTGTATCTTGTAAGCATACCATCCTTGTTTGTAAAGTCCTATATTTTAGATTTAGAGGATTACTTTAAGGACATTCATATCCTCTTTTTTGATAGCCACATCATCACCATTGACCCATAATCTTCATCATCTCTAGATTTTTTCTACATCATTCTTCATGGGTTTTTGGATTTACATCATCTCTTTCCTACATGTGGACACTTGAGCACTTTTTAGAGGCACACATCATTTGGATTTAGATTCCTAATTCTTCCATGTTTTAGATTGTATTCTCTAATCATTAATTGATCTATTTCTTCCTAAGAAGAGAAATGTTGTTTGCAGATAGTGGATAATGTTATGTATTCTAGTGTTCATCATTGACACAAGAGATTGTTCTTTATGGGGGGATTCATATCCTCATTTTTTTTATCTCCTACTAGGTTGAAATCTATTGTACCTATGTGATAGAAGTAGTCATGAGGGGCTCACATTGATTCCTTCTATCCTTCTTTTGCTATTGCAATAATTTCATTTTCTCTCATTTGGAGAGGATTTTCTCCCACTTGGTTTTCTCACTTTCTCTAGTTATGACGGATACTTTTATTTGTACATGGGTACCTCATCATGCCTTGTTGATACCCATCCATGCATCCATCATTGCTTTCTTTTATCATGTCATTTAGCTTCTTATTATGTTGGTCTTAAGGGGTGTGCTGGATTAATTAGAACACCACTTGATAAATAACTAGTCATTAGGGTATGTGTAGGATCATCATGGATAAAATAGGCCCTTAAGTGGCAAAAAATTCAGTAAAATTAGAGTTAGTAAACTTGACGTAAAAATTTGAATAAGTTATCTATATTATTTCAAAAATATGTAAGAATATAATTTGTAGCAAATTGAATGTAGTTTCTAAACTACTTAGTTTTTAAAAAAAAATTAAAAATCTATTTGGTGAAAATTTGAAATTTCAATGAAGTGGTACTTAAATTTTAGGGAAAAAATAAGAAGTAGGTGTCTGACCACCCTAACTAGAATAAAATGATAATTATTTTTTATGAGATTTTAGATATAAGTAGAGGACTCATGCCCTGAGGTGATGCATATTTTTTTGTAATTTTTTTCCAAGTAAATAATTAATTATGAATTTTTTATTACAACTTTTAAAAAAATATAAAAACTTGTATGTCTAACCACCTTAAATTGATCAAAACTTCATGAAATTCATTTTTTATTTGTTTTAATCCTATAGTATGCAAATCATTGAATGTGATGCATGTTTTGGATTCAAAAAATGTGATACCGTTTGAAAGCTATAGATGTTTTTCAATCAGCCTATCAATCAGGGCTTCAGTCATAATTTGAATAGAAAATGAATAATAATTACTTATTAAATTCAAAGTAAATCATAATTTATATGGTGGAAAGCTAAGAATCTCCTTTAAAAACCCTTTTCGTTTCATCAATTTTGGGTAAAAAGATAGTCATCAGCCACATACCCATTATATTGCCACTTTTTGGCCCATCATGATCCTGCACATACCCATTAATTAATTATTAGGTCCTTTATTACATGAATTACTTAATCTAAACCTAGGAGTTATTTTTTATTATTAGATTGAGCTATTTATAATCTAAGCTATCCCATGACATGAGATGATGACACATGTCTCAATCTAATCAAATCCTCATCTAGGGTTTGATTTTTCCTTATATAAGGATTCCTATTCATTATAATCACTTATTCAAATTAATTTATTACACAATTAGTTTTTTTATAGATCATCTCTTCTCAAGGTTTCATGAGCATATCAATGGATTTTTCTCTTCAAATTTGATAGGAGTTTTGGTTGTGGGTTTTTTTTGGGAGCTATGGGGTTCACTATCAACATCAACACCCCTGAGGATTACTAGAATCCTCATTTCATTGTAATTCAATTTTAAATCAGTGCAATTGATGGAGTCAAACTTACCATTAGTCATTTCCAATAGTATCTTTGTGATCTACTAATACTTGAAGTAATATTGGGTATGACATGTTTATTCCTATAGACATGAACCCAACATTCAATCTAAATTTTATGTATCTATAGGAATATACATGTCATGCCCAATGTTTCTAATGGTGTAAATAAGTCCAAATATTGATATACAAGCTAGAAGTTATAAGTATTCCTAGTTGGGGTATGTAAACAAATATGTTATTTGATTTTTATTTTTATTTTGGTTATTTTCTCCACATCCAATTGTTCATTTCAAATTCTAGATGATTTGGTGACATTTCATATATATATATATATATATTGAAGCAAATAAAGGTGAATTTTTATTAGAAACTAGGAGGATCTAGGAGATGAAATGAAAATCACAATGAACAATATACAATATTGTATTTAGCTGACCCAAATGATAATGAATACAAATCCTTGCCTATATAGGCAAGGACGAGGAAATGAACCTTTGAGGTGGATTGATAAGTGGCCAATGAAGTGGCACAAATGATTAGATAAGTGTCCTATAGGTCTCACCTTAGGATCATTTGGAGTGTGCAAACCGACAACCTTTATGACCAAGTCATCAAGCTTGTGTGCCAAGTTTTGAGTTTTATTTGACGTGAGATGGAAAGTCTTCCCACCTTAAAAGGTGTTTGCATGATGTTTAAAAAATAATTTGGTAACCTATAGAGGTCTAAAAGGTTTCACATTTACTTAGACAAGATGTTGTCTAACCTAATCAACCTAAGTATACTTAAGTATAGTGAATAGATTAATTATTCACACTAACAATTTTGAAGGCTCGCGACTCTCTTGAAATTTTTTCCCATATTATCTATTTTTTATAATATAATAGGTTCTCACACACAAGGTTCTTTTATTGAAATTTTTAATCAAATTCAAATAAATATAGTTGAACCATATATTTTTGGCACCAATGTGCTTCTCTAGCTCTTCTAGGGTTTTTCACCTAAAAGGAGAGAGGTAGGGCCAAAAATGCTAAGAGGTTCATTCAAATTATGTTATGTATGATGTTATTATGCCCAAATGAAATAGCATAAGTGCAATTAAGTGATATAAATGATAGATTATAGATGCAAAATCTAGGAAATGTGACTTTTTTGAAAACACATTATGTAATGCAACAATGAACAAGAAATGAATGCAAAGCTAAACATAAATGAATGAAACTTGAAGTGTGCACCTAAAAGCTTGAAAGAGACTAAAAAATTATTCTGAAATACTACTGATGCTGATTTTCAAGCTTGGAGGGACTCATTTTCTATTCTAGGTTAATCAATCCCAGTTCTGGTAAATTGAGTTGTAGTTTGTTTCTATCAAAAGGGTACTAAAAAATGTAGAAAACTCAAAATTGACCCTAGAGTGGGACTCATTTTCCACCCATGGAGAATGATTTCACTATTGAATTTCTAGATTTTAAAAGGTGGATTCTAAAGCTTTTGATATGCACTTTGACCTCCTTCAGGTTTCTACTTCTGAAACTTTGATTTACGCATCTAAAAATGAGTTTTTGTTGATACTTTGACTTGTTGAATGAAGAGAAGACTTGATCAACCTTGCAAATTGATCTTCAATGATTTTGAAGCTTCGAAGGGACCTAAATCTGTGAATACACAAGAAGAGAAGAAGAAATTGTGAATGTTAGAGCATGGGGGTTTGCCTTGGTCAAACCCCTTTTAGCTAATTAAACCAAAATGATGAAAGAATAGAATGAAACATGCAATAATGGAATATATTACCTTGCCATGATGTTGATCTTGGATTTTTGTAGCAATGGATGAAGATTCAACCCTTGAATGTCTTTACGAGATTTCTAGATGTCTTGCAATGATAAAACCCTAAGTTGTTTGACTTGAGATGAAATATTGGTGGATGAATAATGAAGAATGGATGTGAATTGAGTTAATGGATGTAAATACCTCACCTATTTTATGTGTTAATACCTCATCACAGGCCGACATGAAGCAATATTAAACTCAAATCTCACTTTTATCCTGCTCAAAGGTCAAAATTGAATCAAATGGGACTCGTTCACCACACATGGCAAATGGGTCCCACAATGGCCAATTTGACCGTTCAGATGCCAAGAGATAAGCAAATAAGATAAAAAAATGCAACCTTGTTAGGTATTTTATCATTTTAAGCCTCAAGATGCACAATATGGGATAATAGGGTCCTATTAATAATGATGTAAATGAAAAATACATATTGGTACATAGAATTCAATGTGAAAGTGTGATTAAATACACTTTACAACACTAAAATGAGGTCCAAATAGCCTAAGAAGCCACAAGAACCAATGTGAATATGTAATACACATTAAAAAACTAGTTTTACATTAGGTTTATTTCACAAGACTTCTAAATTAATCTAATAATGTTATTAAGTACATTTTATAATGTTGAATTCAGAAGAAATGGGTTTTTTATGTCTAGAAAAATGTGAAAGCATCTTACAACACCTTTGCATGACATCATTAAAAGTATTTTATTTGATTTGAAAGGGTCCAAGACCTAGTGTGGATGCATACAATTCCTCACAACATCTAAATCAAGGTCTCATTAAGTCCAATTTATCATGAATTATTTCCATGTCAAGCAAAGGGTACTTTTATCTACGGTGCAATAGCTATCAATAAAGCTAAAAGAAGAAAAACCCAAGGGGGTCCTTTTAAATACCACCAATCCCATAAAACATAATGATCTATAGACCAAAAAAGACTCACAATACCTAAGGGATGTAGATAAAATAAATTAATCTAAATCATTATTAATAAATAGTTGAAGTTTCCTAGTTCTATCCAAAGGGAAATTCCTATGATCAATGAAATTATAGCTATGGTAATCATTAAAATCCAATTTAGCTGAACAATTAGCCACCATATTCCATTCCCTAGTAATATGGGAAAAAGAAACATAACTAATATTTGGAGCATGATATATAATTTTCTCAATGAAAGAATCTAACTTCCAAGAAGAATATTTAAACTTCCCTTTATTAAAAAAGAAACCAAGATCATGGAACCTATTCCATAAATAACTTTATTGCACCCCAATTCATAGGGTTTTTTCAATTTCATGAGAACCATATAGACCTATATTTCGTTATTAATGCAACATCGCATAAAAGTAGTGAAGAAGAATTGATTCAAACTATTACTATTACGGCCCATTCCATTGATCTTTGCAACACCCTAGTGACCTCTTGAGAATCCATCAATAGCCACTTTGAAGAAACAAAGAATGACACAATTCTATTGAACAATAATGCTCAAACTAAATTAGTTATCCTCAACTTAGAGCCATATTGAATTTGAGAAGAAATATTGGGGGAAAAATCTAAAATACATAAAATATCATAATCAAATGGGAAAGAGATTCTTTAAGGGGGAACTTAACTCAAATAATGCCATTAATTGAATTCCTTATCATCTAGCATACACAAATGATAAGTGTTATGATCTTAGAAAATATGATGATTCATCTCTGACCATATGTGCTAAAGAATAAAAATAAGGCCAAGATCCTAGTCAACAACCTAAAAAGAAGTTACCATAGGAAGACAACCGATCCTTTCCCAAAACTTAGATAACTAAATAGCCTGAATGATATGTTGATTCCACATCTTCCACCACTAACTCCAAATATTTAAGGAGAAGGTAAAAAATGAAATAAAATATATGCAATAGTTTCATCACTATTGTCACAACACACAATTAGAAGGACCAATAAATCACCTCTTTTTGATATTATCCAAAGTGAGGCACTTATTATGACTTAGTAACCAAATAAAAATATTGCACTTGGTCCAAGTAAATTTATTCAAAAAAAATTCAACTAGGGAAATTATGATTGGTACCTTTCTTTTGTTTTAGAAAATGATAATAAAGAGAAACCAAATAAGTTCTATAATATTCATGGATCCATGAAATTACATACATTCACTAAATATACCAATAAGGTTAATAAAAATATTGAAGCAAGAGTGGCACAAGACTTAGATGATCCAATTTTAGGCTAATTATTGGGGTCCTTCTAATGGTATATATAGGATTTTCCTAGGTGAATAAAGTTCTTAAAATTAGTAACTTTTGATGACTCTTTAGCCTAAAAAATATCACTAAAGGGTTGGAGATAAGGGAAAGATAAAATAATCATGGTGGAGATCCCAAGAGTCCTTCTAGAAAAAAAATATCTATCACTTTTATTTATTACCTATTATAAATGTTCCATAACAATGAAATATCCATTCTTAGTAGTGTTCTAAACCATAGAAAGTTTCCCATCCAAATATATTTTTGGATTATCCTCATCAACAACTCTCACTAAGTACTTGAAATTTAGTATTATCAATTATAGCTTCTCCATGTGCTTACACTAGATCTGGTATAATTTGGCTACTAGAGCATATTAATTTAACTTTGGTTGTCTTAGACCCATTAATTTTAGGACTGCAAATTTCATTCCAATTGACTAAAATCTATTTTTGGGACTCTAAATTCATTTCCCATATAAATTTTTGGTAACAGATTATTTGATTTTTTTGGCATCTTTTTCATTTATCTTCTTGTTATATTTTTCACAAATATTAATGCATTATTTATTTTTTCCTAATACTTTAATCCATCTCATTCTTTGTAAAAATATATCACAATAGTTTTCTACTTCAATAAAATTAAATAAAAACACATCTCCTTTGACAAATGACTAAAAAATATTCTCCTTTGAAAACATACAATTAAAAGGAAAATATTTTTCTAAGCATGACCAAATAATTACATCTAGATCTTAGAAACCCTTACATGAACTATCAACGAGTTTGATGAAATGACCCATCTTAATCTATCTATATTATTGTAGAGTTTTAGATTTATTTTTAATCTAAAGAGATATAACATGGGCTATAATTTTCAAGATGATGGAAGTGACCTGCTCAAGAATGGATATGAAAATTAATGATATCAAATCTTACTTAAAAATCTTGCTGGAGAACTAAAGTGTGCTCCAAGGTGAAGTTTTTTCTATGGTTCACCTACCACCGCAATATTTTAGCTTGAAATAAACTTAAAACAATGTTTTATTGGCATAAAGATATATCCTCTTTCTTTGACTAATAAAGAGAATAGTAATCTATCTCCTCTTTTTATATGAAAATACTATAAAAAGTTTAAAATCTGCTAAAAGATTAATTGAGAAAAATAATTTTTGGAAGATTTGGGACAAACCAACTTTACCATTATTATTTTAAACAGCTTGAATTACTTTTTAATTTTTAGTCTCCCCCTCCTCTATAATATAATAATGGCCTCTTAACTTTGATTTGATTAAAATAGTTTTAATTTTATATAAGAAAAAACAATACAAAACGATCTATGATGCCTATTCTTCCTTTAAGAGTTAATATTAGCTTTCTATTCCTATCATATGCTTACAGATTCATATAGCTAGATGACTCGCATTTTAAGCGAATATTACCTCGATAAATCTGATTGTTATGACGAACATGCATGGCCAATACGTACTAATTTTCGTGGTAGTCTGCATCACGTTTCTCAAAACTCCCGAAACGTAAATTGAAAACAAAGTTCTTTTGGAATGGACATATATTATGCTTTGACAAACTTGGGGAAGAAAGATTGACGTAAGAGAAGCACACACGTTACAATCATCCTCGTGGACTATCATGCAACCTTGAAAACTGAGTAAAAATATATATTTGACACGCGTTGATAAATCGTTTTGTGCGGCGCCGTTGTATGTGGAAAGCAACGCTTTGTGTTCCCATCGCCAAACGTTGGCGTCCTCCGATGATTTTGCTATTTGTTGTTACATCTTTTATAAAAGCTTTGGTTCAATGATAAAATCATATTCCTCCACTTTGTCCTAAAAACATGTTATCCTCGGCCAAAGGTCTTAGATTCCTAACTTTTACTGTTTTACCAGTACAAGAGGAAAAAAGGTCAAGCTTGAGGACGCAAAACTTGACCTTTAAGTCACTCACGACGCGCAAAGATGTCCTCTTACTGTGGCAGAACATTTTACAATGCGCATGTTAACATCATTATCTGGTACCATTGTATCGGGACTTTATATAGCACTTTGTTGTACATAGATAGTCTTCTCTTCACCAAATTATCTCCCCATCTATTTCTAAAAGATAACAATGGCGGTCGCTCTTCATAATTCCTTTACCTATAATCTTGTTGGCATTTGTCTCAATATGTTCATATGGTGTCTCAATCTAGTTTTTAATATTAAGATTACAAACAATCTAATTTTTAGGTTATGAAATAAAAATATATGTTCTCGGTTACAGAGTTCATTTTTTTATCAAAATAAATATCTTGTATGGGCAACATCATTTTTATTGGTTTTTTATGTGTAGATCATTTTAAATATTACAATTTAAAGAAAAAGATCACAATGTTTCGTGAATCAATATGTTTTGAAGGTTTTGATATACTACTAGAATTACTCGAAATTTTGACTTGGTGATTATCCTTAAAAATATTAGACTCTAAGATTGTGTTGTAACCTTTGATTACTTAATAATACATTGGATTACTTTGGAGTGTGGCGGTTTTCTCCAAAATATGTTTTCACCACATAAATCACCATGTTATGTATATTATGTTTTCATTTCCTTGTAACTATGCGATTAATTTAGTTTTTGCATATACCTCCTCTTGCATATTAGTTAAAGAAATTTAGTTCTCACCTCTACTTGATTTTGTTTGATATTATAACCTCATCCCCTTAGATCTTAGGTGTTAGAAAGAAGAGTTTTCGATACTAATTTTGGATTGAGTGGGAGCTTGCATAGAAAATTGTATTTTTGCATGAAACAGGAGAAGCACATCAAGAATAGATATCGAAAGTCACAAATTTTGAGCTTTGGATGCTCAAACTAGACACCATGCTTGTGGATAGAGATATTTGGGTACAATACCTAAATCAAAAACTACCTAATGAAATAAGAAGACTAGGACATATTTGATAAAAAAGTCTC
Organism: Sequoia sempervirens; assembly: GCA_007258455.2. Classification (NCBI taxonomy): domain Eukaryota; kingdom Viridiplantae; phylum Streptophyta; class Pinopsida; order Cupressales; family Cupressaceae; genus Sequoia; species Sequoia sempervirens. The sequence goes on along the minus strand of VDFB02105785.1, from coordinate 149,648,536 downwards.
ATTAGAATCTATTTAGCTAATTTAGTATTTTTGAATGTGCATGAAAAAAATAAGGAATTATTTTTGTTCTCTTAAATCTTCATCTAGCATGTGGTATTGAATGTTCAAATCCTTTTGTTATTATTATGATTTTTGAAATCTAAATTATATCATCACATCTATAATAAGGTGGAAAATGATTATTTCTTTGTTATCATATTATATGTTTTTGAAAAGGAAAAATAGGTTTTCTAGGGACCTAAACCAGGAGAGTTAAACAACAAAGATAGTATAGTCTTTAAGATTTCTGGATAAACTGTGTGCATCTTTTTACATCAACGTTTCGGATCATACTCCATGATCCATCATCAGGATGAAAAGCAGAAAGAGAGAAGTGAAAGATGAGATAGCAGACTTGGATATAAAAGGAGAGGGGTTAAGAGGGTTGGGAAGCGCAAGACCCAAAAAATGTTCCAATATGAAGTAAAATATAACATAAAACACAAACAGTTAGGAACTGTAATATAAAAATTATCCATAAAAGATAGAGCAAAATAAGTCAAACAAACAAAGCTGATGTCCCAAAAGGGAAATGGCTGACACAAAGAGATAGCGAGGGTCCAAAAAAAAAGGACCAGAAAAACAGCAGTTACCCTTGCTTTTCTCCAAGGTGTTCATCATCCTCGGCCTCTTTTTCAACATCCTTCATATCCTGTAACCCCTACTTGAGGACTTGAGCCGTATGTGAAGAAATTGGGGTCTTCCTCTTCATGTTGGCCGGGTATGAGTTGAAATCCCTTCACCAGCAGATCTACTGCATCCTCTGTCCGCATCCAAATCCATGACCAATGAACCCTTTTGATTCTTTTCAAGCTTTTCCACCATTGCATTGATGATAATGGTGTTATGCCTAGCAATTTTGTGACTATTCGCCACACTGGCCCTAATATTTTGGCTTATCTTGGACATACTGCACTCGATCCTAGTCAATCTTTCCTCCTACAAATGTTGTCTTTTCCTTGGTAAGGGGGTTTCCTATCCCTCATCCTCTTTACGACTCCAACTAATCTTCTGCTCCAAATCCATGACTCTGTCGCTGAGATCTCTATTACGACCTTTTAGCTCACTGACTTCCTTCTGGGTCCACTTGAGAATAGTGAAAAGGCCATCCGTACTTTTTTCTGCCACACTCATAATATCCTCAGGCTTGAGATTATTCATTGCAGAATTAATTTCATCTTGATTAGGGGAATCATTAGGGGCATTCCCAAATCTTCCGGACGTAGGGGCACTAGGCGCTGACTCCTTACTGACCATAGGTTTATTAGAAATAATTTCCATGGAATTCCCAGAATACGAAACTAATTTCATAATAGAGGTACCTTTAAAACCAGAGACCAAACCCGGAGTAGGGCAGCTAGGAGACGGCTGGGGGTTTAGACAAGGTGACAAGGCAAAACCTGGGCTAGGGAAATCATGCAGAGGCTTCCGCTTAGGAAAAGACGACGGAGCAGAGTCCATGAGGGAATTCTGACAAGATAGGGACTAGGGAGCAATGGTATTAGGACCAATAGGGGTACAAGCAGGAGGGGCCAGGGGGTCGTTCTCCCTACTACTCTCAGTATTCTCATCATCCAAATCCCCAATATCAACAATTTTAGGCAAAGCAGGTAAGTTTTGATAATGCTCAAAGATGAGCCTAACAAGACTAGGGTGAATAATAGAAGTCCTCCTAGGGTTTCTTTCAACTTCATCGAGGCAATTCTTCCAAGAAGAGAATAAGTAAAAAGGTAGAGAGATACGAACCTTGTGATGGAAGTGGTTGAGAATGGCAAAGTGGTAACCATACACCCTAGTGAAGCGCCCGTCAACCATGATATACTCCATAATAACTCTTAAAACTTTCCTCCAAATTGATTTGATGGACTCCACATCAAAGTAGCTATTGGCAACCTTAACCAACTTAGCCTTATCCTTATCTTTTTTAGGAAATCTTATGACCGCTTCATCAGAGAACCGACGGTCCCGATAAAATTTCACACCCTCAGTCGAAAGACCAGTAATATCACCAATTATTTCCTTATTTAGCTTTACATTCCTGCCAAACAACACAATCTCACCATTTTTCCAATTTTTGACAAAATAATCTAGCATCCCCTCATCGATACCATGGAGATTTTCCAAAAAAGGAACTAAACCTCCCTTTTCAATTCTTTCCCAGGCTTTAGCATTCTTTCTATGCTCCTAAAAGCTGCTCGGTTCCACACAGTTTCTCTCTCCTCCCATCTTCAAAGCTCTGTTATACCACACCCTACAGTTTCTCTGGGTCCCGTTTAGGCATATTTTATCAAACACCCAGAAAGCGTGTTGGAGAATCTTCTTGAAAAAGAAATGACGTCGATCCCATCAAATCTAATGAAATCGACGTACCTAATCTTTATCCATATCATCATGATGAAGACAACCTTCTCTTCCATGCACTGAATCATAATAAATTAGCACTTTCACTTTATTGAATTTATTTAATAAGATTTTTGTATCTTTGATCCACTTTTTGATGGTCCATGAGGGAGGGGTAAGCCCAAGAATGCAATTTATTATATTTATTGAATCACCCTCCAACCAAAGACATTTTGTGTTCATCTTGAAAGCTAAGCTAACCACATGATAAGCCCCTATAGCTTCCGCAACATGATTAGTTTGGATGCCAATGTCGACAGCAAAAGCTGCCATAAAATCCCCCAAATTGTCCCTTAAAACAAACCCATTGCCAGCTTTCCTAGGGTTTTCTTTAGCCGCGCCATCAAAATTGGCTTTCACCCAACCCAAAGGGGGCAAAGACCAACTAGCATTCTCCCTTCCACAAACAACAGGTTTGGGGACATTCAACGCAGCTAATTTTGAATTCCACTTTTTGGCCATAGCAATATCGAAAGGAGACCAATTAGCTTTATCAACCATTTTTCTTGGAATTAAAGATAAATTTTCCTTTATTGCCCTAACGATTTTTTCATACAAGTCCCCTTCCAACATCTCTTTTTCCCTAAACAATCTGTTGTTCCTTTCCTTCCAAATATTCCATGACACAAAAGGTAGAACAAAAGACCAGAGCTTTTGCACAAAAGTAATTTTTGAGGGAGCTTTCCATTGCAAGAAAAAAATCTTCGACAGAGGTAGGGGAAACCCAAACCACATCAAGAAGCACAAAAATTTTACCCCAGATATTCGAAATAAAAGGGCAATGAAGAAAAAGATGATTAATAGTCTCAGCATCATTCCTACACATGTAGCACCTGTTAGGTAATTGAATTCCTCTTTTTCCAAGATTGTCCAAAGTGAGAATCTTATTCTGTAGCATTATCCAATAGAAAATATTGATTTTAGGAATCAGGTGATTAATCCAAGCCTTAGCCCAAAAGGGCAGAGGCTCCATTGGACTAACCAGCATAGAAGTAGCAGAAGAAACTAAAAAAATACCAAACAGATTGTCTAACCAGATAGCAAAATCCTTCGCCTGGTGTTGAGCTAGTCTTAGGGCTCTGAAGGCCAACTAAACAGGGCTAAGATCCTGACTAATAGTCTTTAAATCAACCCAACCCCCATTCCTCCAGTAATCTTTAACCAAGACCCCAAATTCCCTTTTACAATCATTCATCCATTTATTGAATTTCTCATTTCTAATTAAAGGATCTTTAAAAAGCCATATGTCTTCCCAAAATATTACATAATTTCCTTTTCCAACCAGCCATCCAATTCCCATTTCCAACAACTTTCTACCTCTGCTCATATCATTCCAGCATACAGAACCGTGAGGTAAAGAAGATGAATTTATAATCTCATTAAGAGACTCATAGTTGCTAAAATATTTGGCTTTTAAAGTATCTTTCCATTCTCCTCTCAAAGTAAGAGTTCTCCAAAGCTGTTTAGCAAGAAGGGACAGATTCAACACTTTAATTTTCCTTAAGCCTAGGCCCCCTCTCGATTTGGGTCTACAGACCAGATCCCATCCAACAAGTGGCATTCTCTTCTTGTCCTCCACACCAAACTAGAGAAACCTTTTCTGAATTTTTTCAATGGCCTAATCATATTTAACAGGAATTTTAAATAAACTAAGAGCATACATAGGAAGATTTTGCAAAGAAGCCTTTAGGAGCTAGATTTTTCCAGCTTGACTGAGAAGGGCTCCTTTCCACCCCGATAACTTCTTGTTAAATTTTTCAACCAAAGAGATCCAGAACAAGTCCAAGGGTTTAATGCAAAGAGGCAAACCAAGATAGGTTGACGGGAGACGCTTAATCCGACACCCAAGAATCCGAGCAAGCTTAAATTGTCTATGCTCCAAAGTATTGAGAAAGAAAATTGAACTCTTAGCCCTATTAACAACTTGCCCAGAAGCAGATTCATAAAGATTCAGAATTATTTTGAAAGTCTTAGCTTCAACCACAGTAGATTTTCCCATGAGAATGGTGTCATCAACAAATTGTTGGTGGGAACAGGTTAGAGGAGAAGAGGAAGGTCTTAAACCAGCAAGGGATCTTTGATCAATAAGCTTTTTAATATTTCTTCCCAAACTCTCAGCCAAAATTGTAAACAGAATAGGAGAGATAGTATCTCCCTATCTGAGGCCTCTGGAAGTCTGAAAAAATGTCGAAGGTGACCCGTTCACAATGACAGAAGAAGTAACTGTCGAAACTAGCTAGTTCACCAGCTGAATGACTCTGTTATTTAAACCAAACTTGACCAGGATTTTAAATAAAAAATTCCACTCAACCCGATGATAGGCTTTGGAAATGTCCAATTTAAGAATGAACCCTTTAGTCTTCGATACCATTAAAGAATGTAAATTCTCATGAAAAGTGATAACAGAGTGCAGAATGTACCTACCTGGCACAAAACCATTCTGCTGCGGAGCAATCATTTGAGGAAGCACATAAAGCATTCTTGTAGTTAAAACCTTCGGAATAATTTTATAGATAGAATTGCACAGGCTAATTGGTCGAAAAGCTTGAAACTCTGAAGCCCCAGGTTTTTTTGGAATAAGGACCACAAAAGTAGCATTAAGTTCTTTCAAAAGACATCTTGATCCAAAGAATTCCTTGACAGCATTCTCAACATCCACCTCAACAATTTCCCAAAACACTTGGAAGAAGAATAAGGGAAAACCATCTGGTCCAGGAGCTTTGTTGCCATCAAAAGAGAAAACAACTTTCCTAATTTCAGCCTTGGAAGGAATAGCAGTAATCAAAGATTTTTCATTATGACCAATCACCTGGGGTATAGCCTCAATCAAAGAATCTTGCGCTTCAGGAACAATCTCACCATTACACGAAAGAAGGTTGCTAAAGAAAAGGACAGCCTGTTCCTTGATATCGTCTTCCTCCTCAAACCTCGTCCCATTAACATCAATGTGAGTGATTCTGTTAGCAGCCCTATATTTTGAAGTAGACAGATGAAAAAATTTGCTGTTCCTATCTCCCTCAATTAGCCAAGACACCCTAGATCTTTTCTGCCAAAAAATTCTTCTTTAGCAATGATGTCATGCAATTGAATGAGAAGTTTATTTTCCTTTTCTCTGTAATTATCAATGTACCCCCATTTCTGAATTTTGGCCTGGATCTCCTGAATTTTACCCTGAATTTCCATCTTAGTTCCAAAAATATTCCCAAAGGAATCCTTCTTCCATCTCCTCAAATTAATTTTAACTTCCTTTAATTTTTTAGCAATCCTAAACATTACTGTTCCAGTAATATCAATATTCCACCATCTACTGATTTCCTCAAAGATTCAAGGATGAGATAGCCAGAATTTTTCAAATATGAAGGGGAGGTTCTATTTTACCTTAGTAGGATCCGCCATTAGACAAATGGGAAAATGATCAGATCCCACCCTTGATAAGGCTCTCAAAGCACAAAAGTAGTCTATAAACCATTGACCAGAAACAAGGGCCCTATCGAGTCTTACTTGGATCAACTCAGGCCCTAACCTCCTATTAGTCCATGTATAAGAAGCACCTTGTAGGTCAAGGTCTATCAAAGCATTACTGTTAATGAAGTCGGATAGACCTGGTTTACTCTCCCAGTTAATTTGAGAACCCCCAAATTTTTCATCATTCAAGAGAGGAGTATTGAAGTCTCCCATGACCACCCAGTGTTCATTAGCAAAACATTTTCGAAAACCAGTCAACTCGCTCCAAAAGGAATTTCTAGCATTCTTACAATTCGGGGCATAAATATTGGATTGAATCTAGCAAAAATTGTCTCTTATGTGGGTAAATCTAGTGGCAACTAAATTACCATTCTCCATTAAGGGCTCACCTTTAATAAACAACTTATTCCAAAAAGTAACAATTCCCCCCGAAGCACCCGCAGAACTATTACCATGAGCCCCACAACTCTGAAATTTTTTAAGGCATTCTACTTTATCTTTAGGCATTTTTGTTTCTTGAACAAGAAGAATATCAGGTTTGTGGTCCCTAACAAAATTTTGCAAAACATCCTTTTTATGACGACTATTCAGCCCTCTTATATTCCAAGACATAATTTTCATTTCTTACCTGGGGATTGAAGAATCTCTGGGATGGTCATTTGGATCCCATTCGCAATATCCTGAAGGCTGCCTTGTTCCCTTTGCCATTTTTCTGATCTCCTTCCCTGGCAAGGCTTAGTGTTCCCATAGTCCACCTTAGCCCTAGTTCTAGTGATCATTCCACTTGAGGTTTCCAACTTCTTTTTTTCCTTCTTTGACATTGAATGTGAAATAACCTCCTCCCATTCAGTTTCATCTTGGCTTTCCAGCTCTCTTCCTGATTCCCAGTCCTTCTCAGGAAACAGTCTTTGCTCCCAAGGAAGGGTATCCATAAGGCCATTTTTGGCTTCTGAAGTATTAACATTAGGTGTTTTCATTTTCCCACTTTGGGTCTCATAAGCATCCTTTACAACTTCCAAAGTGGCACTCTCCAGATCCTGTGCCCCTTTTGAGAAAGGGTTATCATCAGGAAAATGAGGGGGGACAAGAATTCCTATCTCCAGGGACAAGACCTTAATGGGTATTTCCTCCAGACCAGGTACATTCATACAACCAGCCATCATCAGAGGTGAAGGCGAAACAAAACCCGTTTCTTCACCTCTCATATCAGCCTTCTTCAGAATATCTTGGGCTACCTCCACAGAATGAGTTTCTTCCTTTCTATCCACATGTTGTGAAATCAAGTATTTAGGATCCTTAGGATCTAAAGAGCAGGTACAATCTAACCCAGGGACATCATCCTTTTGCACACACTTATGGTTCTCCTTCAGATCTTGAGCAGAAGTGTGTCTATCAAGATTCTCCTTCGCACCTGGGACAGATATTAACTTCTCCTCTGATTTTTTTTTCCAAACATTCTTAGGGTTGGCAACTTTCACCTTTTCAATTTTTTAATTAAGGGGGCATTTTTTCGCCCAATGCCCAGATTTTTGGCATTTAAAGCAAAAAAAGGGTGTGGTCTCAAATTCAATAGCTTGCTTCCAAACTCCCAACTTGGATTGGATGTCAATCGAAGAAGGGAGATCAGCATTTTGAGAAACCCCAACATAGATTCTAGCAAAGACCAAACGCTTTGTGGCAGCGGTCATTGAGTCAATGGACAAAAGTTCTCCAAAAGAACTAGCAATCCCATTAAAAATATCCATATTCCAATACTCCAAAGGGAGACCAGGTAATCTAGCCCAGACCGGCACCATTTCAAAGATGGAATCAAACAGATCTACCCTAGAAGACCATTTCTTCAGGGCCAAGGAAGACTTTCCGATAATCCAAGGGCCACCGCTCCTGACAGCCTTGGAGTCCTCTTTGCAAGTGAACTGAAAGGCAAAGAAACCTCTAGGAAGCACCGCCACCAAAACCAGACCACTGGTTTTCCATTTATTCTTAACAAACTCCCTTACAACTTCAATATTAGGTCTAGGACCCAAAAATTTTCCAACCAAAACATTCTCCATCTTTGCAATATTATGGTCTATGATTTCATCCGACAAAGAAATAGAAAACTTTCCAGACCCTGGGTTAGAAAGGATACGCAAGGGGGAAAATGATTTGTCATTTGGCTTAACACCAAACAACGAAGTCCATGTTTTACCTTTTCATCCCCTTTCCGACATTTCCACGACAACCTTGGATTCTAAAATCCATTCAATCCCATCCTTTCCACCTAGGTCCACCTGGACTTTTTCGTGGACGTCCTTTTCAATAGAACCTAACCTTTCTCGAACTCAAAGAAATCTTGATTTTCCGAGATTCCCTCAACCCCCACCCGCTACACTATTCAAGATTCAAAACCAAACTTTTCCCTGTAAATCATTATATGTTGATGACATGTTTTAAATTTATCCCAAAATGTATGGACAAGGGTGCCTAGGGCACCCTAGTCTAGTAGGTGTTTTTATAAAATTTAAAAATTGAGAATGATCTACAGTGTCTTAGGGTCCTATGTCTCAAAGGTTTAGATATGAAAGTCTACAATTTTTTTGAAAATGCACTAAAACCTAATTTTGCTACATTAATCATATACATGCATGCAATTTTCCATATTCTTAGAGAAAATGAATATGTTCAAATGATAATTTTTAGAGGTTAAATATTGTAATTGATTGATTTTTCAAAAAAATATAAAAAAGTAATGCTTTTTGACCTATTGGAATGAAAAAGCTATACAATTTTATCACTTTTTTAATGTTTTCACTAGAATATGTGTGCTTAAATGATAGAAAAAAAAATGTAATTAATTTTTTCAATGAAAATAATTCAAATATAAGCCCTAGACAAGGAAAATCATAGCTGAAAAAAATTTACAATTTTTTTTTCAAATTATTTTTCAATTTTTATGATGAAAAATTAATGAAAATTGATAGTTTTTTGAAAATAATCACAAATTATCAACAATATTGTCCAATAACCCAAGTTTTAAATTCAATTTTCAAATTCTATGCACTATTTTTTTTTAAAAAATATAGGTGCAAGATATGTCAAGTTCACCAAAATGTAATGTTGGAAAAGTGATTCTTGGGTTTAACTAGGATTAGTTAATTTTCACTTACAAAACATTAGAATTTAGATTAGTAAGGATATGGGATCAACATGCAACCTAAAAGGTGAGTCAATCAACCTTGAAGTTGAATTGATTTTTAAGGGTTGAAATGTATTTTCGATGAAATGCAATGATGCAACTAGTTAACTATGGAAATGCAATGTTCTATCATGAATTATGGAAAAGTAGAAATTGACAAAAAAAATTGAGTTTCAAATAAGCAAAAGGAAGACATAGAGGTCCCTGACCTCTAAATTTAAAATACATTTTTTTGGACAAGGGCACTAGGGTTCCCTTGCCTAGAGATATGAAGCTAAAAATTACTTTCATATTCCTCAAGTCCCCAATCTAAGGCTTCTTCCTTCTAGATCTTGTTGTTGGAACTTTGTTGATTGTTGAGATAATTCAGTTTTCATATTTTATCAAGTTGTAGGGTTTCAATGCATCAATCAGAAAATGGTCTTCAATATTCCTCTAATATTCTTTAGATTTACAACCTGCACATTCAAAGAGAGAGGAAAGGTTATGCCATATACGGGCTTGCCTTGATCAAACCCTATGTTGGTATTTCTACCTCCACAATGGTAAAAGTAATGATACAGAGAGCTTATCCTTTTGAGGGATACATGCTAAATGATAAATGAATGATGAATGAAAAACTTGTTGCAACTCACCACTCAGATCTGATCTCCTTGAAGGATATAGTCATACACATCACCTCAAGGCTTGATTATGATTTGGCTTGAATTGATTTGAAGACCTACAAGTGTCAATACACATTAAATAAACTATCACAAAACATGAACAATATTACATGAAAACATGATGAAGGCTTGGCATGATGCAAGCTTAAATGAAAATAATGTTGCAATAATTCTCATAAATCTACTCTTCATAGTCCTTGATTGATTTTGGGATCTTCAATTCACTAGAAAATTCCTCTTGTTTCTAGGATTTCAAATGATGAAATGAATAGGAATTTATATGTAATTAATCTAATTTCCCTTAAATTAAATCCCAATAGCTGAAATATTAGATTTGAAATTCAAACAACAAATTTCCATCCCCAACATATTAAAATCTACGGCCAGGTTAGGAGGACAAGGGCACCTATGGATACTTTTGTTGAATGCACAATAAAACTAAGGGGGTTGAATTAGTTTTACCTTGAAACATTAAAACCCTCACAAACATTTAGATCCACATCAATTCAATTTACCCTTAATCTAGTAGAATAATTAATCATGAAAATAGATAACTAAAACAGAACCAAATTATCACCATACACAAAGAAATACTATATTTACATGGAAAACAAAAGATGGAAAATACCACAGTGAGGATTAGCTCACAATATAAAGTAATATCAATACCGATTATAAAGGGCTCAGTACCCAAAAGAAAGAAAGGCTCACTACCAAAGGATCACTGCTAGAATAGAAAATAAGTTAGAGAAAAGTGTTACAATAAGAAACCCATCTCAATGCAATAGAAAATTCTACCACATCATCACCAACACCTTTGTAGTAACGCTAAAGAATATAGACACCTTCTACTCATTGCATCCAGTAATCTAACTCATTCAAGCTCACACTACACTACATAAATTCATGCCTCACAACTCTGCAATACACATCATTCAAATTAAGAAAATTTATCTTATGATCCCTCAACCACTCAACTCATATTTATACCATCTTCAACTTTGAAAACATTCTTCAAGATCGGCTATGCACCTCAACCATGCAAATTTAAATTAGGTTGGAACTAAAGCATACCCATGGTGGAAAGGAGAAAAGGAAGACCACAACACACCTTAGCTAGGACCTAAATCCACTCATACACACCACACAATGCTTCCAAAAACATTGAATCATCTTTGTAATTAGTGTAACCACCAAAGGTCGACCAAACATGTGTTAACACCAGTAACATTTAAGTACATGCTTCGTCAAATCCAAAGACAAATCATAGACAACACACTATGCCTAAAAATGATCTAGAATATTCCACAAACACTATGAAATCCAAAACATTCGTTCACAACAACTTACACCTGAAGAATGTACAAACCTAGTACACTCAAATAATTCTTTCATACACTGCAACTCAAGAAACTGACTTTTGAAGCACCAAAACTCAAGCAACTTCAACTGAAGAAAGATACAAACACTATCAACACCCTTCCAGATCTATAAGACTTGAAACCTCTCTACAGAGAAATTCGGAGCAAAACAATTTCTTTGAGACACCTCTGCAATGCACAATTTGCACACTAGTGAACACAACTTCCTCTATACTTATAGAGAAATCAGTATCCTTTAGATACCACAAGCCATATTATGGATTTCCCTTTTAAGTATTTGAATATCTTATTTATTGTTAACACATGTGACTCTCTAGGATCTTCTTGAAATCTAGACACAAGACAAACTGCATGCATGATATTTGGTCTGGTAGTAGTTAGGTATAACATTCTAGAAATCATTGATCTATACTTGTTCTAATTAGCCTTAGGATATTCATCATTCTTTCTCATCTTGCATCTGGTAACCATAGGGGTACATATTGGTTTATTATCTTCCATTCCAAACTTCTTCAACATTTCCTTGACATACTTTGATTGTGAAATGAAAATTCCTTTATTTGTCTAATTGATTTGTAGCCCAAGGAAGAAATTCATCTTCCCAAACATTGACATTTCAAATTCCTTATGTAAATTTTCTACAAATTTCTTACACAACTTCATTTCCTCCAAAAATTATGTCATCAACATACACAACCACAATCAAGATTTGATCTTTTTCAACTTTGAAGTAAAGATTGCTATCTGCGGTAATTGTTGTAACAAGTACTTGTCTAACCTTGCATACCAAGCTCTTGGATCTTGCCTCAATCCATACAATGACTCTGTAGACCATATCTAATTTATTTGATAACTAAAATCCTTTTGGTTGTTCTATGTATACCTCTTTTTCCAATTCACCATTCAAGAAAGCAAACTCCACATCCATTTGATATAATTTGTGTAGTGTATAAAAAAGTATCCCATTTTCACACTTAATTTTGGAATAATTAACATTAAAATGAATCTAATGTTGCCTTGATTTACTGTTGTAATGCATTTTACACATTCACATTAAGTTTAGGGCCCTTTTAAACCAAGTAGACCTATTTTTTCCTTAAGTTAGTGTTGTAAAATGTATTTATTTACATCTTCTCACTAAATTTTTTGCCTTCTTGCATTTATGACCTTCAAATCATCATTAATAGGACCCTAAGATCCTTTATTATGAATCTTGAGGCTTATTTCAATTGAAAATATAGACATATTCAATAAATACATTTAATTTTCTAACCCTCCTACATTATCTCACCCTGGAAATCAAGGGTGGGACTCATACATTACTTTGGTTGTATGAGTCCCCCTAGGTGGGAACCATATGCCACCTTGGGCATATGAGTCCCGTTTGGGGCATTTTTAGGGTTTTGAGCAGGAAATCAGGTTTTTCAATTCAAATTTTATGAATTTCAGCATTTGGGATCTAATAAATAGTAAATTAGATGGAGTGCCTATATAATTAAGGTTTCAAATCATTATTTCACCTAGCAATTTGGAGTCAACCATCATAAGATTTCATAAGAGAATTGTAGAGCATTAGAGAGTATTCAAGAAGGCATTCAAGAGAAAATATCAAGTATTTGGATCAGAATTCAAGATCCATTATCATGTCAAAGGGTTGATGCATCATGTATGTGGTTTTGAGCTAATGTTGTGATGTATTGTTCAAGATCTATTCAAGTATTCAAAGGCATTATCTTTTATCAAGAATCATGATCAAGATCTACATCCATTGAGGCCACTTCATGCTTGTTTGTGGATCTACAAGGTTTCAAACAAGGTTCTTTTATTTCATCTTTTGTTTCATGTTTCATTTCATTCATGCTTCATTTCTCATTAAGGTTTGATTACCAAAACAGGGTTTGACCAAGGAAAACCCCCATTCCTGGTGTAGGGGAACCAAGCTAATTTTAATAATGTGGTCAATTTGGGTCTTTTGATAGGTTTTATGGTGTATAATTCTTTTGTTGTGCCAATAAGGTCATAATAGACCATCTAATATGTAATTAGGATTCATTGAGTTTATATTGTCATATTTTTGCAAAATTCTAAAAAAGTGCAACATTGTAAAGTTGCAAAATTGCAACAAATGGAATACCAACGGTCAAGTTGGTTCAAATGGAAGTTGAGATGGTTGGGTCGATTTTCTTTTGATGTTAGAAGTTTAAAAAGTCCTCTCTCAAGTTGAGGCAAGGTTGGAATGCAATTTTGAGAAGTTGAATCAATAATATATACTGTTTCTCTACATTTTTATTGGTAATTTGTTGCTCTCTTGCTCTGTATGGATCCATACAGTTAGGTTTTGATATAAATTGCATTGTATCTAGTGGATGATAAAAGTATCTTTGTTTTGGTTCAAGTCTAAAGAGTTTTCATTGAGAATAGAGATTTTACAGTCATCTGACTGAAGGCGGGTTTGTATACCCTATTTGGAGGGTTTAAAGTAAATAAAATGTGAGAATCACCCATTCCACAAATAAATTTCTCTGTAACTTGGTGGAATGGGTGGTCTAGGGTAGGATTATATGTTTAGGGGGTTGACTATACTAAGGAAGGTGATTTGAGAGGTTTTAGTTGTTTCCCTAGGTGTGTTTGTATGGGATTTTGGCTTGAAATGAGTGGTTTGAAGTGGAGTTTGCATAAAATACCTTGGAAAAGGTTGGGTAATGATCTAGTTAGTATGTGGGTATGTGCAAGATCATGATGGACCAAAAAGTGGCGATATGACGGGTATGTGTAGGGTATGTGGCTGACAACTCTTTTTTTACCCAAAAATTGATGAAATGAAAAGGG
>VDFB02105785.1:149547642-149634478 GCA_007258455.2 Sequoia sempervirens | reverse complement strand
CAACAAATTTTTTTGAAAGGTCTCGATAAGTCAATTTGGTGACCAGAAAAATAATGGCGCAGACAATTTTGGATTTTAACATGTTTAAGACAGCCTACGAGGTGGTCAAACTTGGTCAAATGAGCCTCCAGTAATAACCCACTTGAGAAAATGTCATTTTGACTTTATAAATAGGTTGACAAAGGGGTAAAAGTCAATTCATTTCCACTATTTATCTTGCAAATTTCGAGAGCTCAGAGCGAAAAGAAGTGTAGCGAGGATGGTGATTCCAATCATAGAGCATCGCGGGGAGATCGTGCAGACATTCAGGTGGCCAGAGGGCTCAGAGCCAGTGGTATGTACCCCTGTCCCACTTTGTAATTTTTTTGGTTTTATGTGTCATAATTAGGTTTCTAGGGTGAATAACGAATGCGCCGCGACGCATATGCATTCGTGTTCGACGCATTCACCATCACATTTGACGCATATGATGTGTCACGACGCAAGTGCAAGCAATTAGGGTAGAATGGTTGTCTGTGCCACATTTGTCAAAACCTGTGACGCATTCACATTTTTGAGTCACATTTGAATGTTTGAATGCCACAATCACCAATTTGCAATGCATTTGCCAGTTTGATCCACGCAATTGTGGTTGTGCGATGCATTCAATTTTCTGTGGTGCAAGTGTCAAACTTTGTGACGCAAGTGTGAACATGCGATGTATTTGACATAACAAATGACACATTTCCCATTTTGGACTGCATTTGATGTTTGCAACGATGCAATTGACATTTTGAGATGCAATTGATTTAGTGCGACACATTTGCCTTTGACTTTGACCAGAGCTATTTTTTGATATTTGTGTAACCTTAGATGCTTTTGATAAAAAGGTACTGACACATTGTTCAGCTTTTTGCAGAGGAAGTTTGCCTCGATTTACACACGAGAGAGCAGACCGATGATATTTTGGTTTGCTAACCAGTTGAGCCCGCGAGAGCGGCGTCGGTTGATGCGACTAGGTTTGTTCTATGTTGCTTATATGCCTGGCATTAGGGAAAATAGGGGATTACTGACTATGCTATGTGAGTGTTGGCATTCGGAGACCTACTTCTTCCACCTGCCGACAGGTGAGGCCACTATTACCTTAGAGGATGTCTACCAGATTTTGCAAGTGCCGATTCGAGGGGAGTGGATCGTCTACGACCCTCACCATGGTGAGCAGACTTTCTGAGTGTACTACCGAGATCAAGGTGCAGGACTAGGCATCCAGGGATATGAGATTAGATGGGAGTTCATGGTGGAGCATATGCTCGTTTTGATGCGTTCCTTGCGACTTTGATTGGAGGTATTTTGATTCCTGATTGTCGGGGACATGGATTCCCTATTGGCTGGGGAGATGTCTTGGTTGGGATGAGGTGTGATAGAAAAATTTATGCCTGGGGCCCATGTTTACTGGGGAAACTCTATCATCAGTTGCACGATCTTGTGTATCGGAGGGCAGATAGTATCTCCTGCGGGACTACTCTGATGATGATTTGGGCTTGGGAGCACATAGCCATATTTCATCCACTGATTGATAGACCATAGTTGGCCAAGGGGGTGCCCTATGCCTATTACTACACAGGTGCTTTACAGTAGACCTAAATGGGCGAGACTGGTTGGTGGTGGCACATGATTGACATGATGGTGTCTTTTATCTGGAGACCGTACAAAGACTGCGAGTAGTGGGATGATGAGGATGACCACTTGAGCCTTTGCAGACATTATAGATATTTGATTGGGAGGACCGTGCAGACCTCACTGATTATCAAGATGTATTTTCCACAACATGTCCTGAGGCAGTTTAGAGAGCAATAGGGTGTACTTGTTGAGACAGCCGAGTATGCCCGGTCGTCCAAAGAGTATGTTTGGGGACCAACCATTCTAGTGGCCTTCGCAAAGCAACAGATTGATGGGATAGGAGCCCAACCATGGGGATGGAGGGGAGGAGTAGCCGATCCCAGGACTACAGCAGACTATGACTTATGGTGGTAGGCACATAGACCAATGCCATTGACAGATCCTGATGGGCCAACACCTGTGGAAAGGTGGTCAGTGATACCTCGTGTGCCGAGGGCTAGACAAGGAGGCAGAGGCGGTGACAAGGGCAGAGGCTGGGGGAGGGATGGAGGCCGGGATGGAGATAGAGGCAGAGACAGAGGAAAGGGTGGAGATGATGGTGGAGATGGCTGGAGGCGGCAGTAAGATGGTCAGAGACAGGGCCAAAGGGTGTGCCCACGTGTGGTGAGGGTAGCATTAGATGCTATCCCTAAGGTTAGAGAGGAGGGGGAGAGAGAGGAGCAGCCTAGATAGGAGGGAGAGGGTGAGGAGAGACGAGAGGAGAGGGTGGAGGTGGGGAGACAGGAGGAGGCGGATGTGGAGAGACATGAGGAGGAGGCAGTGGCAGAGGCAGAGGCAGAGGATGTGGCTGATGACAATGATGATGAGGACAATTCCATTGATGAGGTAGAGAGATTACTCAAATTCAGGATGGTGGAGGGAGAGGAGGAGATACTATCCTCCTCAGGATTTCCCTAGGATGCCACGACAGACTAGAGGGTGGCTGATTTATAGCGGAGACTGGATGAGAGCATGGCCCAAGTCAGATTATTGTAGTCAGAGCTAGAGGTAGCTCGGGTAGAGTGGGATCAGGTAGTGATCCACCAGTAGGACTCGACTCAGTGGTGGACACATTTTTTGGCATTATGCACAAGGCCTTTTAGAGATATGGCTCATGAGATAGCCAGGGTGAGCATGAGGCTAGGTCAGTACAAGACCCTATATGAGTAGGCAGTGCCACCTGAGCGATGGGATCCTACCTTGTCATGGTCACAGATGAGGATAGGTAGTGGCCACAAATCAGGCAGTGCTAGTGGCAGTAGGAGTGACATGAGTGCCGAAGGGTCTACCTTGACAGGGCACACATTAGGGCACAGGTCACACCACTCGTGTAGGCACACCTCGAGTCACCATTCGAGCCATAGTCATGGGTCGACTGGTTTAGTGCAGAGGTCCTTATAGAGGCATCCACCAATGGCAGATCCATCCACTTCTCAGAGTCAGGTAGCAGTGACATCACATATGTCTATTACCGTGGAGATGACACCTTCATTCTCAGTTCCATCGGTAGCACAGATAGAGGTTGCTATAGGTCCACCTATGATTTTAGTGCCAGTGATAGAGCTTCTGCCTCCACACTCCTCGCCACGAGGGGATGATGAGAGTCTACCCTAGGGGCATGCTTGTTATTATGACACATTATGTATACATTATTGAGCCCATGAGCTCCATTTTTGGGATATCTCTTGACTTTATCCTGTAACATTGTACATTTTTGAGATGATATTATATGATGATGCAGTTTTGATGTGGCCTACATGTGTGTTATGTGATGTTCTTTTATTTAATGCATATATGTGATTTATGATGTATCATATATGTCCTATGATGCTTATTTATGATTTTGATGCCATGATGATGCAATTCTTACCAATATGAGATGATGATGATAATGATGTGCATAATGTATTTAGTAAATGGATGTCATGTTGATGATTTTGTTAATGTAATGTTTGTGATTATGTATATGATTTAATGCTATGGATGATGTATGTATGAACCTAATGCAATTTTTATATGATTCTATATGCACTTATGTTTTTTAGATGTCACAAGATATAATCGTGAGATGGACGAGAGAAGATGACCAGACTGACAAGATAAGATGACCAGACCTAAGAAGATGCATGTTAATTCCTAGACTTTGATCAAATCTTTAAAAGCTTTACTGTAGGACTTTAGTATTTATTGCTCTTAATCATCATTGAGCAGACTATTGTAATGGCTAACAAACACCATGATATGAGATAGATCAAGGTGTGCAAGGTTGTACTATCACATAAGACAAGCAGTCGTAGACAAGGATGATCATGACTCATATTAAGAGTTTGATTGCCCTAGTCTTTTTGTCATAATCAACCATAAGCAGAAAAAAATAAAGACAATTCATGAGACATCGTTGCTTCTCTAAATCCTGTTTCTAGGAGATCCTTGAGAAACTAGTAACACGATTGTCAGAATACAAAAATAGAGCCCTTATCATGATACGCTGCTATTTTTCTAAATCCCAGAATCAGGACCTCGCTAAGAAACTAGTAGTCATGCGTATCAATCATCATGATACGTCACTGCTTCTCTAGATCCTTTTATTGGGATCTCGCTGAAAAACTAATAACATGATAAAAGTCAAAAGACAAGTGTCAAGTGTTTTCCAAGTGCATCTAGATATCCATTTTCAAAATGCCAAGTTTGATGATGATGAGATTCCAGAGTGTCAAAGTGTTGATGATGCTCGGATGACAAATGTCCAATATTTCCAGATTCAGGAAGGGCACATCCTGAATGATGTTAATGTCAAGAGGATTGCTCCCTAAATGTCAAAAGGGATCCCTCAAAATGCCATGTGACAGTGATGATGACGATGCCTAGGAAGGACACATCTTAAGGCATAAATGACATAGTTGGTTCTTTAGAAGGACATATCTGAAGAATACTGATGTCAAGAGGAGTGATCCTTAGATGTCAAGATAATCCCTCAAAATGTTGAATGATAATGAGGATGCCTAGGAAGGATACATCCTAATGCATGAATGACAGAGGTTATCTTTCAGAATGACACATCTGAAGGTTAACCAAGAGTTGACAGTTTGACAGGTTATGATGATTTCACTTGCTTTTGACCGATTTTGACTTGTATTTGACTTTATGCCTAATATTTTCATGATGATATGATTGACCTATTGATGAGATTGTTATATTGAATTAACTAATTGCCATGAGTTGTTTTTAGGAGTTTACCCATTCGGGAATGATTCATTTTTCCTTGAAGATATTTTGATGTGTGTGCCAGTGTAGTGCCATGAACCCTAATGGACTAACCTAGTGCGGCCTTGGGGGTTCATCAACAGATGGCCTTGCCTATGTCATACACTCAGAGACCTCATAGTTCGACATGACCAATGAATTTTTATTGATGACCAAAGATTGTGCCATGATTTTATTGTGAAAAACCTAAAAGGACTGACCTAATGTCTTAGGGACTCAAATGTGAGTCTTGCCTACGTAGCAAATGCACAGAGACAACGTAGTTTAGACAAATGACAAAGACTGATTGACATGACTGAATTTGACAAGAGATGACCCTGTGTTTACATTCTTTGAGCAGTCTGATGTTTTTTTGTGGTTTTTTTCAGGATATTTTATGATTTTTAGATCTTTGTTCAGGACATTTTGCGATGGTTTTGGTCTTTCTTCAGGACATTTTATGATTTCTTTAATCTTTTTTCAGGACATTTTATGATGTTTTTTTTCTTTTTTTAGGACTTTTTGCCATGTTTTTTTCCTTTTTTCAGGAATTTTTTCCAATTTCTGAAACCATGTGTGACATCCACTACAGTTGCATGATAAAATTTTTGCACCCCAGTCAGGTCTAAGACTTAGCCATTTTTAAGGGACATGGAGGGGATGTTGCCGGTGTACCAGATGGACAGTCGTTAGGACTTGATGTCAACCGTTTATCAACCATGACAGATAGGGTGTAATGTGGCAGTGATTTGCGTGATAATGGTAGAAATACCTTTCATCCTAGGCCAAGGCAGACAAAGTGACAATAGATGGCAGAGAAATGATTAATTATGCATGGTGCCTGTTTTCCAGGTTTTCACCATGGTACTTACTCAAAGCGCCTGTTTGCCAGGTTTTCACTGTTGGACAAAATTTTTCTCTTTACTATTTTGTCATTTTTCTTATTTTTTTGGTGTTTCCAAGATGCCTGTTTGCCAGATTTTCATCAGGGCAACGATTTTTTATCATTTTTCCATTTTTTTGTATTTTACAGTTTTCAACTCGATCTCCTGATGCTATGTGTAGAATCTTTGGAGATGTAAACTATTGATAGGCTCTGACAGTTGTTCTCCATCTGGAGTTGCCAGCTGATAGGCTCCAGAACCAAAAGAAGATATGATAATGTAGGGACCCAACCAGTTTGGTTCAAACTTTCCCTTCTTTTCTCTGTTAGCTTGGTTCTTGGGGTTCTGCATGAGAACTAGGTCGCCAATGTCAAATTTTTTGACCATAACCTTCTTATTGTAGTTGCGAAAAAGATGGTTATGATATGCTTGCAGATGGTTCAATGATTTTTTTCTTCTTTCTTCTAGCATCTCCAGCTCGTGCAAGCGTGATTGTTTGTACTCCTCTTCATCAGTTAAACCCTTCAAGGAGACTCGTAACAAAGTAATTTCAACCTCAATGAGCAAGATGGCCTCAATGCCAAAGACTAGGGAAAATGGAGTGGCTCCTGTAGGCGTACGAATGCTAGTTTGGTAAGCCCACAGAGCAAGGTTGAATTGTATGTGCCAGTCACGGCTAGTGTCATTGACAGTCTTTTGAGGATTTTGACAATGGTTTTGTTTGATGCCTCATTTTGATCGTTTCCTTGTGGGTAGTATGGAGATGAAAATGGTGTTGAATGTGAAATCGTTCACATAACTCACGAACGTCTTAGTTTTTAAATGGACGTCCATTGTCAGTGATGATGGATTGCGGAAGGCCATACCGGTAAATGATGTAGTTAAGGATGAACTTGGATATTTGTTTGCTGGTAATATATGTCAATGGGATGGCTTCAATCCACTTCATAAAATACTCAATGGCGGTGATGATAAATTTGTGGCCATGGGACAAGGTTGGATGAATCTTACCCACGAGGTCGAGTCCCCATTGAGTGAAGGGCCAAGGAGAAGTGATTGGCCAGAGTTCCTGTGCTGGAGCATGGATCAAATCACTGTGAATCTGATATTTGCGACAAGTCCTAACATATTCTATTACATCCTTTTCAATGGTCGGCCAATAATACCCAAGTCTTGTTACTTTCTTGGCTAGAGTAGGACCACTCGAATGAGACCCACATATACCGTCGTGCACTTCGTGTAAGGTCGTACATGCTTCGTTGGTGTCGAGACATCTAAGGAGGGTGTCGTCAAAGCTACGGTGGTAAAGGGTGTCACTGACGATGGCATACCTTGCAGATTTTCAGATAAAGGACTTCCTTTGGTTATTGGGCAGGTTCGGTGGAAGGGTTTGAGATTTTAGGTAGTCATAAATATCCTGATACCAGGGAGAGTTGGGACCAACAAGTTTGCGAACCATTTCTAACTTTGGAATGTCATAGGTAGGGACTAGAAATTGCTCTATTAGTAATTCTAGCTAAGGTAGATTGCTTGGTATGTCAAGGAGGGAGCCTATTGTAGCCATGGCATCCGCCGCTTTGTTCTATGTTCTCAAAACTTGTTCAAAGGTTACCATATGAAAGTATGTTTGGAAACTATCAACCATCCATTTGTAGGGTATTAGCATCTCATCTTTTGTATCATAGTCATCATTAACCTAGTTGATGACAAGCTGAGAATCCCCGTAGACATGGAGTGCTCTGATCTTCCATTTTATTGCCATTCTTAGTCTTGTAACTAATGCCTCATATTCTACCACATTGTTTGTGCATGGGAAGGCAATACGAAAAGACTTAGGAATTGAGTCTCCTTGTGGGGTGATGAATAGGATTCCTGCCCCTGAGCCATGATTTGTGTGTGATCCGTCAAAGTAGAGTCACCAAGGTGCCTTACGTTCCATATGGAATATCCACTCATTTGGAAAATCTACCACTAATGGGTGATCACTTTGCAAAGGTGCGTCTTCCAGCTGATCCGCTATGGCTTGTCCTTTTATAGCCTTTCTTTCAACATACTAAATGTCATATTCACTTAGAATCATAACCCATTTTGCTAGCCGTCCTGTTAATTCTGCCCGACTTAGCAAATATTTCAGTGGGTCGATCTTTGCTACCAATTGTGTCTGATGACTCAACATGTAATGTCTTAGCTTATGTGCTGCAAAGACCACAACTAGGAAATCTCGTTCAATTGGTGTGTAGTTCAGTTCATACCTGACCAATGTCCAACTGATGTAATATATAGCTCTTTCTTTTTCTTCTTGGTCGTTCTGTGCTAGTAATGCCCCAAGTGTTGAACTAGTTGTCAAGATGTACATGATCAATGGCTTTTCGTGAATAGGAGGCATGAGGACTGGTGTTAATAGTAGGGAATATTTGATTTTATGAAAGGATTCTTGAAATTTATTTGTCCACACAAAGGGGATACCCTTGCACAACAAATATTGGAATGGGTGACACTTGTCTGCCAATTGGGCTATGGAGTGCCTAATAGATTGTACCCTTCTTTGTAGTGTTCTGAGTTCACTGATTCCTCTGGGTGGAGGCATGTATATGATGGCTTTGACTTTCACTGGATCAACCTCAATGCCTCTTCTAGAAACTATGTATCCCAAGAGTTTACCCGATGTGACATCGAAGACACATTTCTTAGGATTTAGCCGGACCTTGTACTCTTCAAGTCTCTTGAAAATTGTGTCTAGCACCTTCAAATCATCTTTCCTAATTACTGATTTGGTCAATAGGTCATCTACATAATCTTCCATTATTTTATGCATCATGTCATGGAAGATCGTGGTCATAGCCCTTTGATATGTAGCACCTGCATTTTTGAGACCGAATGGCATGACATTCTGACAATATGTACCCCATGGGCAAGTAAATGTCTTCTTGTGTTGGTCTTCAGAGGCAATGAGAATTTGATTATAGCCGGAGAAACCATCCATGAGGGATAGCATCTCATATCCTGCTGTGAGGTCAACTATGATGTCAATGTTTGGCAAAGGAAAGTCATCCTTTGGGCATGCTTTATTTAGGTCTCTAAAATCTGTACAGACGCAGATTAGCCCATTTGGCTTTGTTACTGGTACAAGGTTAGAAATCCATTCAACATAGTCAATCGACCATATGAATCCAACGTCTAGAAGCTCTTTAACTCAGCCTTGACCAATAGAGCAACTTGAGGGTGCATTTTGCATAACTTTTGCTTGACTGGTTTGGCATTAGGTAATAGTGGTAGATGGTGTAGAACTAGTTCTAGGTCCAATCCCGACATATCAGCATAGGACCATGCAAAGTTGATTTTACATTCTGCAAAGAATTTATGAAACTCTGGTCTCTCTTCTTTAGTCAATGATGCAACAAAGAGGACCATTTTGGGATCTTCTGTTGTTGATATGTTATGTTATCCTCTATTGTGTCTTCGATAAGCATAGCTGATTTCTCCTGTTGCACAGGAAGAAAGTCTAGTCCTCCATCTTTGGGCACCTCAAAGAGGTTTTCACCCACAAATACATCCTTTTTTTTACTATTTTATCATCAAAAGATGCCTTTCGGTTTTCACCTAGAGACGTTTCATTTTTTATATTATTTTTATTTTTACTTTTGCAACTGGAGGACGGAGCAGTCTCGCCGAAGTATACTATGCAGTCTAAATCAATGGCGAATCCTGATTTGTGGTCACCACTAGGTATGCCCTCACATAATCCCATAAATTCTGCAATTGCCTCATCATTCTAAAATGTGTCTAGGACTGGCGGGCGTTGTTGGTCCCAATCGACTAGCTCAGGATAAAGTTAGGAAATGCCATCATCAATGTTGGTGAATTGAGGTGAGGATGCAAAAAACATGCAGACTAATTTAGTGATGTTGTAGATGAGATTATCATCATCCAACTCTACATCAGACTCTATCCAATATTCCCCTTCACTAGTGTCATATTCGTTGTCAAAATACGGGGTGAATGCCTTAGAGTCCTAGTTGTCAACTTCGTCTGATACTTCAGATGGGTTGGATTGAAGAGGTTCAGATGGTGGGTCTTGTATGTCATAGGGAGTGGTAATGGGACTTTGACTATTTGGTGCCTGTTCAATTTTAAATGTTTTCCAAAATCTTTGTTCAGAGGTCAGTTCCCCTAGTTCGAAAAACAAATCATCAAGACAACAATCACTTAAGGATCATTTTGAGCCAAATTCCCACTCTTGGGGGTCAGTTTCGGTGAGGGTTTCCTTAGTGGTCTCGACACTTTTCGAAGCATGCACTCACTCACTCGAAAGTCTAATGGTATGTTGATCGTCATTAGCGGGTGATCCAAACCCTAATCCAAGATACTTTGGAATTTGGAAAGGTTCTATTGGCTCCCTTCAGCTAGTTTTATTTCTTCCTAGGCCACTAGTACCATCATAGCCTTTAGCCTTCATTATGTCATAACTCTTGCCATATTTTTGAACTGGTAATGGGGGTAGTGCAACAATATCCTTATAGATCCATCCTGTGATGTCAACAGGGTCCTCATTACTCATGTCTCCCCACTTGATGAAAATTCTTTTTGGTGGAACTTAGAAAATTTCTTGGGGTTCCATTTTGAGCATGGCCGACCATAGACCTTTGGAGACTTGGGCATTGCTGTTATTCTGTATGTTGTGTGTAGTTTGAATTCTCCGTAGCTGAGGTCCTAGATTTTGATAGTGGATTTATCCTTAGGGTTTACGATAGATGGTGGTGTGGCAGAAGATGTGGACAAAGCAGATGTGGAAGACATTGTGAGTGTTGATGGGTCAATGTGTTTGGATGACGAGGAGCCAGGTGCTTCTTGGTTAATGGGCACTCAATTTTTAGAAATACCCCTTAGGTTGATACAATAGTGGAAGGGGTTAGCGTCTCTGTATATGGTTATTTCTATGCTGTCAAATGGAAACTTTAGGTATTGGTGATATGTTGATGGAATGACTTTTAAAGCATGAATCCATGGTCAGCCAAGCAAGATGTTATATGGTAATTCCAAATCTAGGACTTGGCAGGTTGTGTCCACAATGATTGGTCCCACTTTGATAGGGAGAGATATAACGCCACATGAAGAGCATTCTTCATCATCATATGCTTTGAACACTATACTTTTTGTTGGGTCCACGCATGCATCAGAGAATCCTAGAGCTTTAACCAGTTTGAGGGAGCATATGTTAGGGTTAGCGATGGCAGATATCTAACAATTAAATGCAGATTTAAATAATAAACAGAGAAACTAAAACATACAAAAAATAAATCTTAACACAAAGAATTTAACATGGTTCACCCAATCTGGGCTACATCCACCAAACCGCAGCCATCCAATACTTTTATTATCCAGTGCAAAACCTATTACAATCTCGCGAATAATTGCATTTTTCTTCATACTGTAACCCCCATCCGAAACCCTTTTAACAAGCTTTTAGAAGCTTCCAGAATTAGGGTTTTACAAAGTTGGTTTTCTTTCTTTTTCGGAGACTTTTCCTTTTTCGCTGACGACGCGAAAAAAATGGCAATTTTTTTTTTCTCAGGGGCTGATGCCCCCGAACCCCCGCCCAAGGCCCAGCCCGACCCCAGACCCTGGCGAGGACGGGGGGCCAGGGTGTACAGTATACCATGGGCTATACAGTATAGCATGATCAGTCACCACATACCAACAACATATGTTCAATCCTGCTCTACCATCTACTAAAACTCGTATGACTTTGTGCTTGTGGATAAAATTTTCTATGTGCAATGCATCATTGTGGTTGGTTTTAGGTGATGAGTAATCTTGATCTGAGAAGGTGACGTGGCGAGGTGTAGTGAGGTATCCCACCATGGTTTCAAATTGATTGACATCAATGTCCTTGGGGACCGACGAATCTTGCAAGGTTTTATCTTGGATATCTTTGTGCGCAGGAGAGATACAAAGCAACTCAAGTATAGAGATTTGTGCGGGTGTCTTTCCTAGCTGGTCGATAAGGTTGAACTGACTTTTGGGTTGCCACTGCTTTGTGGTCGAGACAGGTTTTGACTATTTACCAAATGGACCAGGTATGGTAATTTTGGGTTGCATAACAGTAGGCGAACCAGCTATGGTGACCTTGCCACTACGAGTAGTAGCATTACATTGGGGTGCTCTCTTGACCGTAATGGTATTGATGTATTCGTCATCAGTTCGGATATTATTTATAATTGGTCCACCAAAGTAGTCGTATTTGACTCGGGTAAAGTTTGCTTGATTATTGTTCATCTGTGGACCTGAAGTGGAAGCCTTATGAGAACCATGGTCCTGCAATGGATTCTTATGGATAGTATGATCTGAATTGGAGGCGAATTGTGATCCAGCTACTTCAATGACACGACTTTCAATAAGATCTTGTATTATGTTTTTCAATTATCAACAGTTAGAGGTTGTATATCCTTTTGCTCAATGGTACTCGCAAAATGCATTATCATTCCACCATGCTAGTTTGAATTGTCCTGGTTCATACCATTTTGGTTCTTGGAGCGTAATGACCCCATTTTGGAGACATTTCTTAAGGACTTCTTCAATTGGTTCACCTAAAGAGGTCTATGTGCGACCCTTAGGAAATTGTCTCATCTGACGGTATTGTCCTTGGTTATTTTGACAGTTCTGATTGTTTGAAGGGACATTAGTAGGGGGTGTCAATGTCGTTGTTGGTTTGTGTTGTTGTTGGACCCCTTTTAGGGCTAGTACAGGACCCACAATGTTTGCAGTCTGGGCGTCAACAACACCATCATTTGTAACGTGCTTATTTTTGACCCAGTATTTATTCTTGTCAGTGGTTTGATTGGAATTTGTGTTTTTGGGACCATATATTAGTTCTCCCTTTGTGATAAGGGCTTTCTCAATCTAGACCCCTTTTTTGACTAAGTCTGTGAAGTTTGTGCAACAATGTACTTGCAATGCATATTTTAGGGGCCCCAAAAGTGTTTGGATGAACATGTCAACCTTTTCCCTTTCAGGGATGTCAATGTGATATTGACTAGAAAGGCTTCTCCATTTTTGAAAGAATGGGATAAATGTCTCACCAGCATCCTCTTGCGTGAGAGTGCACAAGCTAGTGATAGAGGTATCCATGTCGATGTTGTACGCGTAATTTCTTATGAATTTTTGTTTAAGCTCATCCCATGTCTAGATATCCTTTTGAGTGGAAAACCATTCAAGGGAAGGACCCGCCAAACTTTTAGAAAAAAGTCTCATCAAGTATGTTTGTTCATAGGGGATGTCCATACAATTGGTTGCAAATTCGCGAACATGTTCAATGGGGTTTGTCTTGCCTCTGTATTTTGTGAAATCGGGTGACACATATCCGGGAGGAAATGGAGGGATGTATAAGCTCATGTCGAATGGGTATACATTTAGATCATATGATATTTCTGATTTCTTGCCTGAAATGTATATGTTTTGGATAGTTTTTTCTAAACCCATCAATCTTGTTTGGAGCACATCCATAACAGGGTCATTTGTGTTTCCATACATTGTATTGCTTGGTACACCATAGGTTCCCATTTGTTGTGCATGAACATTGGTGTATTGTGGCGATATGGATTGTTGTGACATGTATGATGTGTGTGGATTGACATGTTGTTGGTATTGAAAGTTAGGGTTGGGTGTATGTTGGTGAGTATGAATGTGGGATGAGTAGGTTGGGATGTGTCCCCCAGCCATATGTGTCGTTACCTGGGGGATATGATGACCATGAACGTTATGATGTGTTAGTGATGCCATGGGTTGTGTTATTTGGCCACCTTGTGTGAATTGTTGGGTTTGCACAAGAGGAATGTTTATATTTGTACCTTGGGAGGAAATGACATGTGACTGTATTGTTGTGTTAATGTTTTGTTGTTGTCCTTGGATAAAGATACGTCCTTTGCCTCCTCCCGAAGGATTTTGTGAAATACCACTAAGCGGATATGTCGAAGGTGTGCTCATGGTAGTAGATGTAGTAGTCAAGGGGGGATTGTTGTGACTTGATGATGCCCCCATGACATTTATTGTCATGATATTAAGAGGGTTTGAATAATTTTCCCACATTGCCAAGTAGCCAAGAGTGGTTCCAACCGATTGTGACAGTATCGTGGATGTGGTGGGAATTGTGGCCAATTGTGATCCTCCAATGGATGTAGTATTTATTGTGTTGGAGGTGTTTGGGATGTTGGAGGTAGCATGCACTGTCGTTGTGGTGTCAAAGAAAGTATTGCTTGTAGTGTTGGAAAGTTGACCACTATTTGACAGGTTATGCATGTTGTTGATATTAGAGTTCGAAGATGTTGATTTGATCGTGTTAATGTCGAATCCTTGGGGTAATTTGGATCCTTGACTCAAGAGTATAGCCAAGTATCTGTCTCTGTCATAAAAGACCATTGTTTCAATGAACTGACAGGCCACTGGGTCTTGTGTCGCTACCTCTAAGTTTTCCTCAAGTATTTGACCATATTCTTTATGCAAGAATGGTTCAAATGGACTGTTTGATGAGGATTGCGTTGTCATTAGAGGTTGATTATTTGTATTGCCAAATGGATCGTCAAAGGTCCAGTTTGGGTCATACGTTGGATTGCTGATAGTGGATGTGGGGTCTTGTCGAAAGTTTTCCATTTGTCGTTGTTGTTTTTGAAGTCTAGTTCCACCATAAAATGAGATTGCTCAAATGAAAGTGACAACTAAATGCAATGATGACTTATGCAAGGTCTACGTTCAAAATGATGACTAGGATGACCAATGTTTTTGGATTTTTGGGACTAAAATATGCAATGTCTAGACTTATAATGCAAATTGAAGATTTCAGCACTTCGCTCAATCTTTATTTTAATTTGGATTTACTAAAAGGACTTTGTTAGAAAGAGCCAAGCAAGATGACGAGATTAATAACTTCAGTAGGTTTTCCTGTAGACTTTTGAGTTGGAAGGATCTACACAAAAGAGGACTCATGAATGAAAAGGATTTTGACAACTTGAAATTGAAAGAAGAGGGGCACAAGTTTTTGAAAGCAATGACATTACAAAGGTGGCCTAGATTTTCCTAATCAAATTATACCGAGGATACAAACCTGGGGACAACCCGAAAATGCACCTAATGTATGCAACGAGCAGGAATGAAGGATGAAACCTATAGTCCAGAATACAAACTAATGGTTTGACTAGAACTTTATTTTACCAAATTGGTTTGACGAGAATCCTTTGAACAATGTTTTATTAAATGATTGAAAAGACTTAGTTATTTGTATGAAGTTTTGTAGTAGAATCCGTCATTTAGATTCTGAATGCATCGGTTTTCTGGCGAATCTGGCAGTTGAGCGAATGCGACTCGGGAACTATCAAATGCAACTTGGTTTAGAAGATGTGACTTTGTAACAGTCAATTGCATCATGACGCATGCATATGCAGTGTTTGAAATGTCAAATGCGATTTAGCAGAGTGATTACGTCTCAGAAGATTGAATACGGTTCGACATATGCGACATGGTTTGTAAAAATTGAGTTTCTTGTCATTTTGATTGTAAATTTGATTTGTCTGATATTGAACATTTTGGTCAAAACTGTAAATGTGATGAATCCAAAAAGCACTTGACAAGCACAATGTTTTCAATGTAATCAAACACACATGAGATAAGTACAATCCTAGGTTAGGCCATGATAGTATTCACTAGATTCCATGTGTGTTTCCCCAACTGCATATCTATAGCATGTGAATTCAAAAGCTTGGCTGCACAGGATCCTCCTTACAGTGTACTCTCTTCTCAGGCCAACCAAGCTTCCAACCCCCATGAAACTCCCATGGCAGGTTGATCACCTCTACTACAAATTGCGAAAGTGTGGATGTCTTCAAACCGACTGGTGCTATGCTAGCAAATAGAAGGTTTTTTTCTTATTACACAAAGGTTTTTAATTCGGGACCCTCGTTCGAGTGGCCATACATGGGGAAAGAGATTGATCACCAATTAGGTGGCACTCCAGCCTGAAGAGGTTAAGCTCAACAGGGTTTAAGGGAGTACTACTCTGTCCGTATGACACATCCACATTCGTAATCTTAGGTTTTCCCTTAAGATTCACATTTATATACTAGTAAGGGGTATCTTGGCTTTAGCTCCATTACCAATTTGAGTCGTGTTGGGGTGATGAAATCCCCAAGCAGGCCCAATTTCTAGAGTTATTAACCATTTATCTTACACCCAAAATCGCCCGAAAGCGCAAGGGGAGAGGATACTCTGATATACTAAGTTGTGGGGTTAAAAATAGATAAAAAATGGGTCTGGTTTTCTAATCACCGAATTTTCACAAGGTGAGAGCATACTCACCTACCATTTTGCAAACACATTCAGACATAGTAAACACAAATTCATTTTAAATGCACCAAAATGAAATGTGTATTATACTAATAAAAATGTAGGCTTTTTTGTTTTGATGTTTAGCCTTTGACAATCGAACCTGCAAGACCACTCATTAGTAGTTTTAATGTTTGTCTTCAACCCTCAAAAAGTAACCACCAAAAAGCTGCAAATCCTGATTAGTAACAAAAAACCTATTCTAGGCAGAATGTAGGAAATAACCAAGATAAAAGGAACACAAAAAATAGCCAAAAGATGAATGCAAATTAACAGAAAACCTTACCAATCAAATGCGTCACAACAGAGCGATTGCGTCGCTCAGTGTATCAAATGTGGCTTTCCTGACTATGATTGCATCACAACAGAGCGATTGCGGCATTGGGGTTTGTGAATGTGTTGCGACGCATCATATGCATCACAATTTTAAAAAAATAGTTGCATCGCTCCTTACCTATACCTACAAAAAATAGAAAACACACAAAAACTGTATGGAAATAACAAGAAAAATAGAGTCGGGTTCACCAAATGTATCTAGGGTTAATTTCTTAAGGTTAGATTGCAAGATAAACTAACATATAAAGCATATAACCCAAAGATCCTATCAAGAACAATGAAAACAAGAACAATTATACCTTTGATTCGCATGAGTTTCCATGATTCACCTTGATAGTACCTTCTACCTTGCTGGTTGACGTGTTAGCCTGAGATCTGATGTGCGAGCAATCCTTGATGAAGTCCTACACCAAGCTTGAAGGATTTGATCAAAGTCTAAAGCCTAATGCCTATGCCTAAATGACTAAGAATGTCTATGCCTAAAGATGCCAACACTCAATGAAATATGCTAACTGTCTATGTGTGTGTGTAATAATCTCTGTGTGTGTAATAATCTTTGTGTAATCCAAAAATGAGAGGAAAATTGCATTTTATAGAAAATTCCATTTTGAATAGACGGGTCAGATTGACTTCTGACCAAGACCTAAAATGAGAGGCCCAGATTAAATATGATAATCCCTAATTAGGGTTAGGGAAAAGTCATTAATCGAGTGGTCAAGATACCATCTCAAAGAATTGAATCAGTGGTGGAGAATAAATGAGGAAATTAATTCAAAAATAAAGTTTTTCGAAAATGAAGAAGATAAAGACCGAACTAAAGATCAATTTTGGAAAGATTAAGAACTTGCCTGATCACTTGACTTCTAGAGGAAAGTTACCAATTTGGAATTAAATTAATTCCAAATGTGAACTTTTGTGAAATAATAAATAATTGATTTTCCAATTATTTACCGAAGTGAGCTAACAGTTAAGAATGAGATGACATTTTAAATAATTTAATTTATTTAAAATGAGAGGAATATCAAATTTGGCAATTAAATAATTAAATTTAATTATTTACTTTAGCAAATAAGACCAATAATTAAATAAATTGTTTAGTTCATTTAATTATGATAGTTAGTGACATATTAAATAAATAAATGCAATTTATTTATTTAATAATCAGGAAGAATTAATGAATAAAGATAATTAAACAAATTTAGAAATTTATTTAATTGGAGGAAGACTTAGAAAATTAATGACGTATTTAATAAATAAATAAAATTTATTCATTTAATAATCATGAAGAATGAAAGGACATGAATTAATTAAATAATTATGAATTATTTAATCAATAGTCAAATGTGGACCAAGGACATAATTAAATGTCACAATTATGCTAGGACGAAAGTGGTAAAAATGAAGCTTGCAGGCCTAGGTCATTTTTAGGTGTCTACAGAGCTCATATAATAGTAGGTAACTGCAATGCAAGGTGAAATATCATCAATCCCCAACCATATCAAGAAGAATGCACGGAAAACCAAGTCAACATGAAAGGGAAGCCTAAATTCCCCCAATGCTTTGCATCATCCCCAATTTATCAAAAATTAAGCACAAACATGGAAGAATGATGATACAAATAGAAGAAGGTTTACAATACAAAAACCATGCCTATATCCAAGCATCAACAAGGGTGATGAGGGTCATCCAAGCACACATAGCATGAATATAATGGAACACATTACAAAACATGCACACACACACACAAGATCAGGAAAGGGGGACCTCCTCCTAACACTGATCATCTAAAAAGTCATCTACTTCCCAATCTAAATCCTTGTAAGGGAAAGGAGGATGAGCCTGAAAGGGTGGAATGTTAAGAGGAGGGGCGTCTGACCTTTCCACAACAAGGGACAAGGAAGAGGGCCCCTCAAGGTCCTCTTCCCTAAGCTCTTGTGGAGTCAAGGTCAGGGATATCATTAAGATCATTGATAGGGTCGAAACTTCATCCATAAAGTTAAACATGCACCCCATGGGAGTGCCATGTCTTACCTCAGCAATCGGGATGGGCTATGCCTAAGATCCACTACTAGGCTTGCTAGATGATTCGGGAGTGGTGACGAACTTAGGAGAGGCTATGACTGATTCTATCACAAGGATAGAACAGGCCATCACAAGGCCACCATGCGAAGGTGGGGTCCTCTTACGTCCTTTATCGTGCGAGGGATTAGCCTCTACCTCTTTCTTCGCAGGAGGAGATGAAATCCCCATAGATGAAGTTAGAGGTGCAGAGGAGGAGGACAGTACCGCAATGGATATGACTAAAGTGTTAACCATATCCATGGGTTTGGGGAAGGGCTAAATATATGGAATGGACATAAGTAAAGGTGGCTCCATCGAAGGAGCAATAAACACTTGTACCTATTTAGGGTTAGGTGTGTTTGTGCTCGCAATGGAATCTGAGAGTAGATCAAGTAGAAGCAACACAACAAGAAGGGGGAAAGAAGACACTACAGAGGGCCTTGAAGCAAGGGTGGTCATTTCTTCCTCCTTCTAATGTGAAGTGGCCTACTCGACGAGAAGATCCTTTCGTCGATGCTTGTGCTCTTGTGCAATGCTGTTCCTATGGATCTTGGAGTTAGAACCCAGAGCTTGTGAAGGGATGGGAGTTTCCTTCTCAATCATAGGAATGCCCATTGCGGTCGTGTCAAGTGAAGGAATGGGTTTCTATGTAGGAGCAGGTGGAGTAGGCTGAGGAGCGATGGGAGGAGTCAACTCAAGAGCCTTGGAAGTGGGCCTCTTTCTACTCATTGCCTTAGGAGTAGGAGCAATAGGAGGCCACATATCAAATTCTCTGCGAGAACCTTTCTTTCTATTGTACAAGTAGTACTATGGTCCTAGAAATTCATTAGGAAGGTTCATGATTCTGATCTTGGGCCTAAACCAAGGAGGAATCAATAGATTTAATGGATAGCCACTAGGCTTGTTCATCCAGTACTCTTCCCAGGAAAGGGGAGAGGATGGGGCAGTCCGTGAAAGGGTAATCTTTACTTTACCTTTACAGGAAGAAAAGGGAGCCGCTATAGGCTTCTCCTCCTTCTTTGGGGAAGAGGGATTGGATGGTGTAACCTTCTCTTTACCTTCGCGGGAAGGAGAGGGGACCGGTGTGGACTTATCTTTCTATTTTAGAGGAGTAGTAGTCATGGGCATGGGCTTCTTCTTCTCTTCCCTAGAGGAGGACGTAACTAGTTGATCTACCACAAGAAGAGTCAACTTTGGCTCCCCTTTGCCTCTAGTTTTATACTTCACATAGTTCTTGTAAAGTTGGTCTATTCTCGGAGGAAGCAGACCAACTGGAGAGGGCTAAAAGTGATTCAATGAATACCCACCATGAGATACCAAAGGTTGGTATCCCACGTCATGCACTACATGCATGACACCCTCGTGGGAAAAAATTAAGCATCTATGGATAATAGAGGTTATCCCATTCATGCAAGCCAACCAAGGAATGCCTAGCTTCACTCTGAATAGGTCCAACTCCAGAATAACGTCAAAGACCATGTCAATAGTCCTAGGTCCAACTAGGATAGACAAAGTGATCGAGCCATAAGGTTTGAGATTCATACCATCGTGGGTACGAATGGTAGATCTTGTTTCTCCATATTTTTCTTTTTGTAGTGAGTTCAATATCAATGTTTCCTCAATAACAACATTCACACGGCTCGCAGGGTCTATCAAGACTCCTATCACAATATTACCATTGATACGAGCGGGAATGTAAAGAGGTGAGGGCTTGTTGTTCAAAGGTAGATCATGTGCTATAAATGTAACATCCGATGAGTTGAGTGCAAGTGAAACATTAGAAGTCACTGTGACCATATTTACATAGGCCTTGGGTTGAGAAGTAGGATCAGTGGGATCGATAATCATGTTAGCAGAATGTGACAAAAATGAGTCTGTGTATATCTGCAATTCACTATTTTCTTTCGCTACTGATTTGTTTGTGTTTTGTTTATTCCCATTGAGATGAATGCTACCATCCTCGATGTGGTCTTGTATTTCATGATGCAACTGCATATAGAATTCAGTATCATGTCCATTAACACAATGGTATTGACTGTAAGTGCTCCCATCATACCAGTTAGGGTAAGGTTCCTTAATGGGATTAGGATCCAAAAAAATTATGATCTTATCTCTCAACAACTTTTGTAAGACAGAGGTATAGGATTCTGATAACTTTGTGAGCTTCCAATTACATCTGAGGCTGTTGTCATTAGCAGCGGCTACTACATTCACAATGGATTTTCCTTTTCTGAAGATTGATACAATGGATTTCCCTTCAGAACGGGAGTGCGAGGAATATCACCCAAACTAAACAACCGTCTATTGGTACTCTCGTAAAGTTGCACACAGATACGCAAAAGAAGGATATTTCATCAAGGTGAACTTCTCTTGCCAAGGACTTTGTAATTTGCCTATGAATACCTTCTACATGTTAGAGTTGGGTAGTTGATATGAGATTTGTGAAAGAAGCGCTTGATAACGTGCTATGAAGTCAATGATCTTCTCATTGTCTCCTTGCTTACATCAAACAACATCTGAGAAGGTCATCTTTGACCTGATGTTTGCTTGGAACTGTGTAAGGAATTGGTTAACAAGCTGATTGAATGAGAAAATAGAATTATCAGGAAAGGAATAGTACCACTCGAGTACTATGTCCTTGAGAGATCGAGGGAATAGTTTAGCCATCAAACCATCATGATGGAAGAAGTTAGTGCAAAGATTGTTAAAGGTAGACACGTGTGTTTGCAGATCTCCCTTGCCACCAAATTTCTCAAACTTTGGAATCTCCATTCCTTGAGGGAAGGGAGTTTTTAAGTTAGCGACAGATAATGGACTATGTCAAAAGAAGGGCTAGAAAATGGGTTGGGCTAAGGCCTGGGAGAGGTTCACTAACTAACTCTACATCTTACCCATATTCTGAAGTAGAGTGTTCAGAATAGGATCATTAGAAGATAGAGGGCCAAAGGATCCTCCTCCTCCAGAACCACCGCTAGGTCCACTTCTAGAACCACCACCGATTTGACTTTTGCCAGAGCCGCTACCAGAGCCACCACCGCTAGTAGGGCCTCTGTCAGAACCACCACCATGACCTCCAGAACCACTTCCACTAGCACCACCTCTGTTACCAAACCCACCACCACTACCAAAGCCTCCATGACCTATTCCACCAAAACCTCCACCCCCAGAGGTGACAAAAGGGGTAAAGCTAGAGCCCATTGGGACCTTATTCACTTTGACAGTTTCCAATTGATTAGGGATGGAAGGGATACTAATGGAAGGGAATGCATCGGTCATGTAAATCAAAGTATGAGGCATTGATACTCCTAATTATTTGTTGAGCTCTCTGAAGGTGACTCCTTGTGCAGAACTAGAGTTTCCCGAAGGAGCGCACGCTTCAGCGATACCAAAGAGACTACTTAGAAGTTTGATGCTTGTTCAATATTTTCCCATCATATGTTTTAATTCGCTAACAACCCAAGTGGCCCTATCCATCTTTGGATTTATTTCCAAATGGTGTTCAAGGTTTCCCAATCCTTTAGTGAGGGAAGATACATAATCAGCGGGAATTTGAACGACCTCATGCTCATCCACCGATGATGGCATGGGAGATGTAGGAGGAGTGTGAATGTGATTAGTCTCATCAATGAAACCCATCTCATTCCTCGATAACTATTTCTATGTGGCCAAATTAACAACGAGACCAGAGAAGAGACCTATAGAGATACCAAGTGAGACCTTTATTCTATCCATTAGGAGGTGTTGTATACTTCTCATAATATGCCCAAAAGTTGTGGTCTGGGTTGTGATGCTCATAAACCTTCACAATACGCGAGGTCACAACAACCATGAAATATCTAAAGGGAATTTTAACACCAACAGATGAACAAACGTTGGCTCACGTTGAGTTCACCAAAAATGTAAGAGAGGGGGACCACTACATGCAAGACCCTAGGTCATCGAGGGTTGAGACGTGAGAGGCTTCCCTAACTTACCTTAGCTAAGTGCATGCTTTAGGAAATGAGGATGAGAATGAGGAGGATTTTAGAGTCCTATGATCACTTTGTAATCCCAAGTTTCAAGGTTGGGCTAGGCGAGTCAGTATTTAGGTCCAACTCTGTGCCTCAAGGAGCTCTCTTCCTGAAGACGTTAGGGTGGACTTCAAATGATAGCACGGCGCACTGGCATCTCAGAAATATGTTTTAGTTTGTATGGTCAAATTATAGTAGAGAAAAAGTCAAACTCACTAGAACAACTAACAGCCTAGCTTAATGACTTCTAAGAGGACAAAATAACATTATGAAATATGAAAAGTATAAGCAAAGGTGATAGAGTAGATATACCAAAGCCAAGGTGATGGAGACAATCTCGTAGAAGACCCTATTTTCTAGCTAGCTCCTCAAAGTGCGTCCACCTACATACAGCAAGAGAGAGAATGTTGGGGGTGGCTGTATAGGGGTCTGCCTTAGTCAGACCCCCATTTAGGTGTTCCCACCTCCATAGACAGCCAATGGAAAAGAGATAAAGAAGTGATAAAAACAAGAGCACTACAAATAGTACAATGCTACCCAACCAAATGATAGAGGAGAGGAGAGGGAAGCTTAACACCTCTACCAAGAGCACTCAAGGCTACTTGGGGGAGAAATGAGAGGAACTCAAGCATCTACTGCAATGGTGTGGTCCCAAACTTGCTCTACCGACATGATGGAGTGTGATATTGCCGTTATGGAATGCTTGGAATGCTAGAATGTGAGTGCAAAATGAGCTTGAAGTGATGTAGGGTTCTTCCAATCTTCATCCAACCTCCTAATGCAAGTTCAAAGACTTGATGCTGAAGGAATGAGGAAAGAAACAACCATATTCAAGTCAGGTGGCCGAAGGAGGCATTACAATTTTGCTGCCAATGGGAAGAGTAATGCCTCTACTGGATCAACCACAAGAATCTTCTAGGGATGTAAGCACACCGCGCGGGTGTCCCTGACATAAACTCCTTTACCGACACACAAAACGGGTACCAAGTGAACTGCGATTAGTGAGCTTAAGTGAATTTAAGCCCCCAACTTAGGTTTTCTAAAGTGTAAAAGGAAAAAAGGGGAATTTCACCTAGGGTGAAAATTTGCTATTATACACCCTTGAGTGGACCCCTCTTCTTTTGAAGGGTTCCCGAGGGACCCCTTTGAAATCCTTTCAATTTGTTGACTGTTCGATTATTTTTCTGCATGGTTGGTTTGTGTTTTCTAGCATGTTCTATCTACAGATTAACATGTTGCTTTGCAAGTGCGTTTGTGAAGCCACTTTCTAGTCTGACTCTATGGAGTCCTCCTTTCATTGGGCTTCCCTCATGAGAGAGAACTTGGGGGTTTCCTCTTTGCAAGTCTATGGGCCTATAAGGTGCTTACTTCATAGGGCTTCCTTCATGATAGAGAACTTGGGGGTTGCCTTCTTCTTGTAGGTCTGTGGGCTTGTAAGACACTTTCATCCTATGAGATTTTTCCATCATTGGTATAAGGGCCTTCGGTGTACTTTGTGCAACTTTATAGTTCTATGAATCTATGGAGTCCTTCCATTTGAAACTCCTCAGGGAGAGTACCTATGGAGTCCTTTTCCTACCCTAATTTTTCGAGTTCACCAAATTGTGGTCTACTTCCTCGATGGTTTAGGTATACATATCTATCTCCTCAATCTACTTTACCGAACACTCATTTATACTCGTGCTTGCTAAAGTGGGGGAAAAAATGTGTAGGAGTGAATTTTCACCCCTTAGGAAAATTACCCTTTCGCATACCCTCACCTTAGAAAATCAAATCCGAAGGTGAAATTCCACATCACCCACCTGCCTTCCATTCACTTGGCATTTTTCCTGTGTATCAGTGAGAGAATATTTGTCGGGGATGAATTTGTGGCACTTGGATGTCTATACACCATGATGCCATCCCTGATGGATTCCTATGACTAAAGATGGTAGAGGCATTACACACTCGATTGGGGTTGAATTGTAACATCCCTCTTTGACCAACTGACCTAAAAATGCCTTATTCCTTCTCATTCCACCTTCAAAAATATTCATTCTCACTTCATTTGATCCTCTAGCAATTGTCTACACATTCACTCACTTCACTTCTTCACTCTCAAGCAACATTCCATCACTTTATTGTGAGAATTGCAACATATTTGAAGCTCCATCAACTCCACATTGCAAGTGTGAGGCAAGCCATAGAAGTTGTGGGCTTGGAATCTTGCAAGACATCCCTTCATCACCACTATATCTATGGTGACTTTACCAAGTCCATGCCTTGCATTCTCTCTCCATTGGCTAGTGAGATTTTGGGTGGAGGTGGTAATGCTTCACTCCTTTCCTTTGTGATTTGATAGAGTAGCATATTATTGTTTTGTAGTGTTCATTACAATATTTTTTTCTACTTTATTTATTATATTATTCTACTTTGTTGCTTTCTATCTATCTGTGGAGGTGGAAACACCAAAACAGGGGTCTAGCTGAGGCAAACCCCTATA
Source organism: Sequoia sempervirens (assembly GCA_007258455.2). Classification (NCBI taxonomy): domain Eukaryota; kingdom Viridiplantae; phylum Streptophyta; class Pinopsida; order Cupressales; family Cupressaceae; genus Sequoia; species Sequoia sempervirens. Next base: position 149,609,453 of record VDFB02105785.1, on the reverse strand, counting down.
TAGCCCCAATAATTTTTCCTCTTTCTTTTGTGTAGGTGAACATGTGTGTGGAGCTAGCTGGTGAATAGGCACTTTTGTGAGATCATCTTCATCACCCTAGCTTTCATTTACTTGCTTTATCATCTCCATGTCTATTTCTCATACTTTACAATTCTATTTACCTCATTAAAATAAACTAGCTAGGTTATGAATTAGTTTTTGGGTAGTTTGTAATATACTTTGTGTTTTTTGGTTGTATGAATGCTAGCATACCAAAGAGACATCGGCGTGCTGGGGTGTCATCCTAGAACTGCATTGTTGTCCTCGGATAGAGAGTTATCTAAGAATCAATACCAAATATGAAAACTAGGTCACCCAGCCTAAACTTGAAGCTCAAGTCTATAGAGTGATAGAAGTACTATTTAGTGCTCTTCATTCTCGATCATCACCCCAAGACATCCCTTAGAGTGAGGTAAGTTAGGACAGCCCTCCGCTCTCGGCTCTCTGTGACTTGGAGCCTTGGCAGGGTTGGGCCCCCTCTCTTACACTCTCTCCTACTTAGATTAGTGTAGGAAGTTGTTTCCCCTCACCCAACTTCCTTTCAACTATGTAAGAAGCAATAGAAACCCATAAACAAGGAAAGGAAATTATTTGTGTACCTTGTGTTGAGGAGTCCAAATTCTCTCTTGGCAGTGTGAAATTATTCCTTGCTAATATTACATTAGTTCTAGTTGGGAATTCTTCTCCTATTCTAGGCAACCCTTAAACTTTTTCTATTGTTACTTCTAAGGCATCTAATCTTAGACCTCTAATTATAGTCTCATAATTTTGCAATGTGTTGATAAATTTTGGTGTCATAACTTCATTGTGTTTGGTTAGATGGAGAAAATAATCTAACCACCCAACTTGTTGAAAAATTGGAAGACACTATTGATCTTTCAATATCAAATTGTGTGTCATTGGTTCTCTTCTAATAATATCACCTCCCATTTCTATAGTTTTATAACCTCTATTAAGTGAATACTTGTAGCTTGTTGTCTTTTTGAATGTCACATTGTTTGTGTTCCTCTATTTTCTACAACTTCTTATGGGTTACAAAGGAAATTGAGACTTGCATGCAATTATCTTGACTCATGGAAAATGAAAATTGGAGATGACAAGATAAATGTTTTTTCCCCCCAACTCAATTGTCTATTTATCCTCAAATAGTAGGGTACGAAAAGGATGAAGAAGATGGATTTTTAAAGCATTGGAGATATTAGATATAATAAAACTTAAATGTGTTCATGATCATGAAATCTAAAGAAAATTAGTAGGATTTAATGTTAACCATAGTTAATAACAAGAAAAGTACCTGATATGGTGTAGTGATTAAAAGGTGGCAGGTGTGAGTTGAGTTGAGCACCATCATACAACTATACGAAGAAGAACTTGAAATGATGAAATTAAATTTTAAGTATTGCGGATGGATGCACGTCATAAAAAGAGCTTAGTGAGATGATGGCACGTGTTTAAGAAGTATGAATTATAGAAATTAAAGTTCATTAAGTATAATATTATTAAAGATGGGACATGATGATGCATGATATGCATGGTGGAGTGGAGTTTCTACATGTTAAGATGGAAAAGGTGATATATAAAGGCAAGTACTAGTGGTTGCAGGGGTAGTGGTAGTTAACTAGAGATAAGTGTTATAGGTATCAAAAGAATGGGTCTCTGAGATGCATTAAGGTTGCTGCTATAGGTCCCATGAACTCAGTTGTGCACATCAAAAAATAATTATTGATGATGGTACAATGTGCATGTGTGTACATGCGAAATGTTATTGTGAGATTATATACCTAGTAGACATCAGTAGGTGAGTTGGTTTGCTCATATATGAATGTATTACTTGATGTTTCAACCTTGTATTGTATGAACTATTGTTTTAGTTTATGTAAAGACTCATCCTTTTACAATATTTTTTTGTTTAAAAGATTGAGTCTATGTCTATTGACCATTAATGAAAATCAAACTAAATCTATGGTATTTAATTGAACTGCTCCATTCTTAAAAACATGCTTAATTTCATAAGGGCCAATCTACCCTGTCTACAATTTTCCTTTGTGGTCTTTATACCGTGAATCATAAAGTAATGCCTAGTATCCTTCATTGAATTCCTTGGTTTTAATAAACTAGGCATGCCATTTGATTCTTTTCTTTTGCACAAATTTTGTATGATGGATTGCTTCCATCCTTATTTCATCCAAAGTGTTAATATTGTGTAATCTTTCCTTCTAAGCTTCAAATAGGTCCATTCCAAGCTCTAATTTTGTTTGAAGTGTTTTATGCTTAAACTCAATTGGAAGGACAAAATTTTTCCCATACACCAATTCATATGGTGTGAAACCTATCATGGTCTTCCAAGTTATCCTATATTCCCAAACAACTTCAGGTAATCTTGCTACCCATTCCTTCTAATGCAGTTGAATTGTATTTGTTAGAATACCTTCTATATCTTTTTTTATGACCTATACTTGCCCATTGGCATGTGGATGGTATGTGTTTGACTTCCTATGTTTGATTTCATATTCCTTGACTAAATAGGAAATCAAATCAGAAGTAAAGTAAGATCCTTGATCTGTGACTATCTCTTTAGGCACATCGTACTTGGTGAAGATATCTTCATAAATGAATTCAGTAATATTGTTATCTCTAGAAACTTATACTACATAGTGGTTTAACCTCCACCCAATTTTTTAAATGGTCAATATAGATTAGAATATATTCATTATTGTTTGATGTGGGAGCTATTATACTAATAAAATACAGTCCCCATTTGTTAAATGGTGCAATGACTAATTATGTCTAGAGAGGAATTTCATCACTCCTAGTAGGTCTACCCATCCTTTGCAATCTGTCACACCTCCTTGTGTATTTGACTACATCCTTATAAAGTGTAGGCTAGTAGTATCCAGTGGTTAATATCTTTAGAGTTATTTTCTTGGCTGCAAAGTGACCTCCACAAGGATCATCATGAAAATCTTTAAGGATATCATATACTTCATCCTCCTTGATGCATCTTCTCATTATGTTATTTGGCCCTGTATAAAAGAGATAACCAGACACCCAAGAATAAGGGAAGTTGAATTCCATCATATGGTGCCTTTCTCTAGGTGAGAGATGTGAGGATGTTCTTCCTTCAACCAAGTAATTAGCTATGTTTAGATACCAAGGTGTTTACACAGAGAGGGAAATTTTTTTTTCATCTAGAAAGGAATCATCCTCTACTTCTTTTGTTGATTTTATTTTTAGCCTTGAACTACATTCAATTTCCCTAGTTTATCTATAATGGTTATATAAAATTCCTATAGTAACAATAACCATCTAACAATCCTTCCACCAACCATTGGTTTCTTCATCAAGTATCTTATTATTGTGTGGTCTATATGAACAAAAATAGATATCTAGTGATATAATATCTAAACTTGTTAATGGCATATACCATTGCTAATATTTCTTTCTCAGTAATTATGTAGTTGAGCTCAACAACCTAAATATTTTTACTGATATAGTCAATTGCATAGTTTGAATTCCCTTCCTTATGTCCTAGAACAATACCTATGGCAAAACCAAATGCATTTATATGTATATGGAAAGGAATTGATTAGTTAGGGCCTCTCAAAAAGGGGATTTTGAAAGAGTTGTTTTGAGGGCTTCAAAAGCTTCCTCATAGGTAGGGGCCAATCAAGTTTGGTGTCTTTGAATAGAAGAACAAACAATGGGGTTGCTATTTTATTGAAATCCTTAATAAACCTCCTATAGTACCTTGCATGGCCAAGGAAACTCCTAACATCTTTTTACTTCTAGAGAATAGGCAGAGTGTAAATCACCTAAATTTTATTAGGATCCATTTGTATCCCCTAATGGATATAAAGTGTGCCAAGACCATTTGTTTGATAATCATCATGAAGCATTTTTCATGAATTAAAGAGAGGTTGTGATCCTAAAACCTTTAAAGGACTTTCTCCATATTATTTAATGCTTCATCATAAGAGTTCCCATAAGTGGTAAAGTTATCCATATAAATATACATGGAATCATGTGTAAAATCTGAGAATATGCTCAAGACTACTCTCTAAAATGTGGCAGGTGCATTACACAATCCAAATGGTAAAAACTAAATAAGTATATGTACCCCATGGATAGGTAAAGGTGGTTTTTTCCTAATCTTTTGGAGCTATGTTTATCTAGTTGTATCCACTAAACCCGTCTAGGAAGGAGAAGTATTTCTTACCTTCTAGTGAGTCCAACACTTGAAAAATAAAAGGAAGAGGAAAGTGATCCTTCCTTGTTCTTGTATTTAGCTCCCTCTAACCTACACATACCCTCCATTTACCTCCTTTCTTTGGCACAATCAGCAATGAGAAAACCTATAGACTATTTGATATGGGATAAATGAACTACATCCAATAATTTATATAACTTTTTCTTTAATATGTCCCATGCAATTGGGTTCATTCTCCTTTGTGGTTTCCTAATTGACTTGTAGCCTTCATTAATATATATTTTATGCATGCATAGGCTAGGATTTATTCCCTTCATGTCATGATATTCCTAGGAAAATGTTGTTGTGTGAGCTTGCAATATTGTAAGTAATGAGGATTGTTGGGAAAGTGTCAATTGGTTATTGACATTGAGTGTTCTTCATGTTGTTATTTTCATGATTAAGGAAGAAGGCATGAAAAAAGAAACATCTAGTCTTGACATATTGAGATTGAAACTATGGGGAATTAATGTATGGAAAAGATAAGAAGTGGACTCAGAGGAATTTGTGGGTATGATATTGTGTAAAGGATAGTGTAAACATTTCGAAATAGTAGTATTGTTGCAAGTCCCTACTATAAGAGTTTTGCATAATTTGGGCAAGGACTTCATCTTCATCCTAAATTTTAAATCATTGAGTTTTTTTCTATAGTCATGAGTGTTTGTAAAGAGTAATGGTCATCTTCTTCTAGGACTGGCCATACAGTCTATTCTAAGTTTGCATGTGGTTGTACAGGTGAGTAGAGGACCAATTTTTTATTCACTTTTCCATTAGAAATTATCATGTTACCAGACCTACATTCAATGAAAGTATTTGTAGTGGCTAGCCATGGTCTTCCTAAGATTAAGATATATCCTACAAGGTTGGCTTTGGGCCCTGTAAAACCATAAGTCTGTCAAATATTCTTGTGAATCCAATGTGATAGCTAAATCCTCAATAATACTCTCTAGCTTGACAGTTGACCTATTTGTTGATTATAAAATAGTAGGTGTGGGTCAAAGATCCATCAATTTAATTTTTTTCTTAGTTTCTCTTGTCATTAAATTCATGGATGCCTCTAAGTCAATTAGAGTGATATTGATAAGTGTGCCATTAATTTTTCCATCCACAATAGGACTCCTAAGGTCTGCATATTTTAGAATAACTATATTGCCTAACATGATGTCAACTAGTTGTCTTAAGACATGGACAGTCTGGGGATCTTTCCTTTTTTCTACCTAGATTTTAAGGCATAATTCTCTCATAGATTTTAAATATATAGGTACTTCTTTAATGGCTTGAATCAAGGGTATCTTTACACATATATTCTTAATTTGGCCCAATAGATCAAATTCAGGTTTAAAATGGGATTTTTGTGTTGTTAGTGTCTCCAAAAATGGTTGTGATATCCTAATGTGTCATTACCTTCTTCAAGTTGCTTTATTATATTATTAGTGTTTTCTATTTCTATTTCCTCATATGTGAGTTCTATAATATGAGGAGATGATGGTCCAACAAGCATATTTCTTTAGCGAAAGTGGAAATCATTTACCTCAACCTAATAGGTTTAGTATTGGATGGGTTCATTAGTATAATCCTATTGAATAGGATTATTTTTTGGCTTTGGTGTAGGTTGATCTAGCAAACGAGGTGCTCTAGACTACATTGGAGTTGCTATGGCAAGGTTTGGCATTTTAATTTTTTTTTGTGGTTGTAAAGATTATTGTGGTTTTGGGTAGCTAACATTTTGGTTTTTCCATTGATGATTCCCATGCAATTATGGTATCTATTGGTTTTAGGGGGGTTACCACTGAGATTTGTAGTTTGAGGCTTGGTATGGTTGTGGTAGCCATACTCCCTATTGTGGAGCCTAATTAGATGATTGGGCCATTGGCCATGATTTATTTTGAATGATATTTTAGGGCTAATTATTCCAATTAGAGAAGTTCAAGTATTACCCCCAGGAAAGGACATATTGTAAGACAAGGGATCTTGAGGTGTACCTTGTCTTTTTTGTCATGGCTCACACTGAGAAATGTTGAATAATTGGCCTTCCTTGTCATCTAGGATTTGAATTTGAATTATCCCTTGCCTCTCCTCATAAATATTGAAAATATTTTGATAATTATAGTTTACCCTATTCTCATGACATTGTGGACAATATTCAATAAGGGTACCCTTCCTCTTGTTTCTTTTTTATGTGCAAGGTATCCAATTGGGTAGCTAGGTGTTTTATTATGTCCTCCTTCATGTTGGACATAAGATTGTTGAGTTCCACCCTAGAAACACCAATGGATGTTTTGGTGGAAGAGAAGGTTTTATCAACCCTAGTATTCTTTATAGATGACCTTGAATAATTTCTACACACCTAGAAAATTTCCTCAAAAGGTAATTGAGAATATTCCCTACTCCTATGAGGTTTAAGGCATCCATGTAGTCTTCATTTACTCCTTGTAGAAATACTAGCTTTAGTGACTCTAGAGAGAGCCTATTCTGGTGTGATTTCTTTAGAAAAAATTGAACACTTCCACATAATCCTCAAGTGGTTCATATTCCTTTTGTGACATCCTAAAGATGTCATCTCTATTCTTGTATGTTCCTTCACAATAATCCTAGTACTTCTATAATAATTTTTTCTTCATTGTCTCTCAATTTGGTATTGCATTTCTTCTTAACCCCATAAATCACCACAAAGAATCTTTCAATGTGGCTAGAAATATTTTTAATCTATGAGCATCTGTGATGTAATCATAACTTTTACATAGAACATCAAATTCAAATAGGAATGTGTCTAAGTCTTCAGTAACCAATCCATAAAAATTAGGAAGACTAAGGAGGGTATATTCTTGACAATAATGACTTATTCTTGATTTTTGATTGGAAACTCAAATGTAGCATGCTCTATTGGATTTTCCATTGCTTCCTCTGCCATAATGTTAATATTCCTTATGGGATTTCCCCCTAATTTTGGATTAGGTATTGGTGTGAGTGGTGGTTCTATATCGTTGATTCACTCAATTAGTTCTTTTCTTGCACCAATATCTTTAAATTTTTCATGGTTTGAGGGGAGAAATATTCCCAAAGTGTCTTTTTTCCTCTATATACAATTGTATTTTGAGCTTTAAAAGGCTTCCATTGCAGATTGTTATTGAATAGTTCTTGGTTGATTTGTAAATTTCTATAGGTCCTAATGTTGTAAATGAAAACTTCATAATTTATGAAAGCAATGAAACCAAAAATGTAGAGCTTCCCCTAATGTCTAATTAACTGATGTAAATAATCATACATCCAACTCAACTCATTTAAAGATCCCAAAATTAAGCAAATCATTGCTTAAAAGGGGGGTTGATTTAATTATCATCTAGAAAATCATAAACTTGAGATGATGTTGGCACTATATATACAGTTGAGAGTCCTAAAAAATTTAATCAACTGAGTACAGGTGATTGAATAAGAGTAAACTCATCTAGAATATTACTAACTAAAAATAACTCATTTTTCAAGAGCGAGATAAGAAAATACTAGTTACTGTAAATGACTTAAATTACTACTACAAGTAGCTATCTTTTCATAGATTGTAACTAGTGACTCTCTATGTTTCAAAAATTATAATATAGCATTAAACATAATGTAAACTAGAAATTGTAATTCAAAAATTATAAATCACAATCTAACTAATCATCTAAATTAATGTGGATTCTACAGTACCTTAAGTGGCCCTTACTTGATCTATTGCAATCTATAATATCTCCTTTCAATTACTAACTCAAAAAATTATGCAATTGAAATATCCTTCTTTATTGTAATCCGAACATACACAAAACTTAGAACAAATTATAACAAATCTGATATTCAATCTAATTTCATGCAAAAATATAGCTAGTCAGTCTCTCACAAGAGTATCCCCATATATAGGGTCTGTGAGAGTCCTCTTATTCAAGAACTATAAGCAAACTATGAGTATTTTTCAACTCTTCCAAGAAAACAAGAAGAGGACCAAGTCTTTAACTTAACAGAAAAATAACAACTAGTCGAATAAAGTGTAAAAGTATGGTAAGGACTCTACACTAATTAAGAGGGTTTTTATTACAATTATATCAAAGCTATTTAGAGCAGTAATTTTATATATATGTATATGTATACTTTTTTTGATATAAATTTTTTTTATCTTACTATTATTCATTTAATTTCATTATTCTTAGCTTTCTTTCCTAACTTTTAATCAACATTAACCCCCCTCTTTAGTCTTTTTTCTCTACACCCTGTTGTCTTTCTATTCATTTTTCTTCTCTTGTAGTCTTTGTTTCTCACTTTATATTGGGTCTTTATGGTAGGTTTGGCTTCTTTCTCTTTGGTCATCTTTCACCTTGTGTTTTGGTTCTTGTGCAACCCCTACCCCTCCTCCAAGATTTCCTTCCTTTTTTATGCAATGCTTGGTCTGCAACTATTCATTCTCCTTGCTCTCTACTTCATCTTGATGATGGATCACAGAGTGTGATCTAAAACGTTGATGCAAAATAAAATTACACAATCAAATCTAGAAACTTTGCAACTAATCTCTATGGATTGTGGAAATCTGCTATCACTTAGGGTTTTTAATGTAGACACATAAAATTGACCTAGGCCTGTAAGCTTTATTTTTCTCAATATTTCTTCTCAACATAATTAAAATATTTAATTATGTCCTATAGTCCAATTTCAACTATTAATTAAATAATTCTCAATTATTTAAGTAATTCATGTCTTTTATTCCTCCTAACTATTTAAATAAATAAATTACATTTATTTATTTAAATGTGTCACTAATTTCATAATGTCTCTCTATAATTAAATAAATTCTTAAATTTATTTAATTATTACTTGTCCATTATTTGCTCCTGATTATTTAAATTATTTATTTATTTAAATGTGTCATTAATTTCTTAATATCTTCCTATAATTAAATAAATTCTTTAATTTATTTAATTATTGTCCATCTTGACCTTTTCTAATTTTAAATAAAGACATTTATTTAAAATTGCCACTTTCTAATTTTCTTTCCAAATAAATAATTTAAATTAATTATTTATTGTCATATGGTCCCACCACTTTTGAATTAAATTAATTTTTAATCCAAAAGGTCAATTTTCCTCCATAAATCAAATAATTTCTATTTTTATTTGATTTTCTAACTTTTTCTTTTTTCATGTCATTCTTATCTCCTTGTCACATGCAACCTTGTCCCTAGATTTGATTTTTCTAAAAACAAATCTCAACCATTCATTTTAAATTTTAAAATAATGTTTCCCTAACCCTAATTTTGGGTTGTCACATTTAATCTCAGCCATTGATCTTAGGGCATTTGTCAACCTTCAATCTTGGCCATTCATCCAAAATTGGATTTTCTATAAAAAGGCAACTTTGGACTCATTTTGACATCTCTTAACCTACATCTATCATGCTCTTGACTTCATGTTTTAGGCTTGCTTCATAGTTGTATACTTGCATTGTGTAGCTTTTAGATTAGAATCCTTCAAATTTTGCTTTGGACATTGTCATAGTCATAGGTTGCTCATCACAAATCTAAGGGCAAACATCATCTTGTAGCAAATGGAGAAGGTGCAATGAAGGTGATTCATGGAGATTGAAGACATTTGGTAACCTTTTTCTTTGTTTTCATGCTTTCTAACTCCTTTGCTCTTCATTGCTTTACTTGGGTTTATTTTTTTTATGCTTTATTAATGCTAACCTAACATTTTCCCTAAGTTACATTGGTGAACCTGACATGAAAACACTCTTTTTTGCAGATTTTCATATAGCTTTTTCGTGATTTTGCAGGTACAGGTACGGAGAGCCACATTTGCAATTTTCTAAGCCGTAATCATTGTGTCACTACGCATTTGATTTGTAGAATGACACATTTGTAATTCCGAGTTGCACTCGCTAGCCTGAATGACACATTCACTCTATTGAGACGCATTCGCAAGCCCGAATGACGCATACACAGGTCACGATGCATTTGCTTTACAAAACAACTCATTTTCCTAGTGAATTCCAACTTTTTGATTTTTGACGCATTTTATCTACAGAACAACGCATATGTAGGCCATGACACATTTTCTATGTGGAATTACATAATCGCCTAGTAAAATTTTATTTTCGGGTTTTTATTGAATTTATGTATTTTCTCTTTTTTGTTTATTAGCTTAGAGGTTCTTAGGGTTACTAATATTTTTTTTACAGCATGCAGCAAGGATTCTAACCTTTGTTTGTTTATTTTTATAACTCTTTTTCAATTCCTTAATCAAACAAACAAACAACAAACAACTTGCATTCACATTTCGTTGGTTAAAATGAACATGCATATTCAAATGAATACAATCTTGCATTCAAACTCATTGAGGCCAAAATTTACATGCATTTTCATGAAATGGGCTTAAAGTGAACCTTGTTTGTCTCACACTTAGTTGGGTTTAAAGTGAACAAAGTGTTTGATATTTTTACCTCACATTACAATTTGGATAATTAAAATGAACAAGTGTCTCCAATTTGTGTAACCTCAATTCAATAATAGAAGTATCCTCTCCCCTTACGCACTTGTGTGATCCTGGGTGCAAGAGAAACTGTTATTGAATCTCGGAATTGGGCCTTCCTTGGTGGGAAAAAGTACTCACCCTAAGGCAACTCAAACTGACAATGAAGCTCTTTAGCCAAGCTACTCCTGACTGGTATATAAATGTGAATCCTAATGGAAAACTTAGGATTACGAGTGCGGATGTGTCACACAGATAAGTGAATTCCCCAAAACCTTGTTGAGCATAACCTCTTCAGCCTAGAATCCCTCCTTATCAGAGATAATCTTGCCTCATGTGTGGCCACTCGAATAGAAGCCTGAACTAAAAACCTTTGTGTAGTTTCCAAAAACCCATCTATTCACTGGTGCAGCAATGGTTGTTGCTAAGGAATCCACATTCTCGCAGTTCTTAGTAGAGGTGAAGAGCCTGCTATGGGAGAGTTATGAGGGCTCAAAGCTTGGTTGACTCAAGAAGTGAGTGCAATGTAAGGGGGAGCTAGTGTGGCCAAGCTTCTAGATCACCAGCTAAGAATAAGTGCGGCTGGGGAAACCCATGTGGAATCTATCAAATATAGTCCTTGCCGAACCTAGGATTGTGCTTGTCTTCATTGTGCACGTTTATTATAGGTCCATGTTGACCTATTTCAAACTGTTTTAAGGATTTAATCTTTGCACGAGGTGTGTGTGGAAGGATTTAATTGGATATATAAGATAGATCATTTTAGTGTTTTGATATGAAAGACATGTATGTGATGCGAATTAAGCAAATATTATCAGAGTATTACAAATCTAAGTTGTGAATATTGAGTAGAGTGTTAGAGTGATGCAAATGCAGAGGAAAGTAGAGTGTTAGATTAGAAACAAATGAAGTGTGTAAAGTCAGTTTATTGAGCTTTATTGTAACAATAATTCATGCATATGATAGATACAATTGTAATAGTTCAATCTAGTTTGTGAGCCAGAAACTCTATTCTATCTCTCTTTCTCTCAGTGGGTAGTGAGTCCACCTATAGTGAGCACTTTTCTAAATATATTATTTAAGCAGTTATAATATATTGTGAGCTAACCCTCATTGTTTTTTTTCTCATTTTGGGTTTTCCACGTAAAAATCCTAGTGTTCATGTGTTTGTGATGTTTTTGGATGTTTTATGCTTTCTTTCATTTACTACAATTAAATATGCTGTGGGTTGGATTTTTAAATATTTAAAAGGTTTAAAAGAATACTGATTCACCCCCCTCTTCGTATTTTGGGTGTTCAACAAAAAGCTAATCAGGACACCCCTACAAAGACCCATTTTCCCAAGGGCGACCGAGTCCTCCTACAATGCTTGAAACCAACTTTTCAGGGTTGGTACATATCATTTTTCACTTCCTAGATCCACCTAAAAATTAGTACTTCCGTTAATCATTCCAAATTATTCCTTGTTCATTCTTATCCTTAAATTAGTTGTAGATCTTGGTCTGATTGGCTCACCTTCATGGTTGATAGTCAATCTATTCACCTTATCGATCTACATCCTAATGAAACTTGTACAAGGCCCTCTGCATCCTAGGTTCTTTGTATTTAGGACCTAGGACCCCTCTTTTCTATGTTTCGTCTTGGTGAACCCGATGTATTACAATTTTTTTTTTTTGAAATTGGAAGTCTTTCAAACCCTAGATCTAGGTTTTGCATTGCATTGTTTGCATTTCTCATTTAGGGTTTCATTTTTACATCATAAAAGCATAAAATGCAAAAAAAATTGCATCACATATTGCATCATAAGTTTCATTAGGGTTTATTTTAGTTTTAGATCATATTTAAATTCATTAAGTTGTTAAAAGTTTGAAATTGTTAATGGCATTTAGATTGCATCTTTCATTTAAGTCAAAAAAGTGATTTTTTTTGCATAGTTTTGTTTCAAAATTGCATCAAATAATTATTCTTGAAATTTTACATCTTCAAATCAATCAATTATTGAATATTAGATCTAAAAATTGTATTCAAAATGGTCTTTTATTGTTGCATATTTGCATTAGAATCACATTATCTTAAATTAAAAAACATTGCATTATTTGATTTCAAAATTGCATTGAAAACATCATTTTCAGGTTGTGGCATCTTAGAATAAGTCAATTATTGTATTTTGGATCTAAAATTTGCATTAAAAATTTTCTAAAGCATTTTTACCTTTATTGCACATTTTTATTTTGTTATTACCTTGTCCCAAATTGAGCAAAATCTAGAAAAATATCAGTTGTTCAACCTGTTTGCAAACAAGAAGAACAACATTAAACAACAACATAAAAATTAGTTTTTCAAATTTTTGAACCTCTGTCAGGGACTCAGATGCCCTTTGGAATCCTTGTTCTGCTAGGGGTGTCTTAGGAAAATTCTGGATAGGTTTCTGTCTTTACATTATCAGTCTATTTCTTCTTGCAACTGTCTGATTTGAAATTCTCAAAAAATGATATGGCATGTGCAAGAAAGGTGTCATTTTCCTTGATTTGTTGCAAATTTGGGAAAACAAATTGCATTGTAGTGTTGAAAATCATCAGATGTTTACATTTTCTGAAGCATTGCATAATTTAGGTAGATTAGTTTTCATTTTTGCACAAATTCAAAACCCTAAGTTGTTACAACACATTGTGAATCCATAAGACAAGTAGAGGCATGTTTCCTTTTCAAACATATGGTTTTCATAGGGTATCATATGACTTGTATGATTGTAATCTCTCTACCTATGAGAATTTTCTAAGGAAATGAAATGAAAAAATTGACAAGCATGTTAGTTACTCTCCCAATATCTCTCCCATTTATGAGAATGTTTTGGTGCAAGAGGATGTAATCAAGGGTAATCATGACAACCATAATTGTTCTTCTCCTGATACCTCTCCTACTTGTGAAGAAGGTACCTTGGTGTTAGAAGACCCAATCATTAAATTTCATGAGAATCTTGGTTGTACCTCTCCCAATACTTCTACCACTTGGGAAGATATAATGACACAAGAAGATGAAATCATTGACACATTTCTTAATATCACTTTACCTAGTCTTCATTCAACTCTTAACATCTCTCTTACTTTTGAGAGTGTCTTAGTGCAAGAGGATGCAATCATTGACAATCATGACAATCATATTTGTTCTTTTCTTGATACCTCTCCTACTTGTGATGAAGGTATTTTGGTGTTAGAAGACCCAATCATTGAGCATCATGAGAATCTTGTTTGTTTCTCTTTCCCCATCTCTCCTACTTGGGAAGATATTGTTGAGCATGAGAATGAAATCATTGATATATTTTCAAAAGATAGTTGTTGAACAAGACAATTGAGAGGGGAGGGGGGTGAATCAGTTGTCACAAATTTAAACCTTAATTCATTCACTAGAACTAATCCTTAACACTATTTAAATGATTAAACATTAAGTGCAAGTGAAGAAATTGAAAACCATCACACAAGCACAACAATACCAAATTTACGTGGAAAAACCAATAAGGGAAAAACCACGGAGAGGATTAACTCACACTATAGAGAATATCAAAATATGATTACAAAAGGCTCATTTCATGAGAAACAAATCTCACTACCAAAACAAGGACTCGCTTTCCAAGAGGGCTACAACTCGGAGGGTTCACTACCATAGAGATACAAAGAATATAAAAGAGAAGACAATATCAATGCAACAAAGAAATCCGCCAAAAATTTCTCAATCACTTGCAGACATGCATGAATGATAGAATACACCTTCAACTCACTGCATCCAAAAAAATCAACATTTAGGCTTAGAATTGATCTTCCACACTCGCATCACGTAAAATCACCAATTAGCATCAATCTTACATCTATCTACTCTATTTCTTTGGAGTTATCTCTCTTTTTGCTTGCACCATTTTACTACTAACTCATTATGCATTTATACCATCTTCAACTTTGAAACATATCCAAAGTCATCAATCCAACATTAAATTCAAATTAGGTCAGAGCCAAAAAATCCTAGGGTGGAATTAGAATGAGGGAAACCCAAACATGCACTTGATAAGGACCCAAATAGATCCAACACACTTCATCAACTCTGAAGATAGTGTTCAACACAAGGTCGACCAAACTAGTGTAAAACACATAGAATAATTAAGCACAAACCTTCCAAATACCAAAATTATCTTCAATACAATAAAAAAAACTCAAATCTAGAACTACAAGTCATAAGACTTTACCAAAGAGAAAATCAAACCAACAACATTTCTCTCGGACCTCAACCATAAACACAAAAAACCATAGTTCACAACTACTAAACATAACTCACACTGTACAATGAATCAATAACCAAAAATCTGGATATGGTAGCTTCCAACAACCATGATCAACATATCTGAACCACACAAACATAGGATCAAAACCTGAAGCAACCACTGAATTCCTGCAACCTTTCTTCCATACAATTTACTCAATATCTTTGACATAAGTAGCCAATAACCTATAATCATGACACTAATGAAAACAACAACCAATTGACTAGTTAACATCAATGACAAAACCATCATTCTTTCCATTCTTGCAAAAATATCCCCCTTTGTCATTGATGGCAACACATGATGTGAAAAACCATCAAAGATAACATACTAGCTCTTACTAAACTTCTCAAGATTTTTCTTTCTGTTTCTCCCCTTAGAAGATAATCTTTTTCACAATTTTCCTCTTCTTTTTCACATTCTTTCTTTCCCCCTTTGACATCAATGGCAAAGGAAAAAGATATTTTACATTGATTTCCCCTTTGACATTAAAACAAAATACTCATAATGACAACACATGACACTACCTGCTCCCCTGAGAGGTAGCAACCAAAACACCAGTCCAAAAGAAAGATAGAGCCATATATCCATCGAATTGATGCATCTCCATATGCATCTATTGAAGAAAGGAGGGGAAATGACCCCTAACTTCTCCCAGAGATACTCAAAAGTATCTTTAGGAAGAGCCTTCATAAATATATCAACAATCTGATCCTTCATCAGAACATACTCAAGCTTTACTTCATTCTCCATGACCTTCTCTCTCAAGAAATGATACCTAATAGATATATGCTTCATCCTTGAGTGCATCACAAGATTCTTTGAAATGTTAATTGTACTTGTATTATCACATAAGATAGAAATATGATCATTGTGCATCACTGTGATATCTTTCAATGTCTGTTTCATCCATAGAACTTGTGTATAACAAGATGTAGCAACAATATACCCAACTTTAACAATAGAAAAGGAAATTGAATCTTGCTTTTTACTCAGCCATGCCACTAATTTGGAACCAAGAAAAAATGCATAGCCACTTGTACTCTTTCTGTCATCTACACATCCAACCCAATCTGCATTTGTATAAGAACTTAGTGTAAAGTCAATATCCCTAGGATACCATAACCCATACTTTGGAATTCCATTCAAGTATCTAAGTATTCTTTTAAAAACAACATGTGTTTCCTTAGGATATTCTTGAAATCTAGCCACAAGATAGACAACATGCATTATTAATATATAGTCTAGTAGCAGTCAAATACAATAGTCCACCAATCATAGATCTATACTTGCTCTAATCAGCCTTAGGTGAATCATCATCTTTACCCAATTTGTAACTAGTCACCATAGGAGTACATATCAGTTTGGAACCATCCATCCCAAACTTCTTCAACATCTATTTTTCTTACTTAGATTGTGAAATAAAATTTCCTTTCTTTGTTTGATTAATTTGTATCCCAAGAAAAAAATTCATCTTTCCAAACATAGACATTTCAAATTCTTTTTGCATCTCTTCCACAAACATCTTACACATAGTTTAATTTCCTCCAAAAATAATGTCATCAACATATACATATACAATAAATATTTTGTCATTTTCAATCTTAAAGTATAAATTATTATCTGTCGTACCTTTGTTGAAACCTTGCTGAATCAAATACCTATATAACCTTACATACCAAGCTCTAGGGGCTTGCTTCAATCCATTTAAATATTTCTTCAATATGCACACCATATCTGGTTGATCTGACAACTTAAATCCTTCCAATTGTTTCATGTAGACCTCTTCTTCTAGTTCACCATTCAAAAATGTAGACTTAAAGTCCATCTGATAGACCTTGATATTTATGAGTAACAAATGCTAAGAACATCCTTATAGCTTCCATTCTTGCCACCGGAGAAAATGTCTCCTGAAAATATAACCCTTCTACTTGTGTGTAACCTTTACACACAAGCCTTGCTTTGTTTCTAACCACTTCTCCATTCGCATTCAACTTATTTCTGAATACCCACTTTGATCCAATAATATTTTTATTTTCCATCTTGGGACCAATTTCCAAGATTGATTCTTATCAATTTGCATAAGTTCTTTCATGGCTTCCATCCAATGTTCATCTTTACATGCTTCACTTACAATCTTCAGTTCAATTTTAGAAAATAAGCACATATTTACTTTAGTAGTAGCTCTGCTTCTTGTCAATATACCTTTTGTCTTATCTCCAATGATCCGACTTTTTGAATGATTCTTGTACACATATCTAGGTGTCTTAGGGGAAACCACTAGAGCTTCTTATTCTCTTTCATTCTGTTCATTCTACTTCTCTTTCTCATCCTTTTCACGTTCTTCCAAAATTTCTTCAATTCTTACAGAATCGGGTTCATCAAATACATATCCATCAATATCAATTGAATTCTTCATTGTTTCATCAACCTTGACATTTTCACTTTCTACAATATTTCTTAGTATTTTATTGAAACATATGTATACTTTAATTTTAGTAGAATATCCAAGAAAAATGCCTTCGTCACTTCTTGCATCAAACTTTCCTAAAGTTTCTTCATCTCTTCTGATGTAACATTTGCTTCCAAACACCTTGAAATAATTAACAGTAGGAATTCTTCCATACCATATCTCATAGGGGGTCTTTGTATTGTTTTCTCTTTCTTGAACTCAATTGAATACATAAACAATAGTATGAATAGATTCGCTCCAATAAACTTCTGATAAACCAACCTTAGTTAATCATTGATCTAGCGACCTCTTGAACTGTTATGTTCTTTCTTTCAACAACTCCATTTTGTTTGAGATTTCTTGGAGAAAATATCTGTCTCTTTATTCCATGCACTTCACAAAACATATTAAACTCATGGGAGGTGAATTCTCCACCTCTATAAGATCTTAAGCTTTTTATCCTCAAATTCACTTCATTTTCAACCATAGATTTGAATGTCTTAAATCTATCTAATTCATCTGATTTCTCTCTAAGAAATGTAACCCATGTATATCTATAATAATCATCAATCAAAATCATAAAGTACCTTTCACCTTGTAGACTTATCACTCTTGTAGAACCATAGAGATCTGTACAAATCAAATCTAGTAGTCTAGTAGTATATTGTTCCTTCGATCTGTAATGACTTCTTGCTTGCTTTCCAAACTAACCATTCCTGCAAATAGCATTAACATGATTTGTAATCCTCGATAAGTATCTCATAGCTTGAACTACACTAATCCTCACCAAGTTATCAAAATTCATGTGACAAATTATTCGATGCCACAACAACTGTCATTAATCCAAGTCATAAAGCATCATCCATCAACACCTTTAAGTTGATAGATATTTCCTTCAAATTTCTTTCCTACAACAATCACTATTTCAGATCCTTTTCAGATCTCACTTCTCTCATCCTTAAAATCAAGATCATATCCCTTACTACACATCTGTCTAACACTCAAAATATTATGCCTTAAACCCTTAACATAGTAGACATCATTAGTATTATGCTTGCCATTAAAAATTACTGAACCTATCCCACAAATTTTAGCACTAGTATCATCTCCAAACATAACCAAGCCTCCATCATATTTATCAAGTTTAACAAATTTACTCTTATCACTAGTCATGTGATGTGAACAACCATGCTGAAAAAAACCCAATAGTTCTTTTCTTGTTTAGGATGTAGGGTAGAGATAACAATACCTTCATTTTTCTCTTTCTCTAGAGGGACTTCCTTTACATGTTTTTCAGAATTAGCAGAAGTAGGTTCATCCTTTATAGCCAAGAACAAGCATTAATTTTCATCAGGATCCTCATATTCAAAATCCTCATTGGATATACTAGCATTTTTATTCACATAATATGCTATGTTGATCTTCTTACCTTTCTTTTCTTTCTCATATCTTTGTTTATTCCTCTTAGCTCTTTTTGGACACTTTGCAACATAATGACCTATTTCTCCACAACTAAAGAATTTAAAGGGTAACTTACCTTCATACTTGTCAGAGCCTTTCCTCATCCTTCTCACAAAGTTAGCTTCTATTTCATCAAGATTTTCTTCATCTAGATCTTCAGCTTTTGTAGCCTTAAAAGTAGTCTCTGATTTGCATCCATTCCTCAAATTTGACTTCCTCATCTCATAAGATGTCAAAGATCCCAACAATAGATCTTTAGTGTAGGTCTTATAATCTATACTCTATTCAATAACACACACCTTCTCACTGTAAGCATCAGGGAGAGTTCTAAGAATCTTCTTTACAATTCCAGTTTCTTCTATAGTAGCACCAAGTCCTCACATTTTGACTACTATCTCATCCAATCTTTGTACATATGTAACAACTCAAACTGTGTTTCCATATTCTACAATTTTTCCTCTTTGACTCTTTCATCACCTTCACGTGCCCTTTCCAAAGCATCCCAAACTTCCTTAGCAATCTTCAGATTTTGAACCTTAATCAACTTGGAATGTACCAAACTGTTCTTCAAAATGTACTTTTCTTTATTGTTTGTTTCATGTGCTTTCATCTCATTAGCTGTACTTGGACCATTAGCAAGAGGAGTGCAAGGATTATTGTAAACTTTCTCCATATTATATCCATAATACTCTAGATACTCTTCCATCAGTATTTTCTAGATAGCATAATTAGTTCCATCAAACCTCAGATAATCATAAGTCACTTTTCCAGCCATCCCAAACCTTCCTTAAGCGGTTAAGCTCTTCACTAAGGAACCAAGCTATGATGCCAATTTTTGAACAAGACAACTGAGAGGGGGGGTGAATTAGTTATCACAAATTTAAACCTTTATTCATTCACCAAAACTAATCCTTAACACTGTTTAAATGATTAAACATTAAGTGCAAGTGTAGAAACTGAAAACCATCATACAAACACAACACCAGATTTACATGGAAAACCTAATAAGGGAAAAACCATGGTGAGGATTAACTCACACTATAGAGAGTATCAAAATCGATTACAAAAGGCTCACTACCTGAGAAACAAGGCTCACTTCCAAAACAAGGACTCACTGTCCAATAGGGCTACAAACCAGAGGGCTCACTAATATCACAGAGATACAAAGAATATAGAAGAAATATGCTATAGAGAGAATAAAATATCAATGCAATAGAGAAATACACCCCAAATAACTCAATTACTTGCAAAAATGCATGAATGATAGAGTACACCTTTAGCTCATTTCATCTAGAAACTCAACATTTAGGCTTAGCATTGATCTTCCACACTCACATCACACACACTCACTGATTTGCATCAATATCACATCTATCTGCTCTATTTATTTGCACTTATCTCTCTTTTCGCTTGCACCATTTCACCACTAACACATTCTGCATTTTTACCATCTTCAACTTTGAAACATATCCAAAGTCAACCATCCAACATTAAAATCACATTAGATTGACACCAAAAAATCCTAGGGTGGAATTAGAATGAGGGCGACCCAAACACATGCTTGATAAGGACCCAAATAGATCCAACATGCTTCATCAACTCTGAAGATAGTGCTCAACACAAGGTCAACTGAACTAGTGCACAACACATAGAACAATTAAGAATGAACCTTCTTGTGGTTGTTGATTTCTACAAATGGTTAAACCTTAAAACATATATTAGCATATTCAGTTTAAAGCAAAGCAAAACCTCAACATCCATATGAAATGAGTCAACATGATTTAATGATGCAATCAAAACAACAAAAATGATTAAATAAACTAGATGAAAGCATACAATAAATCATGAAGTAATAAGCATTCCATAGTGGATTGGTGCTATTGTTGAAAATAGCCCTTTCCAAATCCTTGATAGATAAGCTAGTGATGAAATTGCTATGAAGATGGAGATGATAAATGGACAAAATCAGTTCTCAAGGAGAGTGACTTTGCAAGAGATTATGGAGGATTTGCTAAAGAATGAGGCCTCTATTTAAATATTTTCAAATGCTAAGAGTTCCAAACATGGAGGATGTGGGACTAAATGTAGACCAATGAAAGAAGGCCACTTGTCAACTTGTGATAGGCTGAAGGTTGTGCAAGATTTGGGAAGTGTGCCCAAGAGAGGGAGTTTCAAATTCAACTTTGTGCAATGAATGTTGAGTTTGATCTTTGGAAGGGGACATGTAAGAGCCATGTAAGAGCTCATAAATGACTTGTTGGATGTACATTTCAACTTGCCTTTTGAATTCAAACCTGATGGAATATTTCTCATAGATGCCATGTTGAGTGAAAATACTGATTTAATAAATCAATAAATTGATTTATTGGTGCAAGTGGTAAAATCTAGAGAATGCAAGTGGTTAGGATTAGCATTTAATCATGGTTAGATTAGTTTAATGATGATTAGGTGAGTTTGACTTTCATGACTTAAATATTTGATTTATTTAAATCAGAAAAGGAGAAATATGAATTGGCTTTAATTAAATAGATGATTGATTTATTTAATTAAAGGGATGATGATAGGATCAAGTTTGATTTATTTGATTTAAGTTGATGACTTTAGGAGATTGATAAATAAACTTTATTTATTTGTTGAATGGAATATGATTATGCATGATGCTAATTTTGCGTGTCTACATTTTGCCCCTCTTTGAAGCAATGTACTTGTTGGCTTGGTTCAAAGAATAAACTTGTCGTGATCAAAATTTAAAAATTTTCTAATTTTTCGGATGCCCCAGTGGAAAGTACACTAGTACACTTCCAAATATCAAAATTATCTTCAATACAGTAAAAAAAACTCAACTCTAGAACCGCAAGTCATAAGAATTTACCAAAGAGAAATTTAGACCAACAAAATTTCTCCTGAATCTCAACCAAAAACACAAAAAACCATAGTTCACAACTGGTGAACACAACTCGCACTGTACAATGAATCAACAACCAAAAATTTGGATATAGTAGCTTCCAACAACCATGGTCAACATATCTGAACCAAACAAACATAGGAGAAAAACCCAGAGTAGCCAATGAACACCTGCAACCTTTCTTCAATACAATTTTCAATATCCTCAACATGAGTATCCAATAACCTATAATAATAACATTAATGACAATGACAACTAGTTGATAACCAACTAACCAGTTGAAATCAATGACAACACCATCATTCTTTCCATTCTTGCAACAATAGTAAGATGGACTACTTAGATGGACATGCTAAGGTCACCTTAGACCCCCCATGGATAGAAGATCATCAACAAGAAGTCAAATCTGTTGAGGTTATGAACGCACAACTAGCCATTAGATCTCCTTTGATTATCAAAACTTCTAAAACTCCTTTAATTATTGGACCTCCTAAAATTCTTTTTGGACCTCCTAAACCTCATGGCCATATCCAAAGCTTTGCAAAAAAACTTAATATTAATCATGTGTTGCAACAAAAAAGATATCACACAATTTCTCACACATATAACACTAGAAAAAATAAGCAACCAAGAAAAAAATAAGCCATTTCATCATCAATACCATTCCCACAACCTATTTTACCTAGTGGCCCTCATTTACCTCAACACAGTGGAAATGAGTATGACCTTGTACAACAACTTCACAACAATCCTGCTATGATATTCCTTTGGGATTTGATTCAAACATCACCTACTTACCATGGAATGCTTCAAAATTATTTGTAGAAAGTTGTTGTCCCTACTAGTGTGCAACCAAATGATATGTGTGTACCTTAATGTTTTACCCTACTCTAATGTGCAAAATAACTTAAAAATGCAAGTGATAAAAGACTAAGGACATTTCAAGATTAGCCAAAAGAGTGATAAAACAAGAAGGAAAATGGATAAAACAAGATGCAAATGATTTCACCTTCCTTGCTGTTAACGACTCCTTGATTGGCCCTTGCTTGGGATGATTTTGTGTGCTCCTTAGATGATTTCTCGAGTGACTAAATGCAAGATCAACTTATGCAAAATGATTAGAATGGATAGGTAGATGATAGTGGATGATTGAGAATGCAAATTGACAGCATGTTGTTATAAAAATTAAAAGTGTTGAAAATGCCCTTAAGGAGGGGGTATTTATAGGAGAATTTGAATTCTCTAGAGAACTCAACGGTCAAGATATATCCAATAAGGCCAAGATGAAGGGCTATAGTGGGTTGAGAACCCACAAGCCCTCACATCTTGACATGTGGATGTTGAAATGGCTAAGGGGAGATGAAGTGTAAGTGAGGTGTCAAAAAAGTACATGAGGTGGAGGAAGGACAAACACCTTGGGGAGTGAGAAGATTTTCTCAAAAATGGATTCCTTGTCCCAAGTGGGAGTGAAAGGGACATTTGAAATTTTTTGGAATTCCTCAAAAATCTACATGAGAAAATGAAAGGTGGTTGAAAACATAAATGTGAATTAAAAATTCACATTCTTAGGAGAGTCTAAAAGATAAAAGGTGGGCTCCAAAAAGGTGGGACTTGGTCACATGTGGAGATTGTGACAAGTCAAGGTTCTAGAAGCCTTGGAAGGATAGAATGTGAATTTTTAATTCACATATAAAAGAGGAGAATCTAGGATACATAAACGTGAATTAAAAATTCACATGGGAAAGGGGGGTCAGTTCTAAAAGAAGGTAAATGCAAAGGTTGGCTAAAAAGTGGTGCTAAATCTAGCTAATGACCTTGGTTAAGGTTGTGCAAATATTGGATTAGACTAATTAATGGAAGATTAGAGGCAAGTGAAAAATGTAGGAGGATGTGATATTAATCTTTGATTATCATAATCATGAATTAATTAAATTAATTCAGATTAGGGCAAGATTATGGAGGATGTGACAAGGAGAGAGAAAATAATTTTTTTTAAATTGATTTAAAATCAAAAGGGTAAAAATGACTAAATTAAATAAATTAGTGTATTTATTTAATTTAGAGAGGAAGAAGGTGAAAGATAAAGTATTTAATTATTAAATTAAATACTTTATATATATAGGATAAAAGGTATAATATTAATTTGATAGATTAATATTTAATATGATAGACAGAAAGGGAGTAAATTTAATCATATGAGAGTGATTAAATTTAGATGTCTACATTTTGCCCATTTTCGAAATATTGTTAGGATAACAGTGTTTTGAAGAAAAATAAAATGCAAATGAGGGAGGAAATGACAAATGGTGATGCCCCTAGCGTGGAAAAGGTTAATGATGCCCCAATGACCAGGCTGAAAGAATGGAGGAATGGTAAGAGAGTATGCCCCCTCAAGAGGGCGGTCGGGGAGGAAAAAGGGGGTCCCCAGGTGACATCTCAATAGGAAGAAAAAAAGGACACCATTGGATAGAGCTCAAAAAATTAAACAATTTTGGTTTTGGAATGGAGGTGATCTGACACACGGTTTGCAAATGGTAGCCTCGGGAAGTTCGGGATTAGTTGGAGGAAGAAAAAGTTAAATAAAAGGTAAAAAATACCTTTTTGGAGGAAGGGGTTAAAAAGGTAATTTTAAAAATTATCTTAGTCATTTTCACTGTAGCAGTTGAGAGGAGAGAATAGAGGAGTGAAAGCGGATGAGGAGAAACAATGCTGACAGACAATGACACCCACAATCGTAACCTGGGCTAATCCAGGTGCATGCATTACGCCAGGGTGTATTTAATAACATTTCGAAAGTAGTAACAAACCATCCTATTTAATTTATGCACTTTTTACGTAAAAATTAAAAATTTGAAAATGTGGGTTTTGTTAAGTAGGAAAATTAGAAAAAGGGGTCGGGATTGGATTAGAAAAAAAAAGTCAAATGTAGTGAAAAATCAAGGGGGGAAGAGGTGGGGTGAGGCGTAGCTACGACCTGGGGCGGAGTTGCCTCGGCCAGGGGTGGAGCCACCCCACTACGGCGGGGGTGCCCCAGCCACGGGGCGGTGCACCCCAGCCGGGGGTGGAGCCACCCCGCTGTGGCGGGGGTGCCCTGGCCACGGGGCGATGCTGCCCCATCCGGGGGTGGAGCCGCCCCGCTGCGGCGGGGCAGTTCTGCGCTGGCTTGGGGCAGTCCCGCCCTGCTACAGTGGGGCGCAGCCGCCCTGCCCGAGGGTGTTCCCGCCTGAGCTAGGGGTGATCCTGCCCAGCCATGGGGGGCACGACCACCCCGGCCGAGGGCGGTCCCGCCCTAGCCAGGGGCGATCCTGCCCGGCTGTGGTTGGGTGTGCCCACCCTAGCTAGGGGCAGTCCTGCCCTGCTGCAGCAGGGTGGTGTTGCCCGATTGCGGCTAGGCGGTGCCTCCCCGGCTAGGGGTGGTGCCGCCTCGCTGCAGCCAGGGCGGAGTCGCCGTGGCCAGGGATGGTGCCGCCTGGTTGCAGCCGGGCAGTGCCGCCCATGAGGCGGGGTAGAGCCGCCTCGCTGTAGCTGGGGCAGAGCCGCCCTGTTGCGGTGGGGTGGTGCCACCCGCTCAGGGGGCAGAGTCACTCCAATAGTGGGTGAAACTAACCCAACGGGGGGGACGAAAGGGAAAAAAAGCAAAAAACGTACGAATTAAGAGAAAGGACGAATATGAGAAAATTGAATAATGATAAAGTGTTTGTGCGTGCAGAGTTTCGAGTGGATACAAGCACATGAGCGACGGTCAGAGGTGATGGCGGCGTTGATAGCAGTGATGAATGGGGAGGATCATGCGGCGTTGGACCATGTAGGTTTAGGTCACTGTGTTTAGTTTCCAGTGGTCTGAGCACATCCAACAATGTTGACAGTGTTTATAGAGAGATGGAGCTCAGAGACATCCACATTTCATTTCCCTACAAGAGAGATGACCATGATGTTGGAGGATGTGTGGCACATTTTGAGGCTGCCAATTACCAGCTAGTTAGTGAGCGAGGTGGTGTCCATAGGAGCAGAGTTATAGGAGACCTTGAGAGTGTTGTTTGGTCATGTGACGCTGCCCTTGGTGAAGGGGCAGTTGGATTTGGATGGGTGTTTTTCAGTGGGTGTGCCAGTCTTACGATTATTACTGTGTGGCCTGATTAGTGGGATACTGTTGCTAGATCAGAGCAGACATTTATGTAACCTACGCTATATGGAGGTGATCCGACATATTGGCGAGTGGCGAGGAGGGCCATTTGAATGGGGTTCATGTGTATTGGCTCAGCTGTACAGAGATATGCACAAGATCTGCTATCGGGGGTATTGAGTGTGACACATGATCCTGCTACAGATTTGGGTGTAGGAGCATATTGCAGTGACGAGGCCGATAGTGGTGAGGAGGGGGATAGTGGATGATCGTGAGCT
Source organism: Sequoia sempervirens (assembly GCA_007258455.2). Taxonomy (NCBI): domain Eukaryota; kingdom Viridiplantae; phylum Streptophyta; class Pinopsida; order Cupressales; family Cupressaceae; genus Sequoia; species Sequoia sempervirens. The sequence continues at coordinate 149,583,149 of VDFB02105785.1, read as the reverse complement.
CGTGGCTTGGGAGTATGGGGAGGAGAGAGGTTGGGTTTTGCACTATGAGAGGCAGGGAGAGATGGAGGGGTGGAGGAGAGCATTTGATGATTTGCAGCCGAGGGACATAGAGTGGCTGCCATATAGGGCACGTTAGTTTAGGGGATGGATGGATACAAGGAGACAGGAGGGGTATTTTCTGAGCCAGTGCTTTATCATTGGTACTCTACCATTCGTAGTAGAGTCTCATTGACCAGACAGAGTGTTGAGATAGTTTGTATTGATACAGGATATTTCGACGGCGCCTATCTTGTTCTGGCGGTATAGTAGAGAGCTACCATGGAGAGGCTACATAGCTCCAGCGATAGTGAGGGCATCATGGAGGGCAGCAAGACAGGTGCCTTATCTAGGGAGAGTAGGAGGAGAGTAGGTGCCAGTGGTGACCGAGCGATACTGGAGGTGGTTTCAAAATAGGTTATGGGAGATGATTACTCCTATTCAGCCTATTTTGAGGGTAGCAAGCGCCAAACCAGAGGATGAGCAGAGACCATGGAGGGAGAGGAGAGGAGGGGAGCAGCAGTGATGAGAGGCTGTGGCAGTGGTAGACGAGGGGAGATAGGAGGAGCTCGAGGGGGATGAGAAAGAGCAGGCAGGCAGAGCAGCGAGGAGGAGGAGACATCAGAGACGAGGCCGAAGAGAGGGTCGGCAGTGGGAGAGAGCAGCCACAAAGAGCCCAGGGGGTAGAGGGTGGAGGAGGTGATGGATATAGATGAGATGGAGGATGTGGAGGTGGTAGGTGTGAGGGATGCTACAAAGGAGGGGAGGAGATAGTTTGTGGTAGGACGACATGGTCAGCCACGGTGGTTGTAGGTTCGACCGATTGCAAAGAGTCACGAGCCGGAGAGTAGAGAGGAGGAGGATGTTAGAGCAGCACCAGGGGAGGAGAGGAGGTCAACAGGTGGGGAGGATGAGACAGAGCAGGTGGTTGGGGAGGATGCGATGGATGTGGAGAGGGATACAGCAGAGGAGGATGTTACGGGAGCAGAGTCATTAGCTTTAGTTCCTGATGTACCGGAGGATCCCATTGTGTAGGCAAAAGGAGCAAAGGAAAGAGTACAGATGGTGGAGCAGAGAGTGAGGGATCTTGAGGCCGAGCTAGCCAGAGTAGAGCAGGAGTCATTGAGAGATTATGAGGCCATGGTTTTTGAGCTAGGGGGAGTGATGGAGGAGAGAGACAAGGCACAGTCAGAGGTGCAGAGGATACAGGGTGAGTTGACTAGTATGACATGGGACTGCGACAGGTTGCAGACAGAGGTGGTGATTTTATAGGCCAGGGGGAGCCAGAGGAGAGGACAGAGCAAAGAGCTGATCAGGGGACACGAGGTACTAGTCAGCAGTCCAGAGATCTCTAGCGAGACTGGGACAAGCTTCAGGATAGAGTACATTTCCTTGAGTAGGAAGTTGGAGATATGGGGCTGATGCAGGAGAGGGAGGCTATGGCAGTAGAGCAGACACGGATTATGCGGGCCAAGAGGGATGCAGCACAGGTGCAGGTGCAGGTGATGGATGCAGAGAGGGATGCAACACAGGTATGCATTCAGAGTGAGAGAGCAGTGGCAGAGGCAGAGATATAGTCACTACAGAGAGGCAGAGATGAGGCAGTAGCAGAGGTAGCGACTCTCTGGAGAGAGAGGGATTCAGCAGAGCTATAGTCACAGGCTCTTTAGAGGGATAGAGATGCAGCAGTGACTCGGCACAGGGGGTTGAGAGGGAGAGAGATGCAACAGAGAGATAGATGCAGACCCTACAGGCAGAGAGGGATGCCGTGATAGCTCATGTACTGATAGGTCAGGGTGTGGGTGAGATGCCAGGAGTAGATATGCAGAGTGTGGAGAGAGAGAGAGTGATGCAATGGTAGCATGGGCAGTGGCTGCGAAGGAGATGAGGGATCGATTACAGGTAGAGATGGTACAGAGCCTGTTGGCTCAGGAGGCATGGGAGCAGGAGAGGAGAGCTATTACCAGGGACTGAGATAGGTATTGTCATGAGCAGAATTCTGCTTGGGTCTAGGTTACAAAGTGAGAGGATAGCATGAGGGAGGTAGGTTTTTGGATGGCTGCATATTATGATGCGGTTCCTGATCTGGCACAGCGGAGATTCCATTATACCCAGCAGACACCTAAAATGCTAGTGCCATCTCAGTCATTGGGGACACAGACCCGTGGTTATAGTGATTCACCAGGGGTTTCACCAGGCAGGGGAGCAGGACCTGAGTCACCACAAAGATTAGATGTGGGGAGTTCATTCAGGAGGTGACAGGCTACTGAGTTTTTGACAGATGCAGGGTGGAGTGTGTTGTATTTATTGACAGAGATCAAAGATGTTCTATATCTCTGAATTTTGTAGTTTATTATGCGATGGATATATGTATGATGGACATGTGACACATATTATGTTATTTTGATATGGGACAGTTCTTATTGACACCATGTAGTATGTTTCCTTTTATGATGGGTGATTATATGCATGCGTATATGGTATTACTTATTTATGATGCGTTGGTTTATTTATGCTTATATTTATGATATGAGATGTTCATGTCGATGATTGGATGTATGTACTTGTGGAATACGAATAATTTTATTGATGCAAATATGTGCATGGTGATATGTTATGTGTTCATGCGGGATCTATGATGATTTATATATATGGATGCCTAGTGGACTTATTTGTCATGTATGTATATGTGTATGATGAAGTTTGCATGAACATTTTATATATATAGGATGTGCTGTATTATGTGTCTGACACTTTGTGATGTAGGTGGCGATGTATGTATGGACCTAACACGTGGTGATGCAGGTGATGATGTATGTATGGACCTAACATGTGGTGATGCAGGTGACGATGGATATATGGATCTAGCATGTGGTAATGCAGGTGACGATGGATATATGTAATAGTGCTTTTGTAATTTTAGAGGAAATAACACACAGCCATAAGTGCCAATAAGAACTGCCATGATAATGGAAGGTGGGGATGTGGTGATTGCAAGGATGGGTGTCATTTGGCATCTGTCAAAAGTATTAGCATCCTGAGAAGAATGGAAAAGAATGGGGGAAAGTATTTGCACAACCAAAACTGTAGGGTGAGTGTAATGCAATGATTATGAAAATGCAATTCTAATTCAATTTGCCATCTTTGGAGCACTAGTTTTTTCTATAGCATAAGACACAATACACCAAGGTATGGAGGACCGACGTATATTAGTGTCTAATGCATGAAAAAAACACGCCAGACAAGAAGGCTATCCCAACACCCCAAAGTTACAAAAACCTTGGTTGGGCCAGATATTGAGATAACCACAAGCACATAAGGATGTCCCAATGTAACACAAGACCCCAAGGACCTTGGTGGGTACAACCAAGAAAACACAACAAAATAAAAGATCAAGATATGCCCCTATGTGGACCAATCAAAACACGCCATAATATGATAGATTATGGTGGCCTTGATAAGTGATTATAGGGAGCTCAAATGATAAATAAGAACCAAAAGCCTAAAAAAAATTGTAATCAATTTCAAATGTCCTTTGCCATAGAATCAAGGGGATAGATGGAGTTGATGAGGTCTGTTAGGAAGGATGTATCCTGTTGAGACCCATGATGAATACTAAGTGAAAAGATCGATATGATATAGGATATTCAAAATTGATTAGATTCATTGGCACAAGTGGGTCTTGTTTGTTAAGGACCAGCTGGATAAAGACATAGCTTGATGACACAACACAAGGGAGACAAGACACAACCTAAAGACCTAGGGGCTTGGGGGCTGATCATAGATTAGCCTTGCCTACGTGAAAGCGCAGAGCCCTCGTAGTTCATGGAAAAATACAATGGATAAAGTGAAAAGAAGACAATGGTGACCAATGATGGACACAAAACGTGACAGACAAATGCCCTGGGGGAGGATCAAATGACCAACCTTTCCTACGTGAAAGCGCAGGGGCAATGTAGTTCGATAAAAAAAAACCATGGATAAAGGCGAAAAGGGACTGGTAAAGATGAAGTGATGGAGGACCAAAACAAGTTGATCTGAAAATGCCCCAAGGGCAGATTGAATGATCAGCCTTGCCTACGTGATAGCGCAGGGGCAACGTAGTTCGACAAGGGACAAAAGTGACGTAGGAGGATGGGAGCTAGGTGGAGACCGACACGATGGATGATCCTATATGATGACATGGACCGAATGATGAAAGGAATGAAAGACACAAGCTTAAAGTGAGGTATAAAAAAAGCTCAGGATGAGGGATAGGTAAGGTGGGTCATCCAGTGCTCAATTCATAAATACCAAGCAACCTAGGTTGAGGTGGGCAAGGATGATAGTGCGGATGAAAGCACAAAATAACTAGGATGTTAGGTAGATAGTGATTAATCCCTCTATGAATGATGCCTGCTAACAGGTTTTCAACATCCATACTTATCCAGGGTGCCACCAAGAGGTGGTTTTCACCATAGGACGGATTTATTTCTCTTTACTATTTTTTGGATTTTTTTTCTTATTTTTTTGATTTTTTTGATTTTATGATTTGAGTGGGGTCACCAAGCAGACTTAGGCATAGAACCTCTTCAGATGGAGGATATTGATGAGTTCGTCAAGGGGGTCTCCTTCAAGAGTAGTTAACCGGTAGGCCCCAGATCCATATTTGGTGGCTATGATATAAGGCCCTTACCAATTTGCCTCAAATTTTCCCTTTTTATCATGATCCAGTTGAGTGCGTTGGTTTTTTTTGAGGACAAGCTCACCAACTTGGAATTGTCTAGGACGGATCTTTTTATTGTAATCACGTTTGAGGTGATTTTGGTATGCTTGTAGGTGATCATAGGCTCTTATTCTCCGTTCATCCAGTAACTCTAGCTATGCAAGCTGTGCAACACAAGCATCTTCTTCGCTGATAAATTTCTTCAGAGAAATTCTCAATAATGGAAGTTCAACTTCGATTGGAAAGACGACTTCAGCATAGTATACTAAAGAGTAGGGGGTGGCACCTGTTGGGGTGCGGATGGATGTATGGTATGCCCAAAGGGCAGGATGAATATGGAGGTGCCAATCTCATCCAGTGTTATTGACAACCTTTTTGAGGATGTGAATGAGGGTCTTGTTGGTTTCTTCTGCCTGACCATTACCCTGAGGGAAATAAGGCATCGACCAAATGATGCTGGATATGGAAGGTGTCACAGAGGTGTTTCATGGCTTGGTTTTTAAAAGGTTTTCCATTATCAGAAAGGATGGTGGATGGGATACCATATCTGCAGAGAATATGGTAGAGGATGAATTTGGAAATCTGAGTACCGGTGATTTGTGAGAGTGGCATTGCTTCCACCCATTTGGTGAAGTACTCAGTGGTGGTAATGATGAATGTATGGCCATCAGATGAGGGTGGGTAAATCTTGCCAATCAAGTTGAAACCCCATTGAGAAAACGGCCACGGTGCTAGGAGAGGCTGAAGATCTTGCGCTGGGGCATGGATCAAATCTGCATGCTATTGGCATGGAAGACACTTCTTCACAAATTCACAAGCATCATGTTCCAATGTAGGCCAATAATATCTAGCTCGTAGGATCCTTTTGGCCAGAGCCATACCATTTGAGTGAGCTCCATAAATACCACCATGTACTTCCGTTAGTACCGTTTGGGCCTCGGTCTCATTCAAACATCTAAGGAGGATTCCATCATACCTGTGTCGATAGAGCGTATCACCTACAATGATGTATCGGGAAGAACGATGGATAAAGGATTTACGTTGATTGCGTGTAAGTTCTGGGGGTATGATATTATCACGGAGATAAGTGTATATGTCTTGGTACCACGGGGAGGTGAGACCTACAATATCGCACACCATATCAGTCTCAGGAACATCATATGCAGGGATTAAAAGCTGTTCAACAAGAAACTCACATTCCGTTCAGTCCTTAGGAATATCAATCAAGGAACCAATAGTGGCCATTGCATCTGCTGCTTTATTTTGTACCTGAGGGATTTGGTCAAACTGTATGAAGGTGAAATATTTCTTGAAATCATCCACCATGCATTTATAGGGTAACAGTTTATCATCTTTCATGACAAATTCATCATTAACTTGTCTAATAACTAGCAAAGAATCACCAAATACTTTCAAATGGGTTATGTGCCACTGTTTTGCAATTTTGAGGCCGATGAGGAGAGCTTCGTATTTTTCCATATTGTTGGTACATGGAAATGCTATCCTGAATGATTTTAGGATGTAGTCACCTTGAGGAGTGACTAATAGAATTCCTGCCCCAGATCCGCTATGAGTGTATGAGCCATCGAAATATAACGTCCAAGCTGGTGCTTCTATCACTGTATAGATTTCTTCATCTGGGAATTCAGTGTCTAGGGGGTAAGCATCTACTAATGGTGCTTTAGCCAATTGGTCTGCAATAACCTGTCCTTTTATAGCTTTTCGCTCTACATACTCTATGTCAAATTTGCTTAGAAGCATGACCCATTTGGCCATGCGGCTAGTTAGAGTGGTTCTAGATAACAGATACTTCAGGGGATCAATTTTAGTGATTAACTTGACCGGATGACTGAGCATGTAATGACGGAGTTTCTGTGTGTTGAAAACTAGTGCAAGGCAAGATTTCTCCATGGGGGAGTAGTTTAACTCATAGCCAACTAGTGTTCGACTGATGTAGTAGATTGCCCTCTATTTGAATGACTCATCATGTTGTGCCAATAATGCCCCCAGTGCAACTGAAGTAGCAGAGATATAAAGCAGGAGGGGTTTTTCTGGGATAGGCGACATCAAAATCAGTGGATGAGCTAAGTACTCCTTAATTTTATTGAAACCCATTTGACACTATGGGGTCCATCGGAAGGTGGAGTCTTTCTTCAAAAGATAGGTGAATGGCTGACATTTATCTGCTAGCTAGGCTATGAACTGACGGATGGACTGCATCTTCCTTTGGAGGCTTCTTAACTGCTTTAGATTGCGTGGAGGTGGCATGTCCATAATAGCCTTTACCTTGGCGGGATCAACTTCAATACCTCTGTGAGAGACTATGAAACCCAACAACTTCCCTGACGTGACCCCAAAGACGCACTTTTCGGATTTAGCTGCAACTTATAATGCTCTAATCGCTCAAATATCTTTTTCAGGATGGCGGGATGTTCTGCTTATGTTATGGATTTCCCTAATAGGTCATCAACATAATCTTCCATGATGATATGGATGAGGTCATGGAAGATGACCGTCATTGGCCTTTGATACATTTCCCCCACATTTTTGAGACCAAAGGGCATAACATTGTAACAGAAAGTGCCCCAAGGAGTTGTGAAGGCAGTCTTGTGTTGGTCTTCAGGTGCGATTCAAATCTGGTTATAACCAAAGTCGTCCATAAGGTATAACATCTCATGTCCTGCTGTTAGGTCGACCAACATGTCAATGTTAGGAAGAGGGAAATCGTCTTTTGGGTAGGCTTTGTTAAGATCCCTGAAGTCCGTGTAGACCCGAATGTCTCCATTTGGTTTGGCAACTGGGACTATATTAGAGATCCACTCAGAGTAGTCAATCGATCTGATAAAACCTGTGTCCAGTAACTTCTCCAATTCCTTCTTGACTAACAACGCGACTTGTGGATGCATCTTGCAGAGTTTTTGCTTGACAGGCTTGGCGTCTGGGCGAATGTCTAAGTGATGAACCACTAAGGCAGGGTCTAAGCCTGGCATGTCTGAGTATGACCAAGCAAAGTTAACAATTCCCTCTTGGAGTAGCTGCACAAAGACCAAATACTCTTGCTCTGAGAGCAACTTAGCTACATAGGTGATCTTAGGACTGTCAGCAGTTCCCAAATTAACTTCTTGCGTCTCTTCAATCAAAATAGATGATTGGGTAGATAACTGAGTTCCCATAAGGGGAAGATGAACATCTCCATCTTCCGGTGCCTCTTCAAGGTTTTCGCCATTAGATGAGTCTTTTATTTTTACTTTTTCTAGGTCAGGAAGTGCCTCAGAGAGGTTTTCACTAGATGACCACTTTTTACTTTTCTTATTCTTATTTTTGTGACTGGAGTGTTTGTCCTCCCCCAATCCCATAAGGTTGACATATGTGTCTGTAGACATATTGACAAGTGTGGTATCATGTAGGTCCCAATCAATAAGTTCAGGGTGACAAAGGGATAGGCTAATGGTGCAAACGGATAGGCATTCAAATATGGATGATAAGTCAGTGTGATCGACTTCATCGTATGCATGTATGATGGATTCCTCCTCGGGTATGTCTTCCAATGAGCCATCGTCCATGGTGATACTATTGGAAGTATTAGATGATGTTGCGGGGCTTTTGTGTTTCTTGTCATACCCAATGCCTGTGTTTCTTGGTAACTTTGGTGTATCAATGGGTTGAAAAAACCCTTGTTCCTCTTTACCTAGGCCTCTACCTTGATAGTTATGTTTTTCCATGAACTTTGTTGGCCAAGGGTACTTTTCCTGAAAATATTTCTTTAGAGGAGTTTCTGGTTCGGGCTCTTCTCGGTAGACCCATTGGCTTATGTCCTCTTTTGGTGCATCGATCTTGACACTTGGGGATATGAAAGTGGTGGTAGGGATTTTTTTCCACTGAAGGTGATGGTCTTGTCTTCCTTTTGTGTAGCATGTGAAGGTTGACCATATTCATGTGGTGACGGTGGCATGGTGGCTACATTGAGAGCTGTATGCATTTCATATTCACCACACCCTTTGTCGATCATCTGGACTTTGGTGACCGAAGGATCAGTGGTGGAGGATGGAGTGGTTATCATGGTGGATGGTGGATTGGAGGATGATGACTGGGATGCACCCATTTCAACCCCAGGACAATAATGTAAATGGGGAAAAGATGCTTCTAAAGCACAACAATATTCAAATGGTTGGGGGTCGACATATATGGTGACTTCTTGTCAGTTGACAGGGAATTTCAAGCATTGATGGTACATGGAGGGGACAAATTGCATAGCATGGAGCCATGGGAAGCCAAGGAGGAGATTATACGGTAAGTCCAGATCAAGGATATTACATGTAGTATACTGAAGCACAAGTCCCACTTGGATAGGAAGACTGATAATTCCTTCTGAATTTCTTTCTGCATTATCATAGGCTTTGATTGTAATGATCTAGTTGCTTAGGTCCGCTTGAGTATACCCCACCTATTTTATGAATTTCAAAGTACATAAATTGAGGGCAGAGCCATTATCTACCAAGACCCTTTTTATTTTATGGCGAGCAACCACGACTTTGATATGTAAAGGGTGATTATGATTGACATCGATGTTTGGCATATCATTTTGACTAAAGTGGAGGTGATGAGACAAAGCCAAGTGTCCCACGAAAGCTTGGAATTGTGTGGGGTCGATGTCATTTGGTACATGGGTTTCCTGCAAGGCTCTATTGAAGATTTCTTGATGTCTCGGGGAAGACTTAAGCAAATCCAAAATGGATATATGAGCGGGGGTCTTCCTCAGGTGATCAAGGATGTTGTACTGAGAGTTTACAGGAGTTGGTTGGGTGGGTGCAGAGGCTACAGGGATGGTGATGCAGGCTCGTCGTGTAGTAACAACACATTGAGGGTCTTTGGATTTAATCTGTATCATGGATACTCGGGGTTCTACCTGGTCAATGTAATGAATAACACCTTCATAATTGAAGGGCACATTCTTGTAGCTTACATTATTTCAGCTGTTTCCTTGGGGATTATTGCTAGATGTGCTTGGGCCTTGATTATGGTTTGGAAAGGCGTTCTGGTATATCTGTAGTTGAGCATTAGACGACGAAGGTTGATTGGGGTCAACCTTGATATCACCTCGATCAATGAGATCTTGGACATAATTTTTCAAACACTGACACTTATTTAAAGAGTGTCCCTTGATTTTGTGAAAGTCACAATACTCATTTTCTTTAAACCATGCCGGCTTGGGTTTGGACTCGTCAAATGGCTTGGTGACAGGGTATGTGATGGGGTAATTGATTTGTAGCAATTTATTAAAAACAACACTCAAGGGTTCACCCAATTGGGCGTATTGACGTTTGGTGTTCCCCTGATTTTTTTGGTTTGACTGTTGAGGGGGACGAGGTGCCCCCTGTGGTACAGATATGGTGTTGGATACAGACGGTTGTTGTTTTTGGGATGCATTAGCCACTTGGACATGTTTGGTGTCTGTCACACCATCATTCACCGCATTCTTGTTCTTGTTCTAGAATCGTGGTTTATCTCCAAATGACCTCTCTTTATCATGATTATGTATTTTGATGTGTCCTTTGGCAATAAGGGCACGTTCAAGGATGGGTCCCTTTTCCACTATCTCTACAAAAGTGGTGACACAATGTAGTCTAAAATTGTGGGCCATGTCAGGATGAGAGTTTTCCAGGAAAACAATGACCATGTATTTTTCTTTCAGAGGGTTCTTCATTCGACTTGATAATGCACACCACCATTGTAGGTAGCTGGTAAAGGTTTCCCCATCCCATTGTTTCTCTTTGAGGAGTTCTAAAGTGTCTGTATCCTTCTCCAAATTGAAAGAGAAGTAGGATACAAACTTTTCTAATAGGTCTTCAAAAATTTTTATGGACCATTTTTTGAGGGTCATGAACCAATCTAAGGCATGGCTTGCTAGGCTTCCTGGGAACAAACGCAAGAGATTGTTGTCATTTGTTAGAAGATTAATCTTTACTTGGTAAAGGTTATTCTTTAATTGTAATTATTTATTAACTTGTAGGAATATTCCAAAGGAATCCCTACAAGTCTTTTGTCTTTTTTGTCATCTCACACATGTGTGAGGATGGCTTATTTTTAATTCCTTTATTAAGGAATATTTGTAACCACCTCCTTAAGAGGTGACACTTTGCACACACATAGATGAATGGTGGCATTCATTGAGTTGGGAGTTACATTATAACTCCTTCTCACCTCTACTTATTGAGGTGCCTCTCCTCTCATTCTTCAAGACTCATGCAAGCAAGCTAAGGCTGAAGCTCTCTCTCTTTGTATTATTCTTTAGGCATTTTGCCTCCATTCATAATATTGGGGTTTTTTCTTGTTTTTTCCCCTTAACAAATTCTTGTGTCTCTCTTGCTTTGGTGGTGCTTGGTTTGGCTACTTCAACTTATTTGGTAATCTCTTTCCTTCAAACAATTGCTCTTTATTAGTACTTTCCATTGCTCTTTTTTTATTTCCTTTCATGGTATCAGAGCTTGGTATTACTAATATTTTGTGAGCTACATTGTTGAAGGTTTACCAGATTTTTCAACACACCATTAGAGGCACTCAAAGAGAAAAAGAGAAGAGCCAAAAGTCTAATCTTGTTTTTTGTTTGATATATTTTTCTAACCATTGTGCAGGATTTCTTATCTAAATATTTCTAAGTTTTTCAAATTTTAATTTTGTGCAATATATTTTGCATGCATGATTTATTTATTTATTTTTGCAGAAAAATTTAAAAATCCATTTTTTGCATATTAAAATTTTTGTAAAAAATCAATTTTTTTAGGGGCTGTAACTCTAGTTCAGAAATTCTTTTTAGAAAAAAGCTAATCTATTTTTTTTTGCAAATCTGTATATTAGATCTGTAAAAAAAATCCATTATAATTTGCATGCATGTTTATTTTTTTGCAGATTTTTAGAAACCCTCAAATAAAGGATTATAGTTCAGTCTTTTTTAAAAAAAAATTATTTCTGTATGTCATAATTTGCATGTTCAAATTTCTGTAAAAAAAATCAATTTCTGTAAATAAATTTTTTTTTTTTTACGGATCTAACCCTAGTTCCAATTTTATTTTATTTTTTTTAAAAAAAGACTAATCTGCTTTTTGCAAATCTCTAAAAAAAAAATCTCTATATTCTACATATTTGCATCTTTGCATGTTCGAATTTCTGTAAAAAAATCATTTTTTTTTAAGCTCTAACCCTAGTTTAGAAATCTTTTCAAATAAATCAAATAAATCTTTCTTTTTCAAACTTGACACGTTCTTACAGAAGTTTTTTTTTAAATAATAAATAAATATCTAAAACCCAAATTTTTATTCATACAGTAAATAATAAATTCAAATAAAAAAACTTTTGCAGCCCTTGCCCCTCTGTTGCTCGAACCATGGCTTTTTGTTGTAATCTTGGCCCTTGAAAAAGCTGCTAAATATCCCCTCTGGCCTGCTGCTTCGAAAAAGCTGCTAAATATCCCCTCTGGCCTGCTGCTTCGTCTCTCAAAACCCTTGCTGCTGCTTCTCCTCACACTTCACCTCTTACTTGCCTCTTTTCTATTTCCTTTCAAAAAAAAGCAGAGGGAAAAGAGGTAAAATCTCTTTTGTTTAAAAAAAGATTTCATTTTAAATGAAAAATCTTTCCCTCCCACATAGGAGGTAAAAGTTTCTTTTTATGAAAAATGTGTTTTTCCTCTTTTTAAAGAATCTTCCTATTTTTAAGGTTTTAAAAAAAGTTTAATCTTTTAAATCTTTCATTTCATATTTATTAGTTTTAAATTTAAAACTTTAATGTAGTTTTATTTCTTAGTTTTAAATTAATATTATATAACTTTTGTAATTTTTCATAATTTATATTTTTAATTTAATTTTATATTTAAATCAATTAATTTTTTTAAAAATCTAATTTATATTGATATTATTTAATTATATATCTTTTTAGATTGATTATTTTACAAATATAAGATATTTACTTTTTCTCTAACTAAAAGGAGATTGTTTTTAATCAAAAGTGGTATTTTTTTTAAGCAAATATTTACAATACTTATTATTTTTCTCAAAAAGTTGTGATTTTTTATTTTTGGCAATCATGTCAACTTTAATTCCTGAAATTAAATTAAATTCTTCTAACTATCATTCTTGGAAAACTCATATATGCTTTATTTTTCGGTTTAAACATCTTTTAGATGTAGCTACAGATCTTAAATCTAAACCAGGTTCATCTGCATCCAAAGATGAAATTGAAAAATGGAATCTCAAAAATGAAGAAGCCCTTGGCCTCATAGGTATCTCCATGTCACCCGAACTTTATGTTCACATTGGGACATGTACAACTGCCTATGAAGCATGGGACAAACTCAAAACAATTTATGATAGTACAAATGAATCAAGAAAAATTCAAATTCAAGATCAACTTGAAGATTTGAGGTATTCTGATTTTAAATCTATGGATGAATTTTTATTGAAATTTGATGCTTTAAATAGTCAATTGGATGGTTTAGGAGTTAAATTAAATAATCTTAGATTAATTCATCTTATTCTTAAAAAGTGTCTTCCTAGACAATTTTAGCAATTCATTACTAATATTCATGCTCAATTAGCTATTCCTTCTTTAGCTACTCAGTTAACTTATGATATTTTTCGTGATTTATTAAGACAAGAAGAGGCTAAGTTAATTCAGTTTGGTACTCTTAAGTCTAATGAACATGCTTTCTTATCTAATCATAAGCAAAATTTTAAACCTCATTATAATAATGGCAATGATCCTAGAGAGTTTAACTCTTCTAAGAGACCACATTGCACTTATTGCAATAAGGATGGTCATTGGCAAAATACTTGTTTTAAAAAGAAAAATGAGAAAAAACATATGAATCAAAATAATCAACAGTTTCATAACAATGGTAATCAATCTAGACGTGCTTTTACATGTAGTTTTAATGTTTCTAAACCTTTTGAATGGGTTAATGATTCAAGTGCATCTCAACATGTTACTTCACATAAATAGTTTATTTTTTAAATAACTTCACAAGTATTTTATTATTGGACTTGATCAACCCAATAATAGTGTACTTGTTTTTACTCAATTATATTTGGAATATGAAAAGGGGATATTCATGTAGTCATGAATGCATGAATATCATCTTAAATGACTTATTTATACTTAATAATTATTCTCTTCATAGCATGCATTTCCCATTATTCCATCACAATTTTTTTAAATATTATTATTATTATTTATAACTTAAGGTGGATTGATTTGTGGCTTGAGAAATTATCATTCTCTCTACCTAAGTCTTGATCTATTACAATATTTAAAACAAATCTAGTGTTTCCTTCTCAACTACAATTATGTTGTTTTGAAAAAGGGAATTTGATATTTTATTGTGTCTCATTAATTTGATATTGGGCCTTATTGGTCAATTTGTCTTTTTGATGGATTTATTTCATCTATATATTTTTGAAAATTAAAAGCTCATTGGAGTATTTGCCTTCTTGATGGATTTATTCCATCTATATATGTTTTGCAAGTTAATCACTTTATCAAGTCTCAATGGAGCCTTTACATATAATTTTTGTGCTAGTCACATTTGCAGTAATGTTGCATAGGGAGCCCTATCTATAATGAATCATATATTTTATCAAGTCTCATTGGAGTTTTTTTTTGGGACCCATGGAAAATATTTCCATCCACTTTGATGGTATGCACTTACTTATTTATGTTGAACTTAGATCTATTTTCTTAATTGATGGGGATCAAGTTCTTGAAACTTTTATGTTTCATTATTTTTTTTTGAAGGCAATATGGTTTTTATACCATTATTAGGACTATTGATATTGATTTTTTTTTACTAAGGAACTATGGGTTTTTTTAAAAACCATCTTTAGGACTAATTTTCAAAGTCCTTTATTATTAATCTTGACACAATTTCCCTTTACATTACAACAAATGGTGTAGTGAGAGGAAACCTAGAACTATTATTGCTATGTCTAGATATATTGACATTTTATAATTTGGGTTATCCTTTCTTTCTATCTCATGGTTTCATTAAAAGTAAAAATGATCCAAATTTATATATTAAACATAGTGAAATGATATTGTGATTATTATTTTATATGTTGATGATTTAATTGTCACTTCTAGTTCTAACATTTTGCTTAGTGATGTTAAGTCTCAACTCAATCAACAATTTCAAATGAGTGATTTGGGCCTATTACATTATTATTTTTATGCAAAATTGGAAAACACCTAAAGTGTTGGATTGGTTTCTAGATTTATGTCTAAACCACAAAAAACTCATTTTAAAGTTGCAAAAAGAATTTTAAGATATGTCAAAGGAACTCTTAATCTTGGTCTCTTTTACGATTCAAATTGTGATTTTTCTATAAAAGGTTATACTGATTTAGATTTAGGAGGTGGTCCCAATGATGGGAGATCCACTTGTGGTTATTGTTTCTTTGTTGGATCAGGTGCAATCTCATCGAATAGTAAGAAACAACAATCTACTTCTCTTTGTTCTACAGAAGCTGAATATAAAGGTTGTACAAATGCATCTAAAGAAGCATTATGGTTAAGAAGATTACTTGAAGACTTGGGTCTACCTCAAAGGATCCTACTCCTTTATATTGTGATAATCAAAGTGCTATTGCTTTGGCAAAGAATCCAATTTTTCATGCAAGGACCAAGCACATTGCTCTTCAACATCATTTCATTAGAGAGCAAATTGAAGACAAGCAAATTTCTCTTTTGTATTGTAAAGGTGAAGATCAAGTTGCAGATATTCTCACCAAAGCTCTTTGTAAAGATAAATTTCTCTTCCATTGTAAAAATCTTGGATTACAACCCATTGAAGGGTTTGATGTAACCTCCCAAGTAAAGCTTAAGGGGGGATGTTAGAAGATTAATCTTTACTTGGTAAAGGTTATTCTTTAATTGTAATTATTTATTAACTTGTAGGAATATTCCAAAGGAATCCCTACAAGTCTTTTGTCTTTTTGTCATCTCACACATGTGTGAGGATGGCTTATTTTTAATTCCTTTATTATGAATATTTGTAACCACCTCCTTAAGAGGTGACACTTTGCACACACATAGATGAATGGTGGCATTCATTGAGTTGGGAGTTACATTATAACTCCTCCTTCTCACCTCTACTTATTGAGGTGCCTCTCCTCTCATTCTTCAAGACTCATGCAAGCAAGCTAAGGCTGAAGCTCTCTCTCTTTGTATTATTATTTAGGCATTTTGCTCCATTCATAATATTGGGGTTTTTTCTTGTTTTTTCCCCTTAACAAATTCTTGTGTCTCTCTTGCTTTGGTGGTGCTTGGTTTGGCTACTTCAACTTATTTGGTAATCTCTTTCCTTCAAACAATTGCTCTTTATTAGTACTTTCCATTACTCTTTTTTTATTTCCTTTCATCATTATACATGACTTCTTGACACTGAGAATAAAAATATTGCAAGTGAGCCTTAGGGTCTTTGTTTCCCTTGTATTTGTCAAATTTTGGTATCTCAAAATGTTTAGGAAATGGGATCAATGAGATGGAGGGATCAAACGGATATGGGCATATATCTTCAAATTTGAATGATTGTTTTGTAGCCCTAGCTTGAAGATCCTTAAGTGCGGGATTGATTTCCAACAAATCCGAGCTAGCTGGTGGTGGGTTGGGGGATATTGATGATAGGATGACAGAGGATCCTGTTGAAAGGGTGTCAGATTGTTGAAACACAGGTTTGGATGATTGGATGATGATATGGCTTGCTGGTAAGACGGGGGATTTTGTTGATACGAGGGTTGTTGTTGTGAGGGATAATATGGATTTGTTTGATAAAAGTGCGGGGCAGATTGTTGAGGAACTTGGATGGGACATTGCACGTTGGTTTGTTGGTATTGGGGGTATTGTTGTGATTGTTGGGAGGTCACATGAAATGGTTGTTGGTGAAATTGTTGTTGATTGTGATAGTAGTAGTGTTGGGGAGGTTGTTGTTGTGACGTCAAATGTTGTATGGGCCGAGATGGGATATTGTGTTGTGGTTGAGCCCTCAGACGCAAAATGGATGTGAGAAAGGGGGATATGGTCTAAGCAATGGGTTGAGATGGATTTCCTTGTGGAGGTAATTGAGGTAGAATGTTGGATTGGTGAAGCTGTTGAGATGGTAGGTTTGTGGTCCCAGGCGGTGGAAGTCATGTGGCAAAGGAAGTGCCTGCAATGTTGACTGGAGGTTGATTCGGAGGAGGGGGTGTTGTTAACGTTAATGACGGAGGTTGTGGAAAATTTTGTGGCATACCGTAGGCAAAAGGATTATTGGAATCAGGCACTTGAGGTTCTCCTATAACTGAGGTTGAAGCGTGTGGGGGATAGTTAACCTGATAAAGAACGACATTGCCAAATCTAGGTTGATGCCAATCCTCAACTGGCGGAACATTGGGGAAGTATGAGCCTTCCAGTGTATTTTGTGACCCTTGGAGTACGTTAGATGAGACACCCCTATATTTGGACCAATCAACATTCAAGGGGGGTTTGACACCCTTCTCAATTAGGTGGGCCAAGATTTCTGCCCCATGTTTTTCAAGCAAACAGTCAATCATTTGCACATTGGCAGGATTACTAAAATGTTCATCAAGTGTGAGCTCAAGTTGATTAACCATACTCTCTTCACCATGTGGTGAGTTATTCTGATTCTCGGTGTTAGAGTGTGATGAAGTACCATTATGAGGATCATGAGGGATGTTGGTACCCTTGTTAGGATTTGATGAGACATTCACTGTATTGTTGGGATCTTGAGGGTTGTTTGATTGGGTATTCTGGGCTTGATGGTTAGCCATTTTATTTTCCTGTGATCGGGTTTGAACGGGCATGCAAATGTGCTATGAGTAGATTAATGCTTTTGAAAAATGATTTGATTGTGATTGGATGAGGTGTGATTTTGATAGGATTTGGATTTTGATTAGATTTTGTTGGGATGTATTGGATCAGATTGGATTTGGATTTGGCAAGATTGGATTAGATTGGATTGGATTGGATTTGGACAATTTGATTGAAAGATTGGTTTTGATTGAGTTGGACTATTGGATGGGTATAATTAGGTGATGAAAGATATGAGAGAGAGACCTTAAGCTTGATCACAGGAAGTTACCCTTGGTGACCCTAGAGCTTTGATTGATTAAGAGGATGATTACGACACTGAATCCACCTTAAGATAGGAATGGATTGATTGGGTTGAGGATGATAACTTACAACACCAAATTCACCTCAAGATGGAAGTGAATTGATTGGGGTCGAAGTTAAAGACTAATAATCAACTTCAAGTGCTATGGTCAATTTGGGTAACCACTTTGTAATACAAGTTTAAGGAAGTTTGGGTATGAGTGGTGTTTGGCGATAAAATTATGATGTTCACTAGGTGATGGTATGGACCTTTGAATGGAACATAAGGAAATTAGAATGAACGGGCAGATTGAAGATGATTGTGGAGAATGAGTGGGGATTTATAATGGTTAAACAAAGATTTGGAATGATAAGATGGAGGTTTAAACGAATCAAATGAAGGTTTCAAGAGGCTTAGAGTGACAAAATGGAAGCTTAGGATGATGAGGTAATGGTTGGGAACAATTAAATGATGGTTTAGAGGCTAAATGAATCCAAATGAGATGATTTCAAGTGTTCAGGAGGGAAAATCCGCCCCTCTACAGCAAAAATCAGGGATGTAAACAAATTTTTGTAGTAAAACAGGGCGCTTCCACCTTTCTGTAGCAAGATCAGGGGCACTGCCACCTTTCTACAACAAGATCAGGGGCATTGCCACTTTTCTGCAGCAAAATGGGGGCGCTTCCACCTTTTGCGGTAAGATCAGGAGTGCTGCCACCTTTCTGCAGCAAGATTAGGGGCACTGCCACCTTTCTACAGTAAGAAAAAGTTTGGTTTTGATGGAAATGGCTATAGCAAGGATGTAAAATCATAAAGTAAGGCCAAAGTATCAAAGATTTCATAGGTTTTTTTGACAATCCTATGATTACTGTTTAAGGGAATGGCCAAGTAAGGTCTTAATCTAGGATGCACAAGGCTTTTAGGGAGTCCTTGATATACTCTCGGTACGTGAGGCACAACCGTGAACACCAGCCCATCACAAGCGTGAGTCGGGAACCCCAGCGAGATACTGAAAGGCTTAGACCAACTCTTCACGTCTATCTAGGTATCACCCTAGCTTTGACGCTCTGCCAATTACGATGTGACTGGATTGGGGTACAACTTTCATTCTCCCCCCTTTATATACCCTGCCGGTACACGTGGTTGGAATCGTCCCTTAGGGTGATGAAATCCCCAAGCAGGTCCCACTAAAAAAAAGAAGACACTAACCGCTTCCAACTACTCCCCAAGCTCACACGAAGTGGAAGTGGAAAGTGAAAACAAATTAATGCCCCCTTGGGTAACACAAGAATAAACAATCACAACAAGCAATGAAGTTTATTCCCCCTAATTAGACTATGTTCCAAAACAACAAGGATAATTTTTTGCAGATCTGATTAAATAGATGGCCCTGCAAACAAATATTAGCTGTCTTTTTCTTTGTTCTTGGTCAATTACGCCCTAATATGCTGTAAAACATTAGCAAAAAACACTAATATCCTTGCCAAAATAATGTTAGAGGGTTATTACTTAATAATAGAAAAAAATGAGAGCAAAAACGAAGCCAAAATGACTGTTTTACCTTCCAAATTGTGTTGTTTTGGGGCGCTTTCGCCTTTCTACAGCAAAACAGGGGCACTTCCACCTTTCTACAACAAAAATAGGGGCACTGCCACCTTTCTGTAGTGGACAAGAGGGCGCTGCCACCTTTCTATGGTGAAACAGAGGGCACTGTCGCCTTTCTGTAGCAAAATGGGTTCGCTTCCGCCTTTCTGCGACAAAAAAAGGGGTGCTTCTGCCTTTTTGCAGCAAGAGGTTAGAGGAAAAGAGCCTTTCAAAATAAAAGGGCATATCCACCCCTCTGTAGGAAACTTTTTAAAAGAGAAAGTTGTACACCCCACTGCAAGAAAGTGTTAGAAAAACCTTCTAAGTACACACCTAACTATAACAAACTATTAGAAGGACATAAAATTGACAGACATAGGGCGCTGCAGCCTTTCTGCAGTGGACAAGAGGGCCCTGCCACCTTTTTGCGGTGAAGTAGAGGGCGCTGCCGCCTTTCTGCGACCTTTTCCTGCAAAATTCTTAGCAAAAAGGAAGGTTAAATGCAAGAAACCGTTTGTGGATCCCACTGGGCATGCCAAAAATTTGTACCTTAATGTTTTACCCTACTCTAATGTGCAAAATAACTTAAAAATACAAGTGATAAAAGACTAAGAACACCTCAAGATTAGCCAAAAGAGTGATAAAACAAGAAGGAAAATGGATAAAACAAGATGCAAATGATTTCACCTTCTTTGTTATTGATGACTCCTTGATTGGCCCTTGCTTGGGATGATTTTGTGTGCTCCTTAGATGATTTCTTGAGTGACTAAATGCAAGATCAACTTATGCAAAATGATTAGAATGGATAGCTAGACGATAGTGGATGATTGAGAATGCAAATTGACAGCATGTAGTTATGAAAATCAAAAGTGTTGAAAATGCCCTTAAGAAGGGGGTATTTATAGGAGAATTTGAATTCTCTAGAGAATTCAATGGTCAAGATAAAGGGCTATGGTGGGTTGAGAACCCACAAGCCCTCACATCTTGACATGTGGATGGTGAAGTGGCTAAGGGGAGATGAGGTGTAAGTGAGGTGTCAAAAAGGTACATGAGGTGGAGGAAGGACAAGCACCTTGGGGAGGGAGAAGATTTCCACAAAAAGGGATTTCTTGTCCCCAAGTGGGAGTGAAAGGGACATTTGAGGAATTTTGGAATTCCTCAAAAATCTACATGGGAAAAGGAAAGGTGGTTGAAAACATAAATGTGAATTAAAAATTCACATTCTTAGGAGAGTCTAAAAGATAAAAGGTGGGCTCCAAAAAGGTGGGACTTGGTCACATGTGGAGATTGTTACAAGTCAAGGTTCTAGAAGCCTTGGAAGGATAGAATGTGAATTTTTAATTCACATATAAAAGAGGAGAATCTAGGATACATAAACATGAATTAAAAATTCACATGGGAAAGGGGGGTCAATGCTAAAAGAAGGTAAATGCAAAGGTTGGCTAAAAAGTGGTTCTAAATCTAGCTAATGACCTTGGTTAAGGTTGTGCAAATATTGGATTAGACTAATTAATGGAAGATTAGAGACAAGTGGAAAATGTAGGAGGATGTGACATTAATATTTGATTATCATAATCATGAATTAATTAAATTAATTCAGATTAGAGCAAGATTATGGAGGATGTGACAAGGAGAGAGAAAATGAAGAATTTTAAATTGATTTGAAATCAAAAGGGTAAAAATGACTAAATTAAATAAATTAGTGTATTTATTTAATTTAGAGAGGAAGAAGGTGAAAGATAAAGCATTTAATTATTAAATTAAATACTTTATATATATGGGATAAAAGGTATAATATTAATTTGATAGATTAATATTTAATATGATAGATAGAAAGGGAGTAAATTTAATCATATGGGAGTGAATGAATTTAGATGTCTACAATATGACAACTTTTATTGAGAATATGAACTCACCTAGTACAGACATTGTCTTTCATCAAAGTGAATCACCTCCTTTAAAAACAAAAAAAAATGATGCTTTGATGATATTGGCCATTATTAACAAGGTTTGAATTAGGCGCACCCTTGTTGATAATGGTTTTGGGATTAATATTTGTAGTATAAAACTTTTGGATAGAATTATGGTGGATAATACTACAATTCAATGAATTGAGTTGTTTGTTTATGGTTTTGACAACGTGGGAAAACAACCTCTTGATGTGATAACACTACCTATCTAGGTTGGTAATGTGACATTACAAACCTATATCCATGTCATGCTTTCTTCATATTTCATATAATATTCTCTTGGGGAGATCATGGATTCATGAGATGAATGGAGTGCCATCAACACTTCATCATTTAATGAAATACACTTACAAAAACAAGGTTTACATGATAAAAGTTGATACAAAGTCTGAAATTGTTTACAAACTAAAACATGAATGGAAAATTCTCTTAGAACATTGACACCAACTACAAAAGTGGAACCTTTACAAGTTGAGGAAAAAGATAAGTGTCTTTCATATGTGACAAAGTTATTGGATGACAATTGGGGTTCATTAGATTTCACACTTATTTCGATGGGAGAATATAAAAACACACAATCAAAATAAAGAAAAGAGAAAGAAGTAGCCATGATATCAACCCAATCTATCACTACGTAATCAAAAGAATTTTAGTTTACAATTTCTCGCAAAGAAGAAGAAAACACAAATTACACATCTAAATATGATGAACATGATCATGAAAATACACCTTCTTTAAAATAAATAGAAGCACTTTATGGAAGGGGATATCAACTTTTGAAACAATGTGGCTATAATGGAAAAGAAAGTGGTACAAGAGAATGAGGTATTTGTGTCCCTATAGAGTCTAACACACAAAAAAAAACAAGAGGTCTTGGTTATTTCCATTTAAAACCACCAAAAAATCCTTCACTTAGGTATAAATAATAGCATTAGTTTCCCCTCCTTACCATGTAGTAGTTGTAGTATCATAACATCCTCACTACTGTTGATGGTCAAAACAACACAACAACATTAAACAAAATATTACTATTCTATTTCTCCGGAAAGGAAAGATAACACATGGAGATCTAACTCCCAAGATCCTGGTAATTGGTTCTCAATTATGTTGACTTCACTCAATGGTTGATATAACTGTAATGTTCAAGTGACCTTTGCTGGTAACAAAGAACAAGAATGCATAACATCAAGTAGTCTACGTTTGGGGGGTTTTAAATAAAAGAAAAAGATGAAACAAAGCTTTAAATCAAAGAAACGTGAGTAAAATTCTTACACATCCAGACATGCATATTAATAATGAGTATTTATTCCAACTAACCACAACTATAGCAAGATGCAATCCATAGAATAAACTATGCTACTGCATACATCCATAATGCTAATTTAGATACCATCAATAATCACCAAACTTACTTCAAACAAATCACCCACTCATCATCCAAAACATAGATCAAATGAATACAATAACAATTTAATTCACAGATAATCCAATGATATGATCTTGAATCCAGTTCCTTCTATTAACTTTCATCAAATAAGGAACAATTAAGCACAACAAAATCACTGGCATATAGATTGATCATGTACCATTAACCTTATCAAAATGGATCCAAACTTTGAAAATCATGACATGAAAATGTATGAAAAATATAAAATAATCAAGCCTTTTTACTAAACTTTTTAGAGTATCTTTCTAAAAAATTGAAATCCTAGATCTAGTTTCTATCTTCTATCCTCAGGTGGCTGATCTTTCTTCAGTTAGCCAAACTTTACAAATTAGATTCTAATAGTACATATAGGGTGCCACATGCACAAATTTCTCAATTATCAATCAAGATCCACAATTCATGGAGTCAAAACTGAACACATAAGTGGACTAAAGAACCCCTATTTCAAGGCTGATCACTCTGTTGTACAAAAATGAAAATTTAATACTCCAAGAAGAAAATGAAACCCACAGATTAGACTCAAAGAAGAACTTATGTCAAAATCCACAAAAAGAGGTGAAGAGCAGATAGAGCATGGTTAAAAGAGTCAGTCAATTTTGCACTGAATGCTCAAGAATGTACTCGTCAAAACTGGACAACATCTATTGAAGAGTACCCAAATCCAGGCCATCCAACCAGTCACCTTCAAATTTGATTCTTTCAAATTCTATAGAAACCAACTTTTGCATCTCCTTTAACTTGATTAGCTCTTTTCTAGCAGTTCTTACCTCCTCCCAGATATCCATAAACTGATCTAACAATAAACTCTCCCCATCATCTCCCTTTTGCATGATTTCTTCAAACCTACCCCTCCATCTCTCCCTTAGTTTATCCAAAGACATGCCTTCTTTGTTTGAGGAATCCAAGTTGATTACAATGGCCACAATTTCCTCTAATTCGACCATTTGTTGGTTCAAGTTTTTACTCATTTCTCATATTTCTTCTTGATGTAAATGCATAGCTCTTGACTTATATCTTATGATTCTCACAATTTTCTCCACAAAATCTTCATTACCTTGCTCAAGAACTGAATATTCTAGCAAAGTGGACTTGGGAATTTTGCTAATATCCTCAAGCCTTTTAACATATTCCTTGTATTCATTATCTTGCTTATCTAGATCCTTAACCTGCTGGTCTAGACCTTCTGCCAACTCAAGAGAAACCTTATGAATCTTATAACCCTCAACAAGAACATCATCAACATCCTAGTTGAGCTTATCCAACCATTTATCCATCATTCTTACCTTGCTCTTCATTTGGATCAAATCATCTTCTTCCTTTTTAGTTAACAAAATTGGGGATTCAGGAAGAGCAACTTGTTGGGAAATGGGACTTGAGACATCCTTTAAAAACCTATGAAGCTGATCCAGTTGAGTCTGAAGCTCATCCTTCCTTTGTTTATCCTTGATCATCCAGGTTTTGGTTGAAGAAGCCACAATATTAATCAAACTCATATGTTGGTTTCTCATAGGCTTTCCCAAATTTACTACCCCCAACTAATAATCAGTGATTTGCATATTATCATGGCTCTTCTCCATTACAGGTATGGCACATTCAACAATGATCTCTCCAGCATCAGTGAGCCTAGTAGAATGAAGAACCCAGGCCTTCTTTTTAGGTTTCTCTTTCCCAATTTCTTTCATCATTTCTTCCCAATTCAAGGGCTAAGGTTGGACAACTTGTTTCCTTTCCAAGTCCAGTTTTAGCCAAGTAAGAGCAATAGTAGTAGTGGCTGCCTAGGCTGAAGAAGAAGCAACAGTAGTGGAAGAAAAAGGTTGTAACAATGTAGGCCCTGGTTGAGAATCAACCTCCTACACATTTTGCTAATCACTTTGCTCCTTTTCCTGTGCTAACCTTTCTGCTTCCTCTTTATCCTTTTTCTCTTGCACCCTTTTAGCCTCCAGCTCCTGCTTTAAGCATTCCTCTTCTATTTTCTTCTTTTTTAACATTTCATCTCACTACTTTTTCAATTCTTCAACATAGTCCCATGCCTCCTTGGACTTCTTTTCATGTTTAGCAATCTCAGCAGCCTCTCTTTCCCTTTTCAAATGCTCTTTCTCTTCCTTTTTCCTATAAGCCTCTTCTTGTGCTATGAGCTTAGCTTCAATTGCTTCTTTTTCTCTTCTTTGCTAGGCCTTTTCTTCTTTAAGGTCATGAATTTTCTACTACATTATCAACTTATCCCTCTCCTCTTGAATCTTGAGCTCCTACTCCTTTTGTTGTTGTTGTTGTTGAGCCAATTCATCAACCTTGACTTTATCTTCCAACTCCTTCTGCTTAACTACCAACTCAGATTGTGCCTTGGCCTCCTCCTCTTGTTGCTTAGCTGATGCCTCAACTTGTTCCTTAGCATCAACTTCTCTTTTTTCATCTTCAAAGAGTTCCTACTGATCTTTCTCAGTCAATATATGTTCAGTGCCTACATCATCTATTTCATCCAAAGATGTTGATACATGATGCTCTTTATCAGAGAGAGTCTTTTCTGAATTTGTTTCTATATTATGCACCTCAATTTCATCCTCCATTCACTTTAAGACCTCTGCTTCATCATGGAGGGCTCCCTTTGGTGATTCTTGGCCCAATTCTTGTGCATCAAAAGGCTGAGTAGATGCCTCCCCTGCAGCAGATGCAGAAGCACCCACCTCGGTAGTTGTTTCATCTTCCTGTACCTCTGGAAGATCTTGAGGAACCACCTCCTCTTGTGCACTAGAAGGCATAAACTCTAAAGGTTCCTTAGGTGCCATTCTTCTCTTTTCCCTTTTATATCCTTGGGTGGTACCTGCAACCTTCCTCTTCTTAGATGATGTAGCCTCAACCTGATTAGTCCTCAAACTAACCCATTGAATACTCCTATCTAGCACCGGTCTCACAATTTTCTTTATGTCAATTGTCTCCTTAGCATTCCAATCTATTGGATCAAGATTTTTGTACCAATCTTTCCTGCATCATACCCAAGATCCAAAACAATCCCATCATTAGAAAATGCTTTTGGAATGCATTATTTTATCCCAAACTCAACCATAAGTGGGATAGGTATCCCTTCATAATTCTTCTTCCTAAGATCATACTCATCTTGCAAGTCCTCCCAAAAATCCTCCAATAGATTCAAGTCCTCCCAAAAATCCTCCAATAGATTAAAATGCTTCTCAAAGACACTAGGAAGCAAATCCCTCATCTTGTGTTTGGGGTCATCTTGTGTTTGGGGTCATAGTATTTCTTGGCCGTGTACAAGCCCAACTTCAAATAAACTAACTCATCACAAATAGTCTTAGCTGCCTAAATGTGTGGACAACAAAAGGCCCCCAACTTCATTGGAAACTTATGGCACCCAGTCTTGTGCTTGTTGCTAAACTGGAAATTCATAACCAAGGCTTGATAAATAAACTCCATTAAAATGATCCTATCACCACATCATCTAGGTAGCAAATGGGGGTTACCATCAAAGCCTGCTAACTTGAAATAGGTGAATGTGGGTTATTGGATAAACCAATGTCCCCATTCATTCACAAAAGCCAGTGCCTCCCTGCTAAGCCTATACTGTGCATCCCCATTAAGCTTGTTAATAATGACATAAAGAAAGGCATCATTAACCCTTCTATAATGTTGCTCCGATGCCTACAATGTGAGCTGGTTATAATACTCCCACACTTTCTTCTGTCCTTGGGCTTCCCCCAATATACCTACTATTTGAAGTCCAAGAAAAATCCCCACACTGGCAGCTGCATAAACTACATAGGAGGTCATAAAGAAACACTTGGTTTCTCTCACTTTTATCATTTGATTGTGAATGTTGTCTGATACTATCATTGACCAATCAAATTTTTTCCTCCCATCCAAAATAGTTTGAATGAAAGGAAACATCCATTCTTTGAATAGTGAAGCATCCCTTTTACCAAACACCATAGAAAGGAACATGATTATATCTGCAATTTCTTTACTAAAGTCTACCCTCTTATGTTGGTCTGGAAGCTTGGTTAGAGACTTCTTCACCACCCTCATCCAAGTCTTATTCATGTGAAACCTATTCCTCTCCTTATTATCACTATAAAGCTTCAAAGCTTCCGCCTCATTCAATTGCTTAGGATTCTTGGGATTAGGTATATGAAACAAGAATTTGATCATTGGAGGCATGAAGTCAATAATGACATTACCCTTTACATCCACACACTGCCTAGTAGTAGGGTTATATGCTATAGCTGCTAGAAGAATCAACTCCGGGCATTGGACAGATAGGGGGAAGAGTGCAACATGTGCCAGCCCGGATTGAACAATCCTTTTTGTCCTTCCCATGAACTGCTCCTTAGCGAATGTCTCCTCATGTAATTCTTCATAATTAAAATGACCCAAATTGGTGTTAGTAATATCAGTCTAGTTAGAATCAATTTTACTAGCCGTGAGGACAACCTCCCTATGGTTACACCTCAAGGTATATGGGAGTTGTTCCACTTTGATCTTCTTTGGCCTAACTCCTTGCCATGAAGTTTCACTTGGCTGGCTCCTTTGAGAGGCCTCATCTGATGCTCCTGGAATCTCTTAATACCTACAACAATTCCCTGTATTAGACGAACAAAGCATCTAAGTTAGTCAATCATATAATCCCTCCTCCATCCTCCTAAAATAATATTTTCTTGGTCAAACTATGCCTTCATCAGAGGCGAAACCGTAGAAGCACTAGGCATAGACAATGTTTCTTATCATGTGGCAGGGCCAGGATCAGAACTGGACAAGGAGTAAAATAGTGTTAGAAGTGGGACTAGAACGAGAACCAGAACCAACACAGGGTCGGAGGTGGGATGAGAACATGACCAAAACTGAAATAGGGTCAGAAGCGGGACCAGAATGGGAATCGGACCAAAAAAAAATGTTAGCTACCAAGTTCAACTTCCCCTCTAGATCTAGTTCTGACCAAGAGTAAAGATAAGTATCATTATAATAATGAATGAGAGCGGAATAATTCCAGCGAATGGAGAGTATTTCAAACATGGTATGGTCATAAGGACCCTAAACCCTAGGTCACATGGGCCCCAAAAGAAACTTAGAAATATCATAATTTTATCCCTCATACAGCTCCTCCATTCAAAAGTCATTAAAACCAAGGAAAAGGTTATATTGCAAAACCCTAATTCGCTTGATACATCATTTCCAAAAACTAGGGCACAATGAGAAACCCGTACGAACAACCCAAAACCAATGTGAGAAAACCAAAATAGGGTCTCAAAATAAAATTCATCACCCAAGCAAGGAAACCCTATCAAAATCAAAACCCTAGTCAAAACTAGAGCACGACAAAATAGACCTATCATGAAAGCAACAACAGAACAAACAACAAAGCAAAAACGACAAATAGAAAGACAAACCCAACAAAACAGAATGAAACGGAAAAGAAAGAACCAAGCAAACAAAACAAGAAAGAAAAGCACAAACACCAACAAAGGAAACAAAAATAAAAGAACAAAAAGAACAAAAACCCCCTCCAGCGAATGTTCCAAAAGAACACACTCGAAAGAAGAACATGAGAAAGAAAGACAACAAAACCTACCTCAAAACTCTCCTTAGGATTGACTAAAAATTCGCTAAGATTCTCTCCGCAATTCGCCCCTGCGATCAAATTAATTCTCTCAAGACTTTCCTGGCCGTGATTTGCTTAAACAATTCACATAATAATAACAATGAGGAATTTTAAGCATAATTAAACCTTTAATCAATAATTCGTGCTTGCCACCAAGATGCATTTAATGCCATAAATGTGGTAGTTCGGGGACGGAGCCAACGATGTGAACAAATAGTTAAGTCAAGTCCACGGAACATCAAAAAGGTAAGGCAGATGTGGAGCTAGGTCAGAAACAAGATAAAGAAACTACACAAAGTTCCCTATTTCATTTCCAACCCCAGATCCGGTCCTGACAAAAAGATTGATCAAAAATGACAAACAGAGATGGGGGTGGAGACAAAACCAAAATGGAACTTCACAAAGCTTGAATTTTGATTCCAGGTTCAGATCCAATCCAGACCAAAAGAAAAGAACAAAACACGCAAGCACAAGGGAAGTGGGACTAGAGCGAACACCAGACCCGACCCAAACAACAAAGAGCGAGGAAGAAAAAGGGTGGAGACAGAGTCGGGATGGGAACAAAAAATGGAAACTTGAAACTTCCCATGTGAGTTCCAAACTTGGTTCCGATCCCGCACAAACAAATGAACAAAACACAAGGAAATGACCAACAAATAGGAGGACAGACCAACCCCAATGTTAGTAAAAAATAACCAGCAAAACAAAGGAGAAACAAAAGAGAAGGAAGAGTCGGAGTCAGAGCTAAATTTGAACTAGAAACCTTGAAATAGTTCCATGTTTAGATTTGGTTTCAGACCCACCTTTGACAAAAAAAATAGACAGAATTAGGAGCAAAACAAAAGAACTCCTAAGACCCAACCAAACAACCAAAGGCGACCAAAAAAAAAGAAAAAAGGGGGACCCATTTTTTTCCAAAATAAAATAAAATGGGGTGGTTATGTAAGGCATAACAACTAGGTCATGCATAGGGTATAAAATCGGCTTTATGAAATCATATTTTATTATGCAAGGAGTAGCATATCATCATCTATTTTTCTCATCTTTTATCCTCACACTTTGGGGGAAATGGGTTAGGTAGACTTTTCTAGGTGTATTCCTTCTACCAAGGTATCCTGATGTATTTCATTAAAATGTTAGTGTAGCAAGTACACTAACATTTTAAGGGGGCATGTAGTCCCTCACTAATTGTTTGCATAGGAAATGGCCCCTTCTTAATGATGATAGCATACATCTCCTAGGAAGTGTGACCTTGTCAATCAAAGAGTGGCCTCCTAAATCCATGTAATGTGTCTCCTTTGTGATAATATTAGACTTGATGTCCTATAAGAGTGTCATCTTTCCTAGTAGATGATGTTCCTCTTTGTGGTAATACTATGGCTAGTATTCCCTAAGGTGTGAGTTTATATTCCATGACTACTCCTATCTCTGGTGATATCATGTGTGATGTTCCCTAAGGTGTAACCTTCCATAAATTAAGTAATGCCCCTTTTATGTTGTTAAAATGACCTTTTTGTTGGAAATATGAATAATACCCTAAATGAAGTTGTACACACTTCAAAGGATCAACCAAGAGAAAACACTATCCACATGAATAAGAAAGTGTTGCAACATGAGAAAGAAGACAACTTGATCATATGATGATCTATGATAAATTGATCTAGTATAACGCCCGCCCCGAAACCCTAGAGAATGTAACACATTTAAACGAAAGTGAACAATTTTTATTTTTTTTTCATTAATCCCCATATATTTTTTTTAGTGAAATAAATCCCAAATCATATCCCTCATAAAATTAACTATCACTTGTCACACATAATATCTTCTAAATCAAATATATTTTCATTATGCATTAAAACTCATTTTTAATGTAATCAAAATTGAACCATTAGTTCCAACTTCAACATTCTACTCCAAATCACTTTTTTTTTAAACTCCAAGTCAAAATTCATAACATGAAGAAAACAATTCTTTTAAAATATCTTCTTTTCCTTAATTTAAATTTGTACAATTAAAATTAACAAATACATTTAATTAAATATCCATTTTTAGTATTTAAATCACAATTTAATTTCAAAATAAATTTAAATAATTTAAACTATGCACTTTAACAAAACAACTTTAATTAATTAATTTATTTAATCAACAAGCTTAATTTAATTAATTAATTTATCAACTTAATAAGATAAATTTAATCAAAAGATTAAATTACCTTACTAGACAAATTAAATTAAATTAATTAAATTGAATAACAACTTTAATCTAAAATACATAAATTAACATTTAAAACATTTAATGATTAATTTTCACAAACAATCTTGCAAGATAATATATTATCAAACAAACAAAGACGACATGACACTACGAAAAACCAACCACGAACTGGAGACACATTGTGACTGGGTTTGTGGTTTGAAAAGGCCACTCCGTTACTATCTCTCTACCAACATAACCATTGGAAAAATGGACACGCTCAGACCTGTGAAGCCAAGTGGAGACGATGTCATGTACTTGCAATCCTGCAATCAAGACAAACGTCGAACATGCATAAAAACATAACAGTCACATCGTGAAGAGAAATCACAGAATCACAAGGTGCTCACATGCGAGTGATTTAATCTCGTCCCCTTCACCAATACAATCACACAATACTGACAAGAATAAAACACCAACAAATCATCATATCATTGTACATCAATATTACCCAGAAAGCAACTACGCTAATCCATAAGCATAACATAAATCATAAGCAACCACATAAAGTATCATCACATCAAAGTATAGCATCAACATCGCTCCAATGACAATGATTGTACAATAATAACAAGGTATCAAGATCTATCATAGTAAAGATACTGTCTAAAAACATAAACACATCTAGACACATAGTAGTAACAACTAGAGGGGCACTACATCTAGAATGTTTATAAATGTACAAGAGCCTTACTTATATAGGCAAGGAGAGAGGAGGTTGGGTAACCACCTTAGTTGCAAACATTAGATGCCTAATGCATAATTTTAAATGCATGAGAGAAATATTAAATGCCTAGATAACTACATGCTAATTAATGAGACATGACTCCATTAATACTAGTTTCTAGAATTCCACCTAGGAAACTAACTCCTAAGTAAACTTATTAGCAATTTGAATAGGTCCTCACTAATATCTAGTTAGGAAATAACCCCCCATAAGTGCGACTTGGGAGTGTAGTTATTATGCAAATGATGCAAATGAAATATGGGTCTTGGCTACTAGGCCATGTTAGGTACCCATGTACAAATGAAAATGCAATCTCTTACAAATAGAGAAAAGGAGAAAACCTCATGGGACAAAACTCCTCCCCAAAAAAGAGATATAATTCAAAATGCAAATCATGTACAAGTAATGGAAGTGATGAGTGGAGGTCTCAACATCAATACCCCCCAAGAGCTACATCCATCACAAGAATACAATAATTAAAAACCCCCCCATAAGAGGGAAATAGAGAGACTATATAGCCCCCCTAATGTGTAATCACCTACAAAAATGGTAAGTGCTTGAAGACAAAACATGATCCAATATTGACAAACAACTTGTCTCCCTTTCGGAAGAAACAAAACCAAGTAAAAATGTAAGGATGCTTCCCATTCTGGATAGGAATTGAACGAAGGAAGGATAAATATGTATGATGATGATGTCTCTGAAAATACTCATGTGTCTCCTTGCCCAAGGAAGATGAATATTCCACAATCAAATTAGGTACATGCCCAGTCAATGAAGAAGGTGACAAACTAGGACTATGTGAAAAATTATGCTAAACAAGATCCAAAGACAATGATGGGTTGAAAATAGTTGTGCAATGTTCGTCATCAAATAGGAGAGATAACCCCTCACAAGAATGAAAAATAATGATCCCTAAATTGAAGGAAGAGATGGAGACTAGATTGATCCCCCCGAATGAAGTGTCCTCAAAACAATTGAAAGAAGTCTGAAGCTAAAAGAGTGTCCAATGATGACAAACCATATGTATCTCTCGAGGAAGAAACAAATCCAATGGTAGATGTTGAAGAAACTCCAAATTTGTGATGAAATGGGAGGGAAGAAGCCTCATATATGAAATCTTTAAGAAGGAATCAAGTGCCTCCAAGGTAGTCTCACCAAGATTAGGATCCTCAATCAAGGTCGAAACAATGGAATGTGGATACTCAAGAAAACCCTCCAAAGTAGAATCTTTATAGAGGAGAGATATCCCCTCAAGAATGTCCTCCAAACCTATAAAAGTGGCCAAGTCTACAATATCTGAAACAAAGCCATACTATAATCCCAATTTTGGAAAATAATTAGATACTTGTTTTGATGAATCACCGAAATTTCTCAATGAATCACCAACATGAATAGGAATGATGGAAGCCTCAATCAATGACTCTGCATAAGGAATCATTGAAGGTGAAGGTACATCAACTATCTTTGATGGAGAAGAAACATATAAAGAACCCTTGAAATCCCCATATGAGCATTCAAAGCATTCTAAGTTTGTAAGCTCCTTCATAACATTATCATCATAGGGTAACCTATTTCAAGAATGAAGAGGCTCATGAAATTCTGAATCATGATCATCAGGGAATGGTGGAGTATTAGGATCTCCATATATTTCCCAAATCTTAGTCCAAAGAGTATGAGGACAATCACAATGATCAATACCTTTCAAAATATCATCATCAACATGCATTGCAATAACCTCTATGACATCATACCTTCTGCATTCCCAATAAATTTTTTGGATACCTTTATCAAGAGGGGGAACTAAACCATATAAATGTAGCAACAAATGAAGTGATTAGAGATGATATATGATGCAATCTCTCCATTATTTATAGTTTCCCCTTTTCAAAATAGTTAGGGAAGGATGAAATGAAAACCCCATAATGAACTATGAAAAATCTTCAAGATTACTACGAAATTGACCTTCAATATCAATTAGAGACTCCCAAATAAGATGCACAACTTAAAAAAAAGCCTGCCAATGCAAATGTACTTTCTCCAAATTGCTGAATGTCCAAGTTATCAAGCACATGCCACAAATTTCAAAAAATCAATAAAATGTATGTAGAGCCAAATCTTAAAAAAGTGGATGGACAAAATGATATAACTCTGAATCACCTTCTTAATACCGTTGGAATCTTCAAATCTAAGAAATTGGTGAAAAGATACGAGGTCGAGATTCCAAAAGGAAGCATTGATTTCAGTTGGCTATAATTCATACCCACAACAAAATTTGGAAAAATAATCTGCATGATTGTGAAGTACATGAAACTAGTTTTTCGGCGATATCTCATTTTCCAAAATATGATATCGTGGCAAAAAGTTATGCTCCATTGAAAAATACTACCCTATTAGGGGGTGCATGCTAAATAGGCACAAAAATTAAGATCTTTGGTACAACAAAATATCCCCGTGGTCATCAATATGACCGCTCCTATCTGATTGGAAAAAAAAGTGTGCCGCCTAATTTGGCAATGGCGAGGCTAAGTGTCAAAAGTCTTGGGGTGGTGCCACTCCAATCAGCAGAGCACTTGGTCTGTTATGTGACCTTGTCTAAAGGTAGAACGCTAGCGGCAGGTATTGAACATAGAAAATAAATGGTGGAAGAAAGTTGGTGGATAATACAAATGGCTAGCTAGTCTATAAATGCAAGTAGATAAGTGTACACAGGCTGGCAATAATTTCATATAGCCTACAAAAGCTTCAAACCTCATTCATTCCAACCAATCATAGATTTGAAAATGGGGCATGAATAATACTCCACACTTTTGATATTTCCTTTGGGAAATCAAAACCTTAAATATATGTTGATTAAATAATTCAAACCCACATTAAAAATATGAAAGATGATTGTTGAATAAATAATTTCGACCACCAATTTTAAATATACCCGCTGAAATTAAATATTAAACCCAAAACTATAATATGTCGACTTAATAAATCAAAACCCCAATAATTATTTTCTACCAACTATTGAAAAATATATGAGCCCAAATAAATTTTTTTTTTGAACCTACAAATGATATGATGCTAACCAGAGGAGGATATTTTTTTCTGCAACAAGGGGGAAAATGTTTCCTTTTCAATTGTACAATTTGTACCTTTTCCCTCAATATAGTTGCAAAAAACCTTTGATGGCCTCTGGATGATGAAGTCGAATTTTGACGAATGGGTAGGAATTCCTAAGGGTTAGACCTTTTGAACATGATGGTGGGGTCATATTTGACCCATAGTGCTTCAAAAATCAATTGCCTCTTGGATGAGAACAACTATCCCTTCAAGCAAAACCTTCAGCCTATGATAGTCTCCTCAGCTCAACTTCTTGATACGAGATGAATCTCCTATGGCCTAAGCTTTGATACCATGTTGGAAATATGAATAATAATCCAAGTGAAGCTGCACACACTTCAAAGGATCAACCAAGAGAAAACACCATCCACATAAATAAGAAAGTGTTGCGACATGAGCAAGAAGACAACTTGATCAAATGATGATCTATGATGAATTTATCTAGAATGATTTACAAATGTACAAGAGCCTTGGTTATATAAGCAAGGAGAGAGGAGGTTGGATAACCACCTTAGTTGCAAACATTAAATGCCTAATGCATAATTTTAAATGCATGAGAGAAATATTAAATTCCTAGATAACTACATGCTAATTAATGAGACATGGCCCCATTAATACTAGTTTTTAGAATGCCACCTAGGAAACTAACTCCTAACTAAACTTATTAATGATGTGAATAGGTCCTCACTAATATCTAGTTAGGAAATAACCCCATCTACACTAACACTTTTGAGGTGGTGTTATCATAATATCCCTTGAGGTACTAGCATTTTCTTGTCATTATTTGTTTGCACCCCTTGAGGTGAGTTTTGTTTGAACCCCTTAAGGTGATTTTTGTTTGCACCCCTTGAGGTGAGTTTGGTATTTTTTCTTCACTTTGTTCATGAGTGTTGAACATAGTTTGGTGTTGGCATAGAATGAAACCTTATCAA
>VDFB02105785.1:149461857-149547542 GCA_007258455.2 Sequoia sempervirens | reverse complement strand
CCATAAACTTGTACATGTATTTTGTACAAGATTGAGATCCTTGGAATGTTATATCATTGTTGATTACCTATAAGTCTTTGAAATTATGCTGAAATTATTTGCACAACCAGGTTAAGTATTATAAGCACCATGTTTATAGCAATAAACCAATTTATATTTGAATCATTTTTGGATTTAGAATCGACCCAAAACTTTATTTCATAGACTATGTGAAATGATATGAAGTCTTTTAAGGGGTAATTGTGTACTTTTTTCCATTCAACTATATTTGGTATAAGAAAAGTGGTTATTGAACTTATGAATTTAAAATAAAACAAAAAAAATTATTGAAAGAAGATTTATAAATTTTTAAAATAAAGAGAATATAGATGAAGTAACAATAAAAGAGAAATGTTATAATTTCAACAAAGGAAAAATCAAAGGTTTTAGACCAACCTCTCAGCTCAATCCCAACTCTCATAAAAAAATTGTCGATGATATGATACTTCTAGGAGAAGCTACTATTGCTAAAGTGATTGAGTGGAAATGTATCCTGTCACAATATGCAAAGATTTATGGTTAGAAAACAAACTTGGGGAGAAGAGTGACATTTGATTTTTTAATATTCCCACCAAATTGCAACTTATAATTTCTAGAACTCTTAACTATAGTATCCAATAGCTCCCTGCTACTTACTTAGGTATACCTCTATCCCATGGAAAAGTTCAAAATTCTACTTGAAATATTTTTATTGAAAGAATTTTAGGAAATTGATAGCTTGGAAAGGGATTCTTCTCAATTAAAATGGTAAACTACAACTAACTAGGGCTTTGCTTCAAAGCACCCTTATTTACACACACTCTCTCTCTCTCTCTCTTTTCAAAATACCTAGTATATTTGTTGAGAAAATTGAACAAATTCAAAGAAGATTCCTGTGGTTTGGTACAAGGGAGAAGCAAATAATCTCTCTTGTTGTCTGAGAAAAATATGCACCCCTAAATCTAAAGGAGGCTTGGGTATTAGAAATATAATTTGAATATAAACATAACTTTAATGGTAAAAATAGGATGAAAATTTGTTAGCTCCAGTAGTGAATGGGTTGGTACTTTGAAAGCTAAATATTTGAACAATGAGGAAGGGTGCGTATTTCTCCAAAATTAACATCTCCCAAAGGGATCTACCATATGGAGCAAAATTATCATGTCTAAAAATTCTCTAATCAAAGGGGTTAAATGTAATGTGGGAAAAGGTGATTGGGTCAAATTTTGGGAAGAGCCCTGGGTCCTTAATACCCCCCTTTCCACCCATCCAATTTGTGCTCTCTTACAAGATGGATTCAAGATAGGTTTGGATGCATGATTGAAAATTATTGGGAAATTAAAAAAGGTCAAACTCAGTGGAAAATCTCTCCCATTCTACATGAAATATCAAATAGATTTTCTCTTCTTGAATTGGTGAAAAATATTAGAAACCAAAGATTTATGGGAAGGTTTAGACAAGATAGTCTCATCCAGATGGCTTCCCCCACTATTAATTATACTATTAATTATGGATTTCATATAATGGATGATTCTCATATGTTTGAATTAAATTAGAGAAACATCTAGAGGCAAAACATTATCCCTAAAATTTGACTATTTTGGTGTAAAGTTTTTCAAAGTAAAACTCTAACCATTGATAATATGAAAAGAAGGTGATTTCAAATAACCAATAGATGTACTCTATGTAAGAAAAAAGAGGATTTACCATAGGATATTTGATAAATTCAATAGTTCTTGGGTTTGTAGGATGATATTAAACATGTTGTACTAAATGTTAGATTTCTTAGTTTAGACACCCCCTAGTTAAAGAGCTATGGAATAAATCTCTGGCACATGTGGGATGGGGCATATAAAAAGAATATAAAAATAGAATATTCAAAAATATTTCAAAGCATTGGTTGGATGCTATTGATAGGATCATAACAAATATAAAGTAAAATGTGATGATAGTAAAACTAAAAAACCCAAAATGAACCCTATAGAACTAGTAGGATAGATAGCCAACAATTGGGGTCCACTAAATATATTTGAAAAATAAAAATGTACTAAGAAAATGAAAAGAAAAAATACCAAGTGTTCCCTCCTATTCTTGGTTGGCTCAAACTTAACTTTGATGGTTTTGCATTGGGTAACCTAGGGTAGGCAAGAGGGAGTGGCTTGATTAGGGACATCATATGTCAACTTGTTGGTGCTTTCTTGGAAAACCTAGGATGTCAAAATAATAACTATATTGAAGCCTCAACTGCTCTAAAGTGGATAATCTTGGCCAATAATAAAGGATTTAATATGATTATTATAGAAGGGGGCTCCAAAAACATTAAAGATATGATAAACACTAAAGTCATCCCTCACTGGTCGTATAGGGACATCATTGATGAAATAAAGTTAAATATTATTAAGTTTTAAGGGTTAAGAGCTATTCATATATTTAGGGAAGGTAAATATGTTGTGGACCTTCTAGAAAAATTACAGGGATAGTTTGAAGGGGTTAAAGTTTGGGATGACATCCATAATTTTCCAAAAAATATCAAAATCGAAGTTATCAATGAAGCATTGAATAATGATTAAAAGTTAGTTGGATATAATCCCCTACCATAAGCTTCTCATGTCAAAAGGGGATGTATTGAAGTGGAACACTAACAAGAAGGAATGCCTGAGATCGACTCACCCTAATTCATTCCAATTCATGATATTGGGCACTCATTCCAAAAGTTATCATCTTGAAACTTGTTGGTGTGAATAAAGTCTTGTACCTAGCTAATTCCTAGTAGGGGGACTTAGTCACATGTTAAGTTTACTTAGATCCTAGGTGAAATTCTAGAAGTCTTAGTTTTCTATATAAGATCTTTTCATATCTCATCTTTTGGACATTTTCTTCAAGTTAGTTGTCTCATGACATAAGGTTAAGACACTTGTCATGATCCTATCTAATCCTATGTCTCACCTTGGCTATATAACCAAGGGGTTGTCATTTGTATTTTATTCCAATCCAATACCATTGCAATATTGAGTATTTCATATTGGCCATATTATCTTACATCCATTATTACAAATTTAGGGGTTCTCATGTACACATGGGATGTAATGAAGTGGAACACTAATGAGAAGGGACGCCTGAGATTAACTCACCCTACTTCATTCCAGTTCATGAGATTGGGCACTCATTCCAAAACTTACAATCTTGAAACTACTATGGATAGTGCCATTCATTTAAAATCAACATAGGAGTAAATATGATTAGAATTGAGCCTTCAAATTGTATGCATAGAAGAAAATACATAACCCTAACTGTGATATGCCATGAATAAATTCCTTAGGAGAGGTGAAAAGGTGACAAGATTGCAAAATGGGTTCAACAAAGAATATTTTTCTGGTTGCTAGAAGTTGGTCATTGAAGGCCT
This sequence comes from Sequoia sempervirens, assembly GCA_007258455.2. Classification (NCBI taxonomy): domain Eukaryota; kingdom Viridiplantae; phylum Streptophyta; class Pinopsida; order Cupressales; family Cupressaceae; genus Sequoia; species Sequoia sempervirens. Next base: position 149,544,121 of record VDFB02105785.1, on the reverse strand, counting down.
TGGGAATCATATCACACTCAACGGAAGGTACATACATTTCTATTCCTACTTTTTCTCCATGTTGAACCATCTTTTCCATGGTTTGAAGATGATTTTTTCTTTTTAGATTTTTTAGCTTCTTTAAATCCTCCATTTATCAAGTGTTGTTAGAAAAGAAATATCCCCCCCTACACCAGGTGTTCATTTATCACCCTTACCACATCCACTAGGATCATATCCCAGCCTCACCTCTCATACCTAGTGTTTATAACCCTTCCTTACTCCCCCAAAACTCCCCCTTGAGACCCAACCCTAAAAAATATCAAATTACTATGAAGGAGAAGTACAACCCCCCTCTGAGGGTTAAAATTCTTATCCTCCTTGTCCCACTAGAGAGGTAACCAAGAAATTTATCATTTATCTCCCTCCAAAATTGTTAATTATAAAGGAAAATATATTGCTTCATATGACCACTCTGGTCCTTTTCTCGCCCTCAAACTCCTTGGGTCTATTAATCTCAAGCATAATATTTATCCTAGTTACAAGGGTAGAAAAATAATGCAAAAAAAAAGCTAGCCCTCTATTGGTGAACCCCCATGGCACCTCTCAACTAATCCCTATCATTGTTAACCCTACTAAATCGAAGGTTACCCCCCACCCCTTCTTCGAATTTTGAAAAGGCTATTAAACCCATTGATATTTCCCTGAAACCCATAGTAGACCCCCCCTCATCCCCACCAATAAAGGTAGAAATAAGCCCAATTATAGCTCTTATCTAGGGTTGGAGGTCATGGTTGAGAGAGACCAAAAAAGTCTCATCCTCCATAATAATGTGATGAAATGGTTGTTGTCCCAAATACACGTGGCCGAAATCAAGATTCAAAAAATAGAAAAAGACCTCTATAAACAAGACCTTCAATGGGTTAGTAACACCCTACATTCAAAATTGGAAAAGAGAAAAAGTTAAAATATGGAAGAAGATGGAATTGATGTTTAGGAAGGTTTGACTATCAAAACTAGAGGCAAGAGGATGGAGGAAAAAAGGAAAATGTAAAGAGGTTGAAGAGACTACTTAGAAGGTGCCCATTGACAAAACCAACTTTCTTAACAGGGAGTGGAAAGCCATTAGCATTCTAAAAAAACTTGCTAATAAATAGTTTTCTCTATTATAGTTCTCTACCAATCTAATGCTATTTATGTTATTTGTCATTGGTCTTTCTAGTGGTCTATGTTTTGTTTGGTGGGTTATAATGTTGCTTAGTCTCACCACTAGTGAGAATATTTTCTCTAGATTTTGTGGCCTCTCTTTGTAATGGTTCTAGGCCCTTTCCCATATTTTATCTATATGAAAAATAATACTTCATGAAGAATGAATATATTTATAGTTATTATGTTCATTTATTGATTATGTGTTTATTGAGTTGTGATGCAAATGCATCTCACGTAACTATGGACATCAACTAAACTATATGGGAGAAATGTTATGGGAGATAGAAAAGTAAAGGATAATATGATCCTTTGATTTAAATGGAGATTAATAAATATTTTTTATGAAAATTCTTTTAAAAGGGAGGAATAACTATATTTATTAAATAATAATTAAAGACAACCTTTGTAAAAGGGTGTAATGGTTTGGAAACCACCCCTTGAAGGTTATATAAAGAAGTTATGTGAGAAATGGAAAAGGTATGGAGATCACTCAAGGAATAAGGTTGTTTTGTAGGCTATGAGGACTATAGAAGGAGGCACATAAAGTGTGTCTAACTCAGGGTATATATTACAATCATGATTGCTCTGGCTAGGCTTTGATTCAAGTTGGTATATTGTGAGTAGGAGAATGTTGTATTTTTACACATGTTTTCCAAAATGTACCATAGTTATGAGGGAAAATCCCACTTAAATCAAGATTCCTAGAGTGAGTGTGGCCTTTCCAAGTGCTTTGATTTAGATAAGCATTGAGATTACTATTATTTACAGATATTTTTAATTATAAATAAACAAAAGGGATTTGATTAATAAATTTATCTAAATATGTGTAGAGTATGAAAAGTGAACCACTACAAGGGACAATGAAATCTTTCAAGGATCCAAGCTTCAACCCTCCACTCAGATAAGCCTTTAGGTTATTTGAGCTTCAAATTTACCTATTAATTAATAAAATATGTGCTTTGATAGATACATAAATTATTTAGACTCTTTAGACTATAGAAATTGAAAGAATAGAGCATAGAGGTTTTTTCAGATAGCTCAACAAGCTCTCTATCTAGGACTAATGTGCGACTATCCAACAAGTTCACTTAGCATATTCATTTCTAGCATTTTTTACTCGTTGTGTATTTGGATTTTGTATCCTTTCACAATCAAAACATTGAACAAGACACTCTATGTTTCTCCATGATAATTTTTATTTTTTGTCTGTATGAGACACTAGTGTGACATTTCGTTGTTCGATAGCCACATTTCAGTCTTGGAAAGAGAGCTTGTTGAGTAGTCCAAAAAACCTTGATGCTCTATACTTTTGGTTTCTAAAGACTAAAGAGTCCAGATATTTTTTGTAGTCTGTCTTGATTAAGGGTAAAATATGGTTTTGTACTCTGTCTTAATTTTTGTAGTCTGTCAAACTACACATTTGATTAATTAATAGGTAAACTTAAAGGTTGTAGTTACTTGAAGGCTTGCTTGAGTGGAGGGTTGCTTGGATCCTCCAAGGATTTGATTATCCTTTGTATTGGTTCAATTCTCATAATCTACATTTTGGTGAACCTAACATTAACTCACACTTTACAAATCTTTCTCAAAAAAATATTTAAAATATTCAAATCCTTTTATTTCTTTTGCATCTTCTTCTCTCGTTTTCTAGAGTTTGCAAGGTTGCACATTTGTGAATACTTTTCTATGAACTTCACAACCCATTCTATGAATTCTATATGTACATAGTTAGAAGGAAATCGAGAGCTACCATCCTCCAGACAAATATAATCGTAAAAGACTTGGCCTGATGTTTTTTAAAAATATTGATCCTTTTGTCTCTTAGTCGACCTTTGGGAATTGTTCCACTTCAAACTCTCAACCAAATTCTCCCCTTGGGTATCCTCCTCCTATAGTTTATGAGGCTGCTATTAGGGTCCCCTTTGAGTAGGTTCAGTCTTTGGAGGATAATTTGAAGCACTTTGAAGATTTCCTTAACCGTGACAACTTGTTTACTCAAGCTTCTCCTATCACATTGGTAATCTGAGAGACTTTCTCACCTCAAATTTTAAGGGCCTTGAGTTGATTCTTGCATTAATAAACATAGTTGAGACTCATATAACTTCATACACATTAGTATTGATTCAACCTCATGATGCTCAATGAGATTTCAGTGGTACCCAATTGAAATTTTTGATGCCCAAGGTGTCTATGCACATGATAGATGTTAATCCTACTATAACTCCTATGTATTTTTCCAATAATACAAACACCATGTCTATGCCTCCTAATGATCTAGAGTTAATGTGTCTCATAATCCTTTGGGGTACAACATCCCTCCTTCATCTAGTTCTACTCTTCAAACTCTCATAGTGTAAAATTATTCTGCAATGGCTAATCTGCCTCTACCATCTAATCCCATTTTGAACACCTTGTTGCAGAACATGGGTCAAATGCAATCTCAACTTGCTAATCTAACCAATAATGCTACACAATCTATTCTTACTCCCTACTATCATCATAACCCTCTTACTTTGAACATCCTTAATTTTTTAATTCCCCAAGAGATTGAGATACCTAAATTTGACAAGTACAATTATTAATTTATCGCTCTATGTAGTGATTTCTTGCATCAAGACCTCTTGTTAGAAAAATTATTCCCATGATTCCTTAAGAATACTGTGTTGGAATGGTTTTACTAATTTCTTGATAATTATATATTTTATTTCAATCAACTCATGGATTAGTTCTTGTAATGGTTTTAGGTGAATATTGGCTCCAAGGTCCCTATTGATGATCTTTTCCATTGTAAGCAACAACCTAATAAGAAACTATAGTGTAGAAAATTGCATACCTTAACAATTTCACATTATGTTTTGGCCCCCATAAATTATTGAGCTTAATTGGCCCCTAAATTACTTAAATTATGTATTTCAGAGCCTATTTGTACCCCTTTTCAATAAATAACAAGTACTGAATAAATGCATCCACCTCATATGTTGCTCTTGACATTGAGTGTCCTAGAAATTTGTGCCAGGACCCATTCACCCATGGGAGAATGGGTCCCCCTTCTTAGCCAAGACCCATTTTTGGACACGTCAGAGTGGTTTAACATTCAAAACCCCACATACAAATGTCAGCTATCGAGATCTAATTTTTAGGAAATTAAATAAATTCCTATAAATACCTAGTTATTGCACCATTTGAGATCTATCTAGCAAAAGGTGAACATTAAGATTGAAGTCAAGATCAAGTCAAGAGCAACATTATCATAGTTTCATTACTGCAATTCAAGATTCAAACATCATGTCAAAGTGTTTGTGAGTTTATGTTATCATGTTGTCATTATTTTGTGAAGGCTAACATCTTTTTGTAGGTCTCCAAAGAATTCAAGTATTCAAGCAAGTAAGATCCAAATCTTTGAGGAGATGTGTATGAATTTAGTCCTTCAAGGCAGCCACTAAAGGGTGGTGAGTTGCAACACATTGTGATTTTATCATTCCTTCCTTTCAATTATCCATTTATCATCAACATTACCATTGTGTAAGTGGAAACACTAATTAAGGCAATCCCCTAAAATGGCCCAAAATTTTCTCCCTCTTTGAATGTGCAGGTTATAAGTTTGAATAGGATTGAAGACAAATTTTTATTGTTGCATTTTTTGTCATACATCTTTCCAAGCCATAGAAACTCAATTACAAAAATATCTGATAGGGTTCGAAAAGATTTGCAGGTGGGAATCCAAAGCTTAGATCTAACATCAGAGGACCCCAAAAGTGTTGGAAGAATGAGGAGATGTCATTGATGCTGTTGTTGGCAACATGAGCATGAGGGATAAATACAAAGTATACTATTATGCTTTGCAGTGTTGTCATTGATGTCAACATTGTATCTTTCTTTAGAGATCATGGTGCAGATCATTTTGACTAGTTCTAACATGCTTTGGGATGTTTAAATGGGAGACAATTTTGCAAGATGGTTTGATCTAGTGATGATACTTGTGATGAAAATTGATTGTGTCAATTATGATAATTCTGTGAACAAAGCATCTGGTTTTTGGGTTTACATTGGTTCGCTAATAAATATTTTCCTCTGCGCTTCTAACATTACTTTTTTGGTTGATAGAAGCATCTAATTCCAAAATTCTATCTTGTTTTTTTCTCTTGGTTTGAAAGTTATGGATAACAGAAGTTTGGCCTAGCAAATTATAGTCATTTATTGTACAATACATATGAGTAGGAGAGTTTGCACTTCTCCGCGGATAGGATTTTGACTTTGTAGATTTAAGGAGACATTGATATATATCAATATAGTGTGAATTCCCGATGGGAATAGTATTTTGAGGTATGCGGGATCGAATATGTGTGTATAGTTGGAGAATTTTTATATTAGGTCTTCTGTGGTGCAAATCTAATAGGTGGGAAGGTATGCGAAGGTTAAGTAAGTATTGTGGAGTTATGTGGGAGCTATTATAGGTCCATGTTGACCTATTTAAAATTGTTTTAAGGATTTAATCTTGGCACAAGGTGTGTGTGGAAGGATTTAATCGGATATATAAGTTAGATCATTTTAGTGTTTTGATATGAAAGACATGTATGTGATGAGAATTAAGTGAATATTATCAAAGTATTATGAATCTAAGTTGTGAATATTGAGTAGAGTGTTAGAGTGATGCAAATGCAGAGGAAAGTAGAGTGTTAGATTAGAAACAAATGAAGTGTGTAAAGTCAGTTTATTGAGCTTTATTGTAACTATAATTCATGCATATGATAGATACAATTGTAATAGTTCAATCTAGTTTGTGAGCCAGAAACTCTATTCTATCTCTCTTTCTCTCAGTGGGCAGTGAGTCCACCTATAGTGAGCACTTTTCTAAATATATTATTTAAGTGGTTATAATATATTGTGAGCTAACCCTCATTGTTGTTTTTCTCATTTTAGGTTTTCCACGTAAAAATCCTAGTGTTCATGTGTTTGTGATGTTTTTGGATGTTTTATGCTTTCTTTCATTTACTACAATTAAATATGTTGTGGGTTGGATTTTTAAATATTTAGAAGGTTTAATAGAATACTGATTCACCCCCCCTCTCAGTATTCTGGATGTTCAACAAAAAGCTAATCAAGACACCCCTACAAAGACCCATTTTCCCAAGGGCGACCGATTCCTCCTACAATGCTTGAAACCAACTTTTCAGGGTTGGTACATATCATTTTTCACTTCCTACATCCACCTAAAAATTACTACTTCCGTTAATCATTCCAAATTATTCCTAGTTCATTCTTATCCTTAAATTAGATGTAGATCTTGGTCTGATTGGCTCACCTTCATGGTTGATAGTCAATCTATTCACCTTATCGATCTACATCCTAATGAAACTTGGACAAGGCCCTCTGCATCCTAGGTTCTTTGTATTTAGGACCTAGGATCCCTCTTTTCTATGTTTCATCTTGGTGAACCCGATGTATTACATTTTTTTTTTTTGAAATTGGAAGTCTTTCAAACCCTAGATCTAGGTTTTGCATTGCATTGTTTGCATTTGTCATTTAGGGTCTCATTTTTACATCATAAAAGCATAAAATACAAAAAAAATTGCATCACATATTGCATCATAAGTTTCATTAGGGTTTATTTCAGTTTTCAATCATATTTAAATTCATTAAGTTATTAAAAGTTTGAAATTATCAATGGCATTTAGATTGCATCTTTCATTTAAGTCAAAAAAGTGATTTTTTTGCATAGTTTTGTTTCAAAATTGCATCAAATCATTATTCTTAAAATTTTGCATCTTGAAATCAATCAATTATTGAATATTAGATCTAAAAATTGTATTCAAAATGGTCTTTTATTGTTGCATATTTGCATTAGAATCACATTATCTTAAATTAAAAAACATTGCATTGTTTGATTTCAAAATTGCATTGAAAACATCATTTTTAGGTTGTGGCATCTTAGAATAAGTCAATTATTGTATTTTAGATCTAAAATTTGCATTAAAAATTTGCTAAAGCATTTTTACCTTTATTGCACATTTGTATTTTGTATTACCTTGTCCTAAATTGAGCAAAATCTAGAAAAATATCAGTTGTTCAACCTGTTTGCAAACAAGAACAACAACATTAAACAACAACATAAAAATTAGTTTTTCAAATTTTTGAACCTCTGTTAGGGACTCAGATGCCCTTTGGAATCCCTGTCCTACTAGGGGTGTGTCAGGAAAATTTTGCATAGGTTTCTGTCTTTGCATTATCAGTCTATTTCTTCTTGCAACCGTCTGATTTGAAATTATGGAAAAATGATATGGCATGTGCAAGAAAGGTGTCATTTTTCTTGATTTGTTGCAAATTTGGGAAAAAAATTGTATGTTAGTGTTGAAAATCATTAGATGTTTACATTTTATGAAGCATTGCATAATTTAGGTAGATTAGTTTTCATTTTTGCACAAATTCAAAACCCTAAGTTGTTACAACGCATTGTGAATCCATAAGACAAGTAAAGGCATGTTTCCTTTTCAAACATATGGTTTTCATAGGGTATCACATGACTTGTATTATTATAATCTCTCTACCTATGAGAATATTCTAAGGAAATGAAATGAAACCATTGAGAAGCATGTTAGTTACTCTCCCAATATCTCTCCCATTTATGAGAATGTTTTGGTGCAAGAGGATGTAATCAAGGGTAATCATGACAACCATAATTGTTCTTCTCCTGATACCTCTCCTACTTGTGAAGAAGGTACCTTGGTGTTAGAAGACCCAATCATTAAATTTCATGAGAATCTTGGTTGTACCTCTCCCAATACTTCTACCACTTGGGAAGATATAATGGCACAAGAAGATGAAATCATTGAAACATTTCTTAATATCACTTTACCTAGTCTTCATTCAACTCTTAAAATCTCTCTTACTTTTGAGAGTGTCTTAGTGCAAGAGGATGCAATCATTGACAATCATGACAATCATATTTGTTCTTCTCTTGATACCTCTCCTACTTGTGATGAAGGTATCTTGGTGTTAGAAGACCCACTCATTGAGCATCATGAGAATCTTGTTTGTTTCTCTTTCCCCACCTCTCCTACTTGGGAAGATATTGTTGGGCATGAGGATGAAATCATTGATATATTTTCAAAAGATAGTTGTTGAACAAGACAATTGAGAGGGGAGGGGGGTGAATCAGTTGTCACAAATTTAAACCTTAATTCATTCACCAGAACTAATCCTTAACACTATTTAAATGATAAAACATTAAGTGCAAGTGCAGAAATTGAAAACTATCACACAAGCACAACAATACCAAATTTACGTGGAAAACCCAATAAGGGAAAAACCATGGTGAGGATTAAATCACACTATAGAGAATATCAAAATCTGATTATAAAAGGCTCATTTCCTGAGAAACAAAATAGCTCACTATCAAAACAAGGACTCACTTTCCAAGAGGGCTACAACTCAGAGGGTTCACTACCAGAGAGATACAAAGAATATAAAAGAGAAGAAAATATCAATGCAACAAAGAAATCCACCACAAATTTCTCAATCACTTGCAAACATGCATGAATGATGGAATACACCTTCAACTCACTACATCCAAAAAAATCAACATTTAGGCTTAGAATTGATCTTCCACACTCGCATCACACAAACTCACCGATTAGAATCAATCTCACATCTATCTACTCTATTTCTTTGGAGTTATCTCTCTTTTTGCTTGCACCATTTTACTACTAACTCATTATGCATTTATACCATCTTCAACTTTGAAACATATCCAAAGTCATCCATCCAACATTAAATTCAAATTAGGTCAGCCAAAAATCCTAGGGTGGAATTAGAATGAGGGAAACCCAAACACGCACTTGATAAGGACCCAAATAGATCCAACACACTTCATCAAATCTGAAGATAGTGTTCAACACAAGGTCGACCAAACTAGTGTAAAACATAGAATAATTAAGCACAAACCTTCCAAATACCAAAATTATCTTCAATACAATCAAAACAACTCAACTCTAGAACTGCAAGTCATAAGACTTTACCAAAGAGAAAATTGGACCAACAACATTTCTCTCAGACCTCAACCAGAAACACAAAAAACCACAGTTCACAACTACTGAACACAACTCACACTGTACAATGAATCAACAACCAAAAATATGGATATAGTAGCTTCCAACAACCATGATCAACATATCTGAACCACACAAACATAGGAGCAAAACCCAAAGCAACCACTGAATTCCTGCAACCTTTCTTCCATACAATTTACTCAATATCTTTGACATGAGTAGCCAATAACCTATAATCATGACATTAATGACAACAACAACCAATTGACCAGTTAACATCAATGACAACACCATCATTCTTTCCATTCTTGCAAAAATACCCTCCTTTGTCATTGATGGCAACACATGATGTGAAAACCATCAAAGATAACATACTAGCTCTTAATACACTTCTCAAGATTTTTCTCGTTTCTCCCCCTTAGAAGATAATCTTTTTCACAATTTTCCTCTTCTTTTCACATTCTTTCCAAACATAGATATTTCCTTTCTTTGTTTGATTAATTTGTATCCCAAGAAAAAAATTCATCTTTCCAAACATAGACATTTCAAATTCTTTTTGCATCTCTTCCACAAACATCTTACACATAGTTTAATTTCCTCCAAAAATAATGTCATCAACATATACATATACAATAAATATTTTGTCATTTTCAATCTTAAAGTATAAATTATTATCTGTCGTACCTTTGTTGAAACCTTGCTGAATCAAATACCTATATAACCTTACATACCAAGCTCTAGGGGCTTGCTTCAATCCATTTAAATATTTCTTCAATATGCACACCATATCTGGTTGATCTGACAACTTAAATCCTTCCAATTGTTTCATGTAGACCTCTTCTTCTAGTTCACCATTCAAAAATGTAGACTTAAAGTCCATCTGATAGACCTTGATATTTATGAGTAACAAATGCTAAGAACATCCTTATAGCTTCCATTCTTGCCACCGGAGAAAATGTCTCCTGAAAATATAACCCTTCTACTTGTGTGTAACCTTTACACACAAGCCTTGCTTTGTTTCTAACCACTTCTCCATTCGCATTCAACTTATTTCTGAATACCCACTTTGATCCAATAATATTTTTATTTTCCATCTTGGGACCAATTTCCAAGATTGATTCTTATCAATTTGCATAAGTTCTTTCATGGCTTCCATCCAATGTTCATCTTTACATGCTTCACTTACAATCTTCAGTTCAATTTTAGAAAATAAGCACATATTTACTTTAGTAGTAGCTCTGCTTCTTGTCAATATACCTTTTGTCTTATCTCCAATGATCCGACTTTTTGAATGATTCTTGTACACATATCTAGGTGTCTTAGGGGAAACCACTAGAGCTTCTTATTCTCTTTCATTCTGTTCATTCTACTTCTCTTTCTCATCCTTTTCACGTTCTTCCAAAATTTCTTCAATTCTTACAGAATCGGGTTCATCAAATACATATCCATCAATATCAATTGAATTCTTCATTGTTTCATCAACCTTGACATTTTCACTTTCTACAATATTTCTTAGTATTTTATTGAAACATATGTATACTTTAATTTTAGTAGAATATCCAAGAAAAATGCCTTCGTCACTTCTTGCATCAAACTTTCCTAAAGTTTCTTCATCTCTTCTGATGTAACATTTGCTTCCAAACACCTTGAAATAATTAACAGTAGGAATTCTTCCATACCATATCTCATAGGGGGTCTTTGTATTGTTTTCTCTTTCTTGAACTCAATTGAATACATAAACAATAGTATGAATAGATTCGCTCCAATAAACTTCTGATAAACCAACCTTAGTTAATCATTGATCTAGCGACCTCTTGAACTGTTATGTTCTTTCTTTCAACAACTCCATTTTGTTTGAGATTTCTTGGAGAAAATATCTGTCTCTTTATTCCATGCACTTCACAAAACATATTAAACTCATGGGAGGTGAATTCTCCACCTCTATAAGATCTTAAGCTTTTTATCCTCAAATTCACTTCATTTTCAACCATAGATTTGAATGTCTTAAATCTATCTAATTCATCTGATTTCTCTCTAAGAAATGTAACCCATGTATATCTATAATAATCATCAATCAAAATCATAAAGTACCTTTCACCTTGTAGACTTATCACTCTTGTAGAACCATAGAGATCTGTACAAATCAAATCTAGTAGTCTAGTAGTATATTGTTCCTTCGATCTGTAATGACTTCTTGCTTGCTTTCCAAACTAACCATTCCTGCAAATAGCATTAACATGATTTGTAATCCTCGATAAGTATCTCATAGCTTGAACTACACTAATCCTCACCAAGTTATCAAAATTCATGTGACAAATTATTCGATGCCACAACAACTGTCATTAATCCAAGTCATAAAGCATCATCCATCAACACCTTTAAGTTGATAGATATTTCCTTCAAATTTCTTTCCTACAACAATCACTATTTCAGATCCTTTTCAGATCTCACTTCTCTCATCCTTAAAATCAAGATCATATCCCTTACTACACATCTGTCTAACACTCAAAATATTATGCCTTAAACCCTTAACATAGTAGACATCATTAGTATTATGCTTGCCATTAAAAATTACTGAACCTATCCCACAAATTTTAGCACTAGTATCATCTCCAAACATAACCAAGCCTCCATCATATTTATCAAGTTTAACAAATTTACTCTTATCACTAGTCATGTGATGTGAACAACCATGCTGAAAAAAACCCAATAGTTCTTTTCTTGTTTAGGATGTAGGGTAGAGATAACAATACCTTCATTTTTCTCTTTCTCTAGAGGGACTTCCTTTACATGTTTTTCAGAATTAGCAGAAGTAGGTTCATCCTTTATAGCCAAGAACAAGCATTAATTTTCATCAGGATCCTCATATTCAAAATCCTCATTGGATATACTAGCATTTTTATTCACATAATATGCTATGTTGATCTTCTTACCTTTCTTTTCTTTCTCATATCTTTGTTTATTCCTCTTAGCTCTTTTTGGACACTTTGCAACATAATGACCTATTTCTCCACAACTAAAGAATTTAAAGGGTAACTTACCTTCATACTTGTCAGAGCCTTTCCTCATCCTTCTCACAAAGTTAGCTTCTATTTCATCAAGATTTTCTTCATCTAGATCTTCAGCTTTTGTAGCCTTAAAAGTAGTCTCTGATTTGCATCCATTCCTCAAATTTGACTTCCTCATCTCATAAGATGTCAAAGATCCCAACAATAGATCTTTAGTGTAGGTCTTATAATCTATACTCTATTCAATAACACACACCTTCTCACTGTAAGCATCAGGGAGAGTTCTAAGAATCTTCTTTACAATTCCAGTTTCTTCTATAGTAGCACCAAGTCCTCACATTTTGACTACTATCTCATCCAATCTTTGTACATATGTAACAACTCAAACTGTGTTTCCATATTCTACAATTTTTCCTCTTTGACTCTTTCATCACCTTCACGTGCCCTTTCCAAAGCATCCCAAACTTCCTTAGCAATCTTCAGATTTTGAACCTTAATCAACTTGGAATGTACCAAACTGTTCTTCAAAATGTACTTTTCTTTATTGTTTGTTTCATGTGCTTTCATCTCATTAGCTGTACTTGGACCATTAGCAAGAGGAGTGCAAGGATTATTGTAAACTTTCTCCATATTATATCCATAATACTCTAGATACTCTTCCATCAGTATTTTCTAGATAGCATAATTAGTTCCATCAAACCTCAGATAATCATAAGTCACTTTTCCAGCCATCCCAAACCTTCCTTAAGCGGTTAAGCTCTTCACTAAGGAACCAAGCTATGATGCCAATTTTTGAACAAGACAACTGAGAGGGGGGGTGAATTAGTTATCACAAATTTAAACCTTTATTCATTCACCAAAACTAATCCTTAACACTGTTTAAATGATTAAACATTAAGTGCAAGTGTAGAAACTGAAAACCATCATACAAACACAACACCAGATTTACATGGAAAACCTAATAAGGGAAAAACCATGGTGAGGATTAACTCACACTATAGAGAGTATCAAAATCGATTACAAAAGGCTCACTACCTGAGAAACAAGGCTCACTTCCAAAACAAGGACTCACTGTCCAATAGGGCTACAAACCAGAGGGCTCACTAATATCACAGAGATACAAAGAATATAGAAGAAATATGCTATAGAGAGAATAAAATATCAATGCAATAGAGAAATACACCCCAAATAACTCAATTACTTGCAAAAATGCATGAATGATAGAGTACACCTTTAGCTCATTTCATCTAGAAACTCAACATTTAGGCTTAGCATTGATCTTCCACACTCACATCACACACACTCACTGATTTGCATCAATATCACATCTATCTGCTCTATTTATTTGCACTTATCTCTCTTTTCGCTTGCACCATTTCACCACTAACACATTCTGCATTTTTACCATCTTCAACTTTGAAACATATCCAAAGTCAACCATCCAACATTAAAATCACATTAGATTGACACCAAAAAATCCTAGGGTGGAATTAGAATGAGGGCGACCCAAACACATGCTTGATAAGGACCCAAATAGATCCAACATGCTTCATCAACTCTGAAGATAGTGCTCAACACAAGGTCAACTGAACTAGTGCACAACACATAGAACAATTAAGAATGAACCTTCTTGTGGTTGTTGATTTCTACAAATGGTTAAACCTTAAAACATATATTAGCATATTCAGTTTAAAGCAAAGCAAAACCTCAACATCCATATGAAATGAGTCAACATGATTTAATGATGCAATCAAAACAACAAAAATGATTAAATAAACTAGATGAAAGCATACAATAAATCATGAAGTAATAAGCATTCCATAGTGGATTGGTGCTATTGTTGAAAATAGCCCTTTCCAAATCCTTGATAGATAAGCTAGTGATGAAATTGCTATGAAGATGGAGATGATAAATGGACAAAATCAGTTCTCAAGGAGAGTGACTTTGCAAGAGATTATGGAGGATTTGCTAAAGAATGAGGCCTCTATTTAAATATTTTCAAATGCTAAGAGTTCCAAACATGGAGGATGTGGGACTAAATGTAGACCAATGAAAGAAGGCCACTTGTCAACTTGTGATAGGCTGAAGGTTGTGCAAGATTTGGGAAGTGTGCCCAAGAGAGGGAGTTTCAAATTCAACTTTGTGCAATGAATGTTGAGTTTGATCTTTGGAAGGGGACATGTAAGAGCCATGTAAGAGCTCATAAATGACTTGTTGGATGTACATTTCAACTTGCCTTTTGAATTCAAACCTGATGGAATATTTCTCATAGATGCCATGTTGAGTGAAAATACTGATTTAATAAATCAATAAATTGATTTATTGGTGCAAGTGGTAAAATCTAGAGAATGCAAGTGGTTAGGATTAGCATTTAATCATGGTTAGATTAGTTTAATGATGATTAGGTGAGTTTGACTTTCATGACTTAAATATTTGATTTATTTAAATCAGAAAAGGAGAAATATGAATTGGCTTTAATTAAATAGATGATTGATTTATTTAATTAAAGGGATGATGATAGGATCAAGTTTGATTTATTTGATTTAAGTTGATGACTTTAGGAGATTGATAAATAAACTTTATTTATTTGTTGAATGGAATATGATTATGCATGATGCTAATTTTGCGTGTCTACATTTTGCCCCTCTTTGAAGCAATGTACTTGTTGGCTTGGTTCAAAGAATAAACTTGTCGTGATCAAAATTTAAAAATTTTCTAATTTTTCGGATGCCCCAGTGGAAAGTACACTAGTACACTTCCAAATATCAAAATTATCTTCAATACAGTAAAAAAAACTCAACTCTAGAACCGCAAGTCATAAGAATTTACCAAAGAGAAATTTAGACCAACAAAATTTCTCCTGAATCTCAACCAAAAACACAAAAAACCATAGTTCACAACTGGTGAACACAACTCGCACTGTACAATGAATCAACAACCAAAAATTTGGATATAGTAGCTTCCAACAACCATGGTCAACATATCTGAACCAAACAAACATAGGAGAAAAACCCAGAGTAGCCAATGAACACCTGCAACCTTTCTTCAATACAATTTTCAATATCCTCAACATGAGTATCCAATAACCTATAATAATAACATTAATGACAATGACAACTAGTTGATAACCAACTAACCAGTTGAAATCAATGACAACACCATCATTCTTTCCATTCTTGCAACAATAGTAAGATGGACTACTTAGATGGACATGCTAAGGTCACCTTAGACCCCCCATGGATAGAAGATCATCAACAAGAAGTCAAATCTGTTGAGGTTATGAACGCACAACTAGCCATTAGATCTCCCTTGATTATCAAAACTTCTAAAACTCCTTTAATTATTGGACCTCCTAAAATTCTTTTTGGACCTCCTAAACCTCATGGCCATATCCAAAGCTTTGCAAAAAAACTTAATATTAATCATGTGTTGCAACAAAAAAGATATCACACAATTTCTCACACATATAACACTAGAAAAAATAAGCAACCAAGAAAAAAATAAGCCATTTCATCATCAATACCATTCCCACAACCTATTTTACCTAGTGGCCCTCATTTACCTCAACACAGTGGAAATGAGTATGACCTTGTACAACAACTTCACAACAATCCTGCTATGATATTCCTTTGGGATTTGATTCAAACATCACCTACTTACCATGGAATGCTTCAAAATTATTTGTAGAAAGTTGTTGTCCCTACTAGTGTGCAACAAATGATATGACAACTTTTATTGAGAATATGAACTCACCTAGTACAGACATTGTCTTTCATCAAAGTGAATCACCTCCTTTAAAAACAAAAAAAAATGATGCTTTGATGATATTGGCCATTATTAACAAGGTTTGAATTAGGCGCACCCTTGTTGATAATGGTTTTGGGATTAATATTTGTAGTATAAAACTTTTGGATAGAATTATGGTGGATAATACTACAATTCAATGAATTGAGTTGTTTGTTTATGGTTTTGACAACGTGGGAAAACAACCTCTTGATGTGATAACACTACCTATCTAGGTTGGTAATGTGACATTACAAACCTATATCCATGTCATGCTTTCTTCATATTTCATATAATATTCTCTTGGGGAGATCATGGATTCATGAGATGAATGGAGTGCCATCAACACTTCATCATTTAATGAAATACACTTACAAAAACAAGGTTTACATGATAAAAGTTGATACAAAGTCTGAAATTGTTTACAAACTAAAACATGAATGGAAAATTCTCTTAGAACATTGACACCAACTACAAAAGTGGAACCTTTACAAGTTGAGGAAAAAGATAAGTGTCTTTCATATGTGACAAAGTTATTGGATGACAATTGGGGTTCATTAGATTTCACACTTATTTCGATGGGAGAATATAAAAACACACAATCAAAATAAAGAAAAGAGAAAGAAGTAGCCATGATATCAACCCAATCTATCACTACGTAATCAAAAGAATTTTAGTTTACAATTTCTCGCAAAGAAGAAGAAAACACAAATTACACATCTAAATATGATGAACATGATCATGAAAATACACCTTCTTTAAAATAAATAGAAGCACTTTATGGAAGGGGATATCAACTTTTGAAACAATGTGGCTATAATGGAAAAGAAAGTGGTACAAGAGAATGAGGTATTTGTGTCCCTATAGAGTCTAACACACAAAAAAAAACAAGAGGTCTTGGTTATTTCCATTTAAAACCACCAAAAAATCCTTCACTTAGGTATAAATAATAGCATTAGTTTCCCCTCCTTACCATGTAGTAGTTGTAGTATCATAACATCCTCACTACTGTTGATGGTCAAAACAACACAACAACATTAAACAAAATATTACTATTCTATTTCTCCGGAAAGGAAAGATAACACATGGAGATCTAACTCCCAAGATCCTGGTAATTGGTTCTCAATTATGTTGACTTCACTCAATGGTTGATATAACTGTAATGTTCAAGTGACCTTTGCTGGTAACAAAGAACAAGAATGCATAACATCAAGTAGTCTACGTTTGGGGGGTTTTAAATAAAAGAAAAAGATGAAACAAAGCTTTAAATCAAAGAAACGTGAGTAAAATTCTTACACATCCAGACATGCATATTAATAATGAGTATTTATTCCAACTAACCACAACTATAGCAAGATGCAATCCATAGAATAAACTATGCTACTGCATACATCCATAATGCTAATTTAGATACCATCAATAATCACCAAACTTACTTCAAACAAATCACCCACTCATCATCCAAAACATAGATCAAATGAATACAATAACAATTTAATTCACAGATAATCCAATGATATGATCTTGAATCCAGTTCCTTCTATTAACTTTCATCAAATAAGGAACAATTAAGCACAACAAAATCACTGGCATATAGATTGATCATGTACCATTAACCTTATCAAAATGGATCCAAACTTTGAAAATCATGACATGAAAATGTATGAAAAATATAAAATAATCAAGCCTTTTTACTAAACTTTTTAGAGTATCTTTCTAAAAAATTGAAATCCTAGATCTAGTTTCTATCTTCTATCCTCAGGTGGCTGATCTTTCTTCAGTTAGCCAAACTTTACAAATTAGATTCTAATAGTACATATAGGGTGCCACATGCACAAATTTCTCAATTATCAATCAAGATCCACAATTCATGGAGTCAAAACTGAACACATAAGTGGACTAAAGAACCCCTATTTCAAGGCTGATCACTCTGTTGTACAAAAATGAAAATTTAATACTCCAAGAAGAAAATGAAACCCACAGATTAGACTCAAAGAAGAACTTATGTCAAAATCCACAAAAAGAGGTGAAGAGCAGATAGAGCATGGTTAAAAGAGTCAGTCAATTTTGCACTGAATGCTCAAGAATGTACTCGTCAAAACTGGACAACATCTATTGAAGAGTACCCAAATCCAGGCCATCCAACCAGTCACCTTCAAATTTGATTCTTTCAAATTCTATAGAAACCAACTTTTGCATCTCCTTTAACTTGATTAGCTCTTTTCTAGCAGTTCTTACCTCCTCCCAGATATCCATAAACTGATCTAACAATAAACTCTCCCCATCATCTCCCTTTTGCATGATTTCTTCAAACCTACCCCTCCATCTCTCCCTTAGTTTATCCAAAGACATGCCTTCTTTGTTTGAGGAATCCAAGTTGATTACAATGGCCACAATTTCCTCTAATTCGACCATTTGTTGGTTCAAGTTTTTACTCATTTCTCATATTTCTTCTTGATGTAAATGCATAGCTCTTGACTTATATCTTATGATTCTCACAATTTTCTCCACAAAATCTTCATTACCTTGCTCAAGAACTGAATATTCTAGCAAAGTGGACTTGGGAATTTTGCTAATATCCTCAAGCCTTTTAACATATTCCTTGTATTCATTATCTTGCTTATCTAGATCCTTAACCTGCTGGTCTAGACCTTCTGCCAACTCAAGAGAAACCTTATGAATCTTATAACCCTCAACAAGAACATCATCAACATCCTAGTTGAGCTTATCCAACCATTTATCCATCATTCTTACCTTGCTCTTCATTTGGATCAAATCATCTTCTTCCTTTTTAGTTAACAAAATTGGGGATTCAGGAAGAGCAACTTGTTGGGAAATGGGACTTGAGACATCCTTTAAAAACCTATGAAGCTGATCCAGTTGAGTCTGAAGCTCATCCTTCCTTTGTTTATCCTTGATCATCCAGGTTTTGGTTGAAGAAGCCACAATATTAATCAAACTCATATGTTGGTTTCTCATAGGCTTTCCCAAATTTACTACCCCCAACTAATAATCAGTGATTTGCATATTATCATGGCTCTTCTCCATTACAGGTATGGCACATTCAACAATGATCTCTCCAGCATCAGTGAGCCTAGTAGAATGAAGAACCCAGGCCTTCTTTTTAGGTTTCTCTTTCCCAATTTCTTTCATCATTTCTTCCCAATTCAAGGGCTAAGGTTGGACAACTTGTTTCCTTTCCAAGTCCAGTTTTAGCCAAGTAAGAGCAATAGTAGTAGTGGCTGCCTAGGCTGAAGAAGAAGCAACAGTAGTGGAAGAAAAAGGTTGTAACAATGTAGGCCCTGGTTGAGAATCAACCTCCTACACATTTTGCTAATCACTTTGCTCCTTTTCCTGTGCTAACCTTTCTGCTTCCTCTTTATCCTTTTTCTCTTGCACCCTTTTAGCCTCCAGCTCCTGCTTTAAGCATTCCTCTTCTATTTTCTTCTTTTTTAACATTTCATCTCACTACTTTTTCAATTCTTCAACATAGTCCCATGCCTCCTTGGACTTCTTTTCATGTTTAGCAATCTCAGCAGCCTCTCTTTCCCTTTTCAAATGCTCTTTCTCTTCCTTTTTCCTATAAGCCTCTTCTTGTGCTATGAGCTTAGCTTCAATTGCTTCTTTTTCTCTTCTTTGCTAGGCCTTTTCTTCTTTAAGGTCATGAATTTTCTACTACATTATCAACTTATCCCTCTCCTCTTGAATCTTGAGCTCCTACTCCTTTTGTTGTTGTTGTTGTTGAGCCAATTCATCAACCTTGACTTTATCTTCCAACTCCTTCTGCTTAACTACCAACTCAGATTGTGCCTTGGCCTCCTCCTCTTGTTGCTTAGCTGATGCCTCAACTTGTTCCTTAGCATCAACTTCTCTTTTTTCATCTTCAAAGAGTTCCTACTGATCTTTCTCAGTCAATATATGTTCAGTGCCTACATCATCTATTTCATCCAAAGATGTTGATACATGATGCTCTTTATCAGAGAGAGTCTTTTCTGAATTTGTTTCTATATTATGCACCTCAATTTCATCCTCCATTCACTTTAAGACCTCTGCTTCATCATGGAGGGCTCCCTTTGGTGATTCTTGGCCCAATTCTTGTGCATCAAAAGGCTGAGTAGATGCCTCCCCTGCAGCAGATGCAGAAGCACCCACCTCGGTAGTTGTTTCATCTTCCTGTACCTCTGGAAGATCTTGAGGAACCACCTCCTCTTGTGCACTAGAAGGCATAAACTCTAAAGGTTCCTTAGGTGCCATTCTTCTCTTTTCCCTTTTATATCCTTGGGTGGTACCTGCAACCTTCCTCTTCTTAGATGATGTAGCCTCAACCTGATTAGTCCTCAAACTAACCCATTGAATACTCCTATCTAGCACCGGTCTCACAATTTTCTTTATGTCAATTGTCTCCTTAGCATTCCAATCTATTGGATCAAGATTTTTGTACCAATCTTTCCTGCATCATACCCAAGATCCAAAACAATCCCATCATTAGAAAATGCTTTTGGAATGCATTATTTTATCCCAAACTCAACCATAAGTGGGATAGGTATCCCTTCATAATTCTTCTTCCTAAGATCATACTCATCTTGCAAGTCCTCCCAAAAATCCTCCAATAGATTCAAGTCCTCCCAAAAATCCTCCAATAGATTAAAATGCTTCTCAAAGACACTAGGAAGCAAATCCCTCATCTTGTGTTTGGGGTCATCTTGTGTTTGGGGTCATAGTATTTCTTGGCCGTGTACAAGCCCAACTTCAAATAAACTAACTCATCACAAATAGTCTTAGCTGCCTAAATGTGTGGACAACAAAAGGCCCCCAACTTCATTGGAAACTTATGGCACCCAGTCTTGTGCTTGTTGCTAAACTGGAAATTCATAACCAAGGCTTGATAAATAAACTCCATTAAAATGATCCTATCACCACATCATCTAGGTAGCAAATGGGGGTTACCATCAAAGCCTGCTAACTTGAAATAGGTGAATGTGGGTTATTGGATAAACCAATGTCCCCATTCATTCACAAAAGCCAGTGCCTCCCTGCTAAGCCTATACTGTGCATCCCCATTAAGCTTGTTAATAATGACATAAAGAAAGGCATCATTAACCCTTCTATAATGTTGCTCCGATGCCTACAATGTGAGCTGGTTATAATACTCCCACACTTTCTTCTGTCCTTGGGCTTCCCCCAATATACCTACTATTTGAAGTCCAAGAAAAATCCCCACACTGGCAGCTGCATAAACTACATAGGAGGTCATAAAGAAACACTTGGTTTCTCTCACTTTTATCATTTGATTGTGAATGTTGTCTGATACTATCATTGACCAATCAAATTTTTTCCTCCCATCCAAAATAGTTTGAATGAAAGGAAACATCCATTCTTTGAATAGTGAAGCATCCCTTTTACCAAACACCATAGAAAGGAACATGATTATATCTGCAATTTCTTTACTAAAGTCTACCCTCTTATGTTGGTCTGGAAGCTTGGTTAGAGACTTCTTCACCACCCTCATCCAAGTCTTATTCATGTGAA
Source organism: Sequoia sempervirens (assembly GCA_007258455.2). Taxonomy (NCBI): domain Eukaryota; kingdom Viridiplantae; phylum Streptophyta; class Pinopsida; order Cupressales; family Cupressaceae; genus Sequoia; species Sequoia sempervirens. The sequence continues at coordinate 149,522,568 of VDFB02105785.1, read as the reverse complement.
ACCTATTCCTCTCCTTATTATCACTATAAAGCTTCAAAGCTTCCGCCTCATTCAATTGCTTAGGATTCTTGGGATTAGGTATATGAAACAAGAATTTGATCATTGGAGGCATGAAGTCAATAATGACATTACCCTTTACATCCACACACTGCCTAGTAGTAGGGTTATATGCTATAGCTGCTAGAAGAATCAACTCCGGGCATTGGACAGATAGGGGGAAGAGTGCAACATGTGCCAGCCCGGATTGAACAATCCTTTTTGTCCTTCCCATGAACTGCTCCTTAGCGAATGTCTCCTCATGTAATTCTTCATAATTAAAATGACCCAAATTGGTGTTAGTAATATCAGTCTAGTTAGAATCAATTTTACTAGCCGTGAGGACAACCTCCCTATGGTTACACCTCAAGGTATATGGGAGTTGTTCCACTTTGATCTTCTTTGGCCTAACTCCTTGCCATGAAGTTTCACTTGGCTGGCTCCTTTGAGAGGCCTCATCTGATGCTCCTGGAATCTCTTAATACCTACAACAATTCCCTGTATTAGACGAACAAAGCATCTAAGTTAGTCAATCATATAATCCCTCCTCCATCCTCCTAAAATAATATTTTCTTGGTCAAACTATGCCTTCATCAGAGGCGAAACCGTAGAAGCACTAGGCATAGACAATGTTTCTTATCATGTGGCAGGGCCAGGATCAGAACTGGACAAGGAGTAAAATAGTGTTAGAAGTGGGACTAGAACGAGAACCAGAACCAACACAGGGTCGGAGGTGGGATGAGAACATGACCAAAACTGAAATAGGGTCAGAAGCGGGACCAGAATGGGAATCGGACCAAAAAAAAATGTTAGCTACCAAGTTCAACTTCCCCTCTAGATCTAGTTCTGACCAAGAGTAAAGATAAGTATCATTATAATAATGAATGAGAGCGGAATAATTCCAGCGAATGGAGAGTATTTCAAACATGGTATGGTCATAAGGACCCTAAACCCTAGGTCACATGGGCCCCAAAAGAAACTTAGAAATATCATAATTTTATCCCTCATACAGCTCCTCCATTCAAAAGTCATTAAAACCAAGGAAAAGGTTATATTGCAAAACCCTAATTCGCTTGATACATCATTTCCAAAAACTAGGGCACAATGAGAAACCCGTACGAACAACCCAAAACCAATGTGAGAAAACCAAAATAGGGTCTCAAAATAAAATTCATCACCCAAGCAAGGAAACCCTATCAAAATCAAAACCCTAGTCAAAACTAGAGCACGACAAAATAGACCTATCATGAAAGCAACAACAGAACAAACAACAAAGCAAAAACGACAAATAGAAAGACAAACCCAACAAAACAGAATGAAACGGAAAAGAAAGAACCAAGCAAACAAAACAAGAAAGAAAAGCACAAACACCAACAAAGGAAACAAAAATAAAAGAACAAAAAGAACAAAAACCCCCTCCAGCGAATGTTCCAAAAGAACACACTCGAAAGAAGAACATGAGAAAGAAAGACAACAAAACCTACCTCAAAACTCTCCTTAGGATTGACTAAAAATTCGCTAAGATTCTCTCCGCAATTCGCCCCTGCGATCAAATTAATTCTCTCAAGACTTTCCTGGCCGTGATTTGCTTAAACAATTCACATAATAATAACAATGAGGAATTTTAAGCATAATTAAACCTTTAATCAATAATTCGTGCTTGCCACCAAGATGCATTTAATGCCATAAATGTGGTAGTTCGGGGACGGAGCCAACGATGTGAACAAATAGTTAAGTCAAGTCCACGGAACATCAAAAAGGTAAGGCAGATGTGGAGCTAGGTCAGAAACAAGATAAAGAAACTACACAAAGTTCCCTATTTCATTTCCAACCCCAGATCCGGTCCTGACAAAAAGATTGATCAAAAATGACAAACAGAGATGGGGGTGGAGACAAAACCAAAATGGAACTTCACAAAGCTTGAATTTTGATTCCAGGTTCAGATCCAATCCAGACCAAAAGAAAAGAACAAAACACGCAAGCACAAGGGAAGTGGGACTAGAGCGAACACCAGACCCGACCCAAACAACAAAGAGCGAGGAAGAAAAAGGGTGGAGACAGAGTCGGGATGGGAACAAAAAATGGAAACTTGAAACTTCCCATGTGAGTTCCAAACTTGGTTCCGATCCCGCACAAACAAATGAACAAAACACAAGGAAATGACCAACAAATAGGAGGACAGACCAACCCCAATGTTAGTAAAAAATAACCAGCAAAACAAAGGAGAAACAAAAGAGAAGGAAGAGTCGGAGTCAGAGCTAAATTTGAACTAGAAACCTTGAAATAGTTCCATGTTTAGATTTGGTTTCAGACCCACCTTTGACAAAAAAAATAGACAGAATTAGGAGCAAAACAAAAGAACTCCTAAGACCCAACCAAACAACCAAAGGCGACCAAAAAAAAAGAAAAAAGGGGGACCCATTTTTTTCCAAAATAAAATAAAATGGGGTGGTTATGTAAGGCATAACAACTAGGTCATGCATAGGGTATAAAATCGGCTTTATGAAATCATATTTTATTATGCAAGGAGTAGCATATCATCATCTATTTTTCTCATCTTTTATCCTCACACTTTGGGGGAAATGGGTTAGGTAGACTTTTCTAGGTGTATTCCTTCTACCAAGGTATCCTGATGTATTTCATTAAAATGTTAGTGTAGCAAGTACACTAACATTTTAAGGGGGCATGTAGTCCCTCACTAATTGTTTGCATAGGAAATGGCCCCTTCTTAATGATGATAGCATACATCTCCTAGGAAGTGTGACCTTGTCAATCAAAGAGTGGCCTCCTAAATCCATGTAATGTGTCTCCTTTGTGATAATATTAGACTTGATGTCCTATAAGAGTGTCATCTTTCCTAGTAGATGATGTTCCTCTTTGTGGTAATACTATGGCTAGTATTCCCTAAGGTGTGAGTTTATATTCCATGACTACTCCTATCTCTGGTGATATCATGTGTGATGTTCCCTAAGGTGTAACCTTCCATAAATTAAGTAATGCCCCTTTTATGTTGTTAAAATGACCTTTTTGTTGGAAATATGAATAATACCCTAAATGAAGTTGTACACACTTCAAAGGATCAACCAAGAGAAAACACTATCCACATGAATAAGAAAGTGTTGCAACATGAGAAAGAAGACAACTTGATCATATGATGATCTATGATAAATTGATCTAGTATAACGCCCGCCCCGAAACCCTAGAGAATGTAACACATTTAAACGAAAGTGAACAATTTTTATTTTTTTTTCATTAATCCCCATATATTTTTTTTAGTGAAATAAATCCCAAATCATATCCCTCATAAAATTAACTATCACTTGTCACACATAATATCTTCTAAATCAAATATATTTTCATTATGCATTAAAACTCATTTTTAATGTAATCAAAATTGAACCATTAGTTCCAACTTCAACATTCTACTCCAAATCACTTTTTTTTTAAACTCCAAGTCAAAATTCATAACATGAAGAAAACAATTCTTTTAAAATATCTTCTTTTCCTTAATTTAAATTTGTACAATTAAAATTAACAAATACATTTAATTAAATATCCATTTTTAGTATTTAAATCACAATTTAATTTCAAAATAAATTTAAATAATTTAAACTATGCACTTTAACAAAACAACTTTAATTAATTAATTTATTTAATCAACAAGCTTAATTTAATTAATTAATTTATCAACTTAATAAGATAAATTTAATCAAAAGATTAAATTACCTTACTAGACAAATTAAATTAAATTAATTAAATTGAATAACAACTTTAATCTAAAATACATAAATTAACATTTAAAACATTTAATGATTAATTTTCACAAACAATCTTGCAAGATAATATATTATCAAACAAACAAAGACGACATGACACTACGAAAAACCAACCACGAACTGGAGACACATTGTGACTGGGTTTGTGGTTTGAAAAGGCCACTCCGTTACTATCTCTCTACCAACATAACCATTGGAAAAATGGACACGCTCAGACCTGTGAAGCCAAGTGGAGACGATGTCATGTACTTGCAATCCTGCAATCAAGACAAACGTCGAACATGCATAAAAACATAACAGTCACATCGTGAAGAGAAATCACAGAATCACAAGGTGCTCACATGCGAGTGATTTAATCTCGTCCCCTTCACCAATACAATCACACAATACTGACAAGAATAAAACACCAACAAATCATCATATCATTGTACATCAATATTACCCAGAAAGCAACTACGCTAATCCATAAGCATAACATAAATCATAAGCAACCACATAAAGTATCATCACATCAAAGTATAGCATCAACATCGCTCCAATGACAATGATTGTACAATAATAACAAGGTATCAAGATCTATCATAGTAAAGATACTGTCTAAAAACATAAACACATCTAGACACATAGTAGTAACAACTAGAGGGGCACTACATCTAGAATGTTTATAAATGTACAAGAGCCTTACTTATATAGGCAAGGAGAGAGGAGGTTGGGTAACCACCTTAGTTGCAAACATTAGATGCCTAATGCATAATTTTAAATGCATGAGAGAAATATTAAATGCCTAGATAACTACATGCTAATTAATGAGACATGACTCCATTAATACTAGTTTCTAGAATTCCACCTAGGAAACTAACTCCTAAGTAAACTTATTAGCAATTTGAATAGGTCCTCACTAATATCTAGTTAGGAAATAACCCCCCATAAGTGCGACTTGGGAGTGTAGTTATTATGCAAATGATGCAAATGAAATATGGGTCTTGGCTACTAGGCCATGTTAGGTACCCATGTACAAATGAAAATGCAATCTCTTACAAATAGAGAAAAGGAGAAAACCTCATGGGACAAAACTCCTCCCCAAAAAAGAGATATAATTCAAAATGCAAATCATGTACAAGTAATGGAAGTGATGAGTGGAGGTCTCAACATCAATACCCCCCAAGAGCTACATCCATCACAAGAATACAATAATTAAAAACCCCCCCATAAGAGGGAAATAGAGAGACTATATAGCCCCCCTAATGTGTAATCACCTACAAAAATGGTAAGTGCTTGAAGACAAAACATGATCCAATATTGACAAACAACTTGTCTCCCTTTCGGAAGAAACAAAACCAAGTAAAAATGTAAGGATGCTTCCCATTCTGGATAGGAATTGAACGAAGGAAGGATAAATATGTATGATGATGATGTCTCTGAAAATACTCATGTGTCTCCTTGCCCAAGGAAGATGAATATTCCACAATCAAATTAGGTACATGCCCAGTCAATGAAGAAGGTGACAAACTAGGACTATGTGAAAAATTATGCTAAACAAGATCCAAAGACAATGATGGGTTGAAAATAGTTGTGCAATGTTCGTCATCAAATAGGAGAGATAACCCCTCACAAGAATGAAAAATAATGATCCCTAAATTGAAGGAAGAGATGGAGACTAGATTGATCCCCCCGAATGAAGTGTCCTCAAAACAATTGAAAGAAGTCTGAAGCTAAAAGAGTGTCCAATGATGACAAACCATATGTATCTCTCGAGGAAGAAACAAATCCAATGGTAGATGTTGAAGAAACTCCAAATTTGTGATGAAATGGGAGGGAAGAAGCCTCATATATGAAATCTTTAAGAAGGAATCAAGTGCCTCCAAGGTAGTCTCACCAAGATTAGGATCCTCAATCAAGGTCGAAACAATGGAATGTGGATACTCAAGAAAACCCTCCAAAGTAGAATCTTTATAGAGGAGAGATATCCCCTCAAGAATGTCCTCCAAACCTATAAAAGTGGCCAAGTCTACAATATCTGAAACAAAGCCATACTATAATCCCAATTTTGGAAAATAATTAGATACTTGTTTTGATGAATCACCGAAATTTCTCAATGAATCACCAACATGAATAGGAATGATGGAAGCCTCAATCAATGACTCTGCATAAGGAATCATTGAAGGTGAAGGTACATCAACTATCTTTGATGGAGAAGAAACATATAAAGAACCCTTGAAATCCCCATATGAGCATTCAAAGCATTCTAAGTTTGTAAGCTCCTTCATAACATTATCATCATAGGGTAACCTATTTCAAGAATGAAGAGGCTCATGAAATTCTGAATCATGATCATCAGGGAATGGTGGAGTATTAGGATCTCCATATATTTCCCAAATCTTAGTCCAAAGAGTATGAGGACAATCACAATGATCAATACCTTTCAAAATATCATCATCAACATGCATTGCAATAACCTCTATGACATCATACCTTCTGCATTCCCAATAAATTTTTTGGATACCTTTATCAAGAGGGGGAACTAAACCATATAAATGTAGCAACAAATGAAGTGATTAGAGATGATATATGATGCAATCTCTCCATTATTTATAGTTTCCCCTTTTCAAAATAGTTAGGGAAGGATGAAATGAAAACCCCATAATGAACTATGAAAAATCTTCAAGATTACTACGAAATTGACCTTCAATATCAATTAGAGACTCCCAAATAAGATGCACAACTTAAAAAAAAGCCTGCCAATGCAAATGTACTTTCTCCAAATTGCTGAATGTCCAAGTTATCAAGCACATGCCACAAATTTCAAAAAATCAATAAAATGTATGTAGAGCCAAATCTTAAAAAAGTGGATGGACAAAATGATATAACTCTGAATCACCTTCTTAATACCGTTGGAATCTTCAAATCTAAGAAATTGGTGAAAAGATACGAGGTCGAGATTCCAAAAGGAAGCATTGATTTCAGTTGGCTATAATTCATACCCACAACAAAATTTGGAAAAATAATCTGCATGATTGTGAAGTACATGAAACTAGTTTTTCGGCGATATCTCATTTTCCAAAATATGATATCGTGGCAAAAAGTTATGCTCCATTGAAAAATACTACCCTATTAGGGGGTGCATGCTAAATAGGCACAAAAATTAAGATCTTTGGTACAACAAAATATCCCCGTGGTCATCAATATGACCGCTCCTATCTGATTGGAAAAAAAAGTGTGCCGCCTAATTTGGCAATGGCGAGGCTAAGTGTCAAAAGTCTTGGGGTGGTGCCACTCCAATCAGCAGAGCACTTGGTCTGTTATGTGACCTTGTCTAAAGGTAGAACGCTAGCGGCAGGTATTGAACATAGAAAATAAATGGTGGAAGAAAGTTGGTGGATAATACAAATGGCTAGCTAGTCTATAAATGCAAGTAGATAAGTGTACACAGGCTGGCAATAATTTCATATAGCCTACAAAAGCTTCAAACCTCATTCATTCCAACCAATCATAGATTTGAAAATGGGGCATGAATAATACTCCACACTTTTGATATTTCCTTTGGGAAATCAAAACCTTAAATATATGTTGATTAAATAATTCAAACCCACATTAAAAATATGAAAGATGATTGTTGAATAAATAATTTCGACCACCAATTTTAAATATACCCGCTGAAATTAAATATTAAACCCAAAACTATAATATGTCGACTTAATAAATCAAAACCCCAATAATTATTTTCTACCAACTATTGAAAAATATATGAGCCCAAATAAATTTTTTTTTTGAACCTACAAATGATATGATGCTAACCAGAGGAGGATATTTTTTTCTGCAACAAGGGGGAAAATGTTTCCTTTTCAATTGTACAATTTGTACCTTTTCCCTCAATATAGTTGCAAAAAACCTTTGATGGCCTCTGGATGATGAAGTCGAATTTTGACGAATGGGTAGGAATTCCTAAGGGTTAGACCTTTTGAACATGATGGTGGGGTCATATTTGACCCATAGTGCTTCAAAAATCAATTGCCTCTTGGATGAGAACAACTATCCCTTCAAGCAAAACCTTCAGCCTATGATAGTCTCCTCAGCTCAACTTCTTGATACGAGATGAATCTCCTATGGCCTAAGCTTTGATACCATGTTGGAAATATGAATAATAATCCAAGTGAAGCTGCACACACTTCAAAGGATCAACCAAGAGAAAACACCATCCACATAAATAAGAAAGTGTTGCGACATGAGCAAGAAGACAACTTGATCAAATGATGATCTATGATGAATTTATCTAGAATGATTTACAAATGTACAAGAGCCTTGGTTATATAAGCAAGGAGAGAGGAGGTTGGATAACCACCTTAGTTGCAAACATTAAATGCCTAATGCATAATTTTAAATGCATGAGAGAAATATTAAATTCCTAGATAACTACATGCTAATTAATGAGACATGGCCCCATTAATACTAGTTTTTAGAATGCCACCTAGGAAACTAACTCCTAACTAAACTTATTAATGATGTGAATAGGTCCTCACTAATATCTAGTTAGGAAATAACCCCATCTACACTAACACTTTTGAGGTGGTGTTATCATAATATCCCTTGAGGTACTAGCATTTTCTTGTCATTATTTGTTTGCACCCCTTGAGGTGAGTTTTGTTTGAACCCCTTAAGGTGATTTTTGTTTGCACCCCTTGAGGTGAGTTTGGTATTTTTTCTTCACTTTGTTCATGAGTGTTGAACATAGTTTGGTGTTGGCATAGAATGAAACCTTATCAAGGTTATTGAGGGGTATGACTCTTGGTATGGTTGTTTTGGATACACACCTAGTGAAAAGTGGTCCTCACTAGTGAGTTTCTCATTTTTACTTTGTCTTGGTGGCTCACCTAGTGAAAAGTGGTCCACACTAGCCCATGTTCCTTCCAGTTTGTGATTCACGAAGATTTTCTATGGTGCGAGTCATGAACACCTTTTAACATGGACACCTAGCATAATACACTTTTCTTTCCAGTGGAGCCATGTATTTCATGAGTGATGTGTATGACTTCAATCCTCATGGAGCATTTTATTTATTCGATGGATGATGTTTGGTATTTGAGAAAATTTAAGACTAAGGTATCTTTGCTTTACTGACTCAAATCTTTAGTACTAACCTTGTGTTTTTTTCTTTTTCTTTTTTATGTGTCCTCATTGTGTTTTTTTCATTTTGTCGTCATTTTTATGTTCCGTCATTTCATGTATTTTCATTGTTATGCTTTGTGTTTTTTGACATGTGTGTTTTTGTACGTTGTCTTGTTGCATATTATATGTCTGAGCATTCATTTGTGGTTATGTTGGTTTACCATGGGATCTTGGATTCTAGGGCTTGCACAACCCCCTTGATCCTTAGTCATCCTATCTCTTCAACATTTGGACAATCAAATCCCTCTTGACATATTTTTCTACTTTAGTGTGAGTTTGAGCATAAGTTCATACTCTCACTAAAGTGTGGTCTAAATTTAGTGTATAAAATTGCATACCTTAAAAATTTCACATTATATATTCCCCCCCAAATTATTGAGCTTAATTGACACCCAAACTGCCTAAAACTATATATTCCAGAGCCCATTTGTACCCCTTTTCAATAAATGGCATGCACTAAATAAATGAATTCACCTCATATGTTTCCATCAATATTGAGTGTCCTAGAAATTTGGGCCAGGATGCATTCACCCATGGGAAAATGGGTCCCCCTTCTTAGCCAAGACCCATTTTTGGACATGTCAGAGTAGCCATTTTAACATTCAAAACCCCACTTGCAAATGTCAACTATCGAGATCTAATTTTTAGGAAATTAAATAAACTCCATAAATACCTATTTATTACATCATTTGAGATCTATCTATCAAGAGGTGAACATTAAGAGAATTCAAGATCAATTCAAGAGCAACATTATTAGAGTATCATTTCAGCAATTCAAGATCCAAACATTATGTCAAAGTGTTTGTGAGTTTATGTTATCATGTTGTCATTATTTTGTGAAGGCTAACATCTTTTTGTAGGTCTCCAAAACATTTAGGTATTCAAGCAAGTAAGATACAAATCCTTGAGGAGATGTGTATGACTTTAATACTTGAAGGCAACCACTGAAGGGTGGTAAGTTGCAACACATTGTGATTTCATCATTCCTTCCTTTCAATTATCTATTTATCATCAATATTTCCATTGTGGAAGTGGAAACACTTACACAGGGTTTGAATGAGGCAATCCCCTAAAATAGCTCAATATTTCCTCTCTTTGAATGTGTAGGTTATAGGTTTGAAAAGGATTGAAGAATGATTGAAGAAAAATTATCTATTGTTGCATTTATTGTCATACATATTTCCAAGACATGAAAACTCAATTACATGAATATCTATTAGTGTTTTGACAGATTTACAAGTCAGGAGGTGAAGCTTAGATCTAACATCAAAGGACCCCAAAAGTTGATTAGGACACCCCTACAAAGACCAATTTTACCAAGGGTGAGCTAGTTCTCCTACAGTGATTGAAACCAACTTTTTTAGGTTGGTACATATCATTTTGCATTTCCCAGATCCACTTGTAAATTACTATTTCCGTTTGTCAGTTGTTGAGATCTTGTAATTTATATATTAGGGAATATAGTATAATTATGTTAAATCATTTCCAATTCATTCCCATCCTCAATTAGATGTAGATCTAGATCTGATTGGCTCACCTTCATGGTTGATAGTCAATATATTTACCTTGTTGATCTACATCCTAATGAAACTTGGAAAAATTCCCCTTGCATCCTCATTTCTTTGCATTAAGGACCTAGGATCCTTCTTTTCTATGTTTCAAAATAATTGATTTTATTTCTCATTATCAATCTATATCTTCACAAATTCCCTATGCCTTGCTTGATTATGACATTCAAAGAATGTTCATGAGAAGTCTCTAGCCAATGTTTATGGAATAAGTGTCCATAATAAAATATCCTTCTTTTTTTCATCTATGTATTGTGCTATGAGATTATTAGTAGACATTGGCCTAGTATGGGGATTTTTCCTCATCTTCACATCCTAATAATTTTGGAGCTATGTCTTCTTTCAGAGGGTCAACGAGAAAAAAGGCAATAGCTAATGTGGTGACCATCCCCCAAACAACTAAAAATAGTACACTTGTATCACAACCTAATCATGTTTTCATTAAATTCTCTGATGCTTACTTAAGTGTACTTTAGAGGTTACTAAAAGATAATCTTATCACCCTATCGGAGATTAGATCACTCCTTGACAACAATCCATGCCCTAGTTGGTATGATGCTTCTAATTTTTTCCAATATCATCGAGTGCTTAGGCATGACATCAAATGTTGTGTACACTTGAGACATGTAATTCAATATCACATAGATAACAGTAACATACAAATTGATAGTAAGAAGTAGAACTTAAAAAATTTTATCACTAAGGCCAATAGTCAGCTGCAAATTTGCATAGACCCTTTTTTGCCTCATTCTTCTAATTTTATTGCCACTTCTTTTTTTGGTCCATTTGATGATGTTGCATATGTGAACATGGTATCCATCACTCTGATCTCCTCTCCAAGTTAGAAGGTTAATATTATTGACATATATTTCATGCCTAATGACTTGTATTATCACAAATAGTACTCTCCCCTTTACATTCTTTCTTAGGTCAATGACACTATCATCATTGACGTTATGGTTGACCCTGCGAAGAGGGTCAATGTTATAACACTACTATATTTGACTACAAATTTCAATGAATGTTTGGTGACATATCGACAAAATATTCTTGACTTACCGACTCAACACTAATTTAAATTTTTTCGCTGGATTTTCATCACTTTAACAACCAATTTTTATACGTCGAAACCACAACCGAACATCATCGGTTAGTGCCATGGAAAATGTTGGCGGTGTCCATCAGAAAATCAATGTAACTTCATCCATCTATTGGTGCCAAAAATCACAAAATGTTGCAGAATGCCCATTTGAAATCATCGAAAAAACACCAAATGTTTGTCCATTTTCTGACGAGGTGGAGCAAACCATCATTGCCATTATGATGAAAACTATGTCCCATGTACATCAACCTTGTCACAAATTTTTGTGGTTCGTTAGGCCATGTTCATCGAAATTGTGATGAAACCCTGTAGTTTAAAAAAAAAAATTATTCGTTCAAACATCTTCCCTCCCTAACACAATTATATGTATGAGTTTTGTTCTTTGCATGAATAATTTGGCCGATGTATCTTTCGGTATAAGTCACTCCGAAAAGTATTTATCTTTCCTTGCATCCTTTATTGGTGTAGCTTATCCGATGTAATCCTATCATAGAGACTTTGTTCTATCGAGCCCAAAGTTATTCATTACTTCTGATGGTGAGACTCCCACCAATGAATTCCATCAGCACAACTTTCACTGATGGTGCCTTATTTTATCCACTATGTCGACGTAACTTGAGATATGTTCTCCCGACTAAATGTTATCAGTGTAAGATGTGTCATCGGGCAGTCCATTTTCTATTGTTCTGATATCAATGTGTTCCTCTAATGAAATATATTGGTGTACCTCATGTCGAAATCCCGAGTGAGTCTATCGTTTACTTTCTTGAATAACCCATTGGTAGAACAAAAATAATGTGTCCCCGATACAAGCCTTTTATCTTCATTGGGGTAGTATATGAGATTGGAATTGTCACTTGTTAGGCTTTTGATGGCCGATGAGTATTTTGTTGGGGAAAATTTCATGAGTTATGCCGATATGCATTTCCTATGGTGCTACATTCTTTATTTGTTCCTTTTTAATCAAAATATACAACCCAATTTCTTCTGTCGATCTGTATCAATGCAATGTGCCTATGTCAATATTGTACAATGTGCTTCCTCATTCACGTAGGCCATTCCTACAATGTTTTTATCGGTGAAGCTTTCTAGTTGTTGTGCTGATATATTGTATTGTGCCAATATAAACATAAAACATGATCGGGGTGACATAGATACTGCTTGGCCAATATGTTATATCTCTTCAATTTAAAATGTGTGAATAATGGGTCTTGGACATATAGTGAGTTAATAGCTTATAAGAACAATTGTAGAAGACCAAACAATTAAGACTTGGGAAAAAACTACCATCGAAATTGCTAGATACGTCTCACATGACCTGTAATAATGCAAGTCCCAAAGCATATGGGCATAGTGTTGAAAACCCACACATGGAAACTAGGGACCCAAATTTGTGTCTTAAGGTTGTCGAATCCCTAAAAAAACCCTCATTAACCAATCAAAAAGTAAACAATTGTCTACTAATTTGAAAGGATTAATCAAAAAATTGGTTTTAATAGTTGAGACAGGTGTGAATGAAAAAATGGAAGACTTATGGTAAAATTTCAAATATGTGAAGATCTCCTTGGGAAAAAATATAATAGTCACCTTCTTCTCTCATAGTGGAATAAAGTAAAATATGTTCTTAATATTTTACAGGAAAAAGTTAGTGTAAAGACAACATACAATTATGCTAATGCCATCATTGAACTATACACCAAGCTCATGAATCAAAACAAGTATTGTTCTTGCAATGTATGAAGCCCACCTAATTATATTTGAGTTCAAATAGAAATTAAATCCACAAATAATGATTTCCAAATAGTACATTCTATTTTTGGTTAGTTGTGTGTGTGAGAGAGTGAGAAAGTGAGTGTGTGTGATAGAGAGAGGGTGAGATAGAGAGAGAGAAGGTCACTTTTGTGATGGATCTCTAGCAAAATATGTGTGTGCTTTCTCATATGATACCTAGGCGAATAAAAATAACATTTAAACCCAAACCAAAAACCAAACCAACAACATATAATACATAACTGTATTAATTCTATCCAATGAAATTATTTTATCATCAGTGCATGAAGCACATGACAGGTGATTACTAGGAGCAATCTGGTGCAGGAGCACCTGGCAAGGTTTAAGTTTTTTTTTTTGAATTTTTTGGTTAAAGGTTTAATTTTGTTATGTAAGGTCTTGTGGACCACCTTATTTGTAATTGAGGACCTTTTCTCCTTAGGTTAGAAGTGGTGAAGTTGAATAATTTTTGGAAGCATATGTTTTGGTTGTTTTCCAAACAATAGACCAAGGTTGAAATACACACTGTGTTTTTCAACAATCATCTTTTGGATGTTCCTAGGCTCGAAAAAGGAAACCTAACTATTTACAAGCATTTTAAAAGGGAGATCTCAACCTTTGAAGAGGGTTGGAAGATTTGGAACATTGGCAGTTTTCATGAGAATAAGAAAGAAATAGTGATTTTGTTGTGGAAAATCTATTTTATGTTCTTGTTTGCGTGATAGTAGTTAGATGAATTGAACAAGAAATTTTGTTGGTTTTTTTAGCATGTAAATAATTATTTTGAAGCATTCTTGTGGCATTTTAGATAGTTAGTTCATCGTTGCTTTCCATTCTTGTAAATTCTCTATTTTCTCCTTATTGCTGTTTTGACTGGAACTATGTAAAAATGGAGTTCTAGGCTGCATTCCCTCCATACCAAGAAGTATGGACTTGTTGGGAACATGGTCAGGCTCCATCTCTATACATATCTTAGTGGTAGGAGTATTTAAGAGTTCTGGAAGCATGCTTAAAATCTTTTCGTAGGAGAGAAAGTGAAAGCCTGGCTAGGAAAGGCTACAGGATAGCAGGGATTATTTGCAGGAGGAAGAAGCTTTTTGAGAAATTATTTCTTGAGAACTTAGGAAAGGGTCCTGAATATGCATGGTGATCAGGGAGAGGCATTTTCAATCCATCTTCTAGGAGAGTTTTCTAATAGTCTTAAAACAGTTTTTAAAAGCTTTGAAACAATAGCTTGTTGTCTATTTTCAAGACTAGGCACTTTACAGACAGTTAGGGCTTGAGACTATTAAAATATTAAAGTGGTGATCAAGTGAATCAATAGTATTTGAAGATAGTTTGGGTGGTTATTTAGGAATTTGTGAATAATCATCAGTTTCCTTAAAGTTGAAGGCCTAATTGGCTCAACGGCTACTAGCCTTCTAAACCTATGGAATAGGCTTCTTGAAAGCGTTGGCAAGATGGAGTCTAAGTGAAGTTTCAAGAACCCTAGGAGGTTGTTTTGGAGCTTTGGAAATAATTCCCTCAACCCTAAAAGATCCATTTATGTATTGAGGGAGGATTAGTATTTTGGATGCATAAAAGGATAAAGAAGAATGGAACCATAGTACCAAGAATTGGCTTGGTGGTTGCAAACTAGAAATGATAGCAGGGTTGGCAAGAAGAACCAGGGGTGCCTAGATAATATAGGACCTATAGGTTGAGTGGTGGAGAGTGACACCAAAGGGATTCATCAAGGTGAGACCCGAAGCATTGAGTCAGTGATTGTATCAATCCAACCCTGTCCCTATCAGATTGGTATCAAAGCAAGCAAAAGATTTGGGAAAGCAGCTAATATGTCAGAAGTTGAATCAAGTGAAACTCCCACCATGGTGACAAATGCATAATTATCCAAGAGGGTTGAAGAATAAGAAGAGGACAACAAGCCCTTAAAAGAAAGAATAGAGCAACTTGAGAAAGCATTGAACAATGCAAGGTTGGAAGGAATGGTACCAAGGGAAGAAGAGGTTGCAGAAGAAGAAAAGGTCCCTAAACCTGACCTTGTTCTGGAGGAGGAGCCTTTTTTGAAGGCATTGAAAGCCTTGAGTGGAAAAGGACTTAAGGGCATACCACTGTTCAGTAGAAAAATGGATCTTGATTTGGTCATGGATTGGATAGATGGCATGGAGAACCACTTTGAATGTGATGGAGTCACTAAAGCACAAAAAGTGAAGGTTGCCAAATAAAGGTTGAGAGGATCAAATTTGACATGGTGGAAGTTTCTTCAGATAGAGAGGGAAAAAGAAGGCAAACAACCCATTTCAACTTGGAAAGGAATGGTTGCTAAGGTAAAGGAAGCCTATATGCCAGATGTTTATGAGATCCAACTTCACAAGAAGAGGCAAAGTCTGAGGTAGAAAGACCAAGATGTAAACACCTATATTGAAGAGTTCCAAAAGCTTTGATTAAGGTCTAATGTGATAGAGGATGAGAGCCTAAAAGTGGCTAGATACCTAAATGGTTTGAAGTGGAACATCTAAGAAGAGATGGCTCTTTTGAGTCCTAAAATAGTCCACCAATGTTATCAGTTGGACATAAAGATTGAGGAAAGGAACAAAAGAAACCATGATCAATCTTCTAAGGGTAGAGGCAAAGGCAGAGATCAAAGAGGACAGTGTGGTGGTTACCAAGGTAGAGGTAATGATCAAAGAAACCAAGGAGAATCTAAGCTCACTGAGCATGGAGGTGAAACATCTTCAAGAGGAGGATTTAATAGAGGAAGAGGACCTCAAGGAGGTAGAAACAGAGGAAGAGGAGTAGGTAGGAGTAATTCTTACTTTGCAAACATGAAGTGTTATCATTGTAACCAACTAGGCCACCCTACTTATAGGTGCCCAGAGAAAGCTTCTTCATCAAGCAATGAAAAGAGAGTGGCTTATGCACAAGAGGACACCATGAGTCCTAAGGAAACTAAGATTAGTCATATAGAATCTAAAATTGGAGAGAGTCTAATGTTTAACAGAGTGTCGATCAGACAACCAGTCAGGGAGGAACCTAAGCAAAGAAGAGCTCTTTCTAGATTAAGGTGTAGGATACTTAGAAAAGTGTACAAAGTCATTGTAGATTCAGGTTCAATGGAAAATATAATCTTAGAGGAGGTAGTAACTAAACTAAAATTATAGAAGGTACCTCATACTAACCCCTACAAGGTCACATGGCTGAATAAAGGGAAAAGTGTTTTAGTTATTGATCAAGTAACAGTGGAATTTCCAATTGGAGGCTATAAAGACAAGCTAGTTTGTGATGTATTACCCATGGATGCATGCCATCTACTACTGGTAAGACCATGGAAATATGAAAGAAGTTTCATTTATGATGGGAAAGAGAACACCATCTCATTTAAGAAGGATGGAAGAACCTTCAAGCTGCAGTCATTGACAAAGGAAGATGAGGGACAGTCAAAGGTACCTAACATCATGTTGAGCAGTGGCAAGGAGTTCCTTAAGGACCTACACCAAGGAAATGAAGGATATGTGATCATGATGTAGTCCAAAGAGGAAGAAAAGGATGAAAGGAAAGTCTTACCAGAAGTAGTCCAAAGGTTGCTTGATAAGTACAAGAGTATAGTGAGTGATGGAACACCTGCAACTCTACCACCAAAGAGAGCAATAAGACATCAAATTGAATTCATACCTGGAGCCTCATTGCCTAACAAAGTAGAATAAAAGCTCAGTCTAGAGCATAACCTAGAGGTGGCTAGGAAAGTGGAAGAATTGTTGAATCAAGGTCTAATTCAAAAGAGCATTAGCCCATGTGTAGTCCCAGTGGTTTTGGAAACTAAGAAAGGAGGTAAGTGGAGACTTTGTACCGATTCTAGAGAAATCAATAGGATTACAATCAGATATAGATTCCCTATCCCTAGAATAGAATATTTAATGGATTTCCTTGGAGGAGCACAATATTTCACTAAGTTGGACCTCAAGAGTGGCTACCATCAAATCAGAATTAAGGAAGGTGATGAATGGAAGACAAATTTTAAGACAAATAATGGCTTATATGAGTGGAAAGTAATGCCATTTCGCCTCTCAAATTCCCCTAGCACGTTCATGAGACTAATGAATGAGGTGCTTAAGGATTTCACAGGAATCTTTGTAGTAGTCTATCTTGATGACATACTAATTTTTAGTAAGACAGCAGAAGAACATTTGAAGCATGTAGAGATGGTTCTTAAAAGGTTGCAAGAAGAGAAATTGGCAATTAACCTTGAGAAGTGTGAGTTCTTCAAACAAGAACTTGTGTATCTAGGCTTTGTAGTATCCCAAGGAATGTTGAAGATGGATCCAATCAAGGTGGAAGCCATCCTAAACTAGCTTGCACCAACCATAGCAACAGAGGTAAGAATTTTTCATGGTTTAGCTCAGTTTTATAGAAAATTCATAAGGAATTTTAGTGGTATATGTGCACCAGTTCTAGATACTATTAAAGGTGGTCTAAAAACAGAGTTTAAATGGACTCAAGAGGCTAATAAAGGGTTTGAAAAACTTAAACAAGAAGTGGCAACTCAACCAATTTTATTATTGCCTAGTTTTGATAAGTTATTCACAGTTGAGTGTGATACAAGTGGAGTAGTAGTAGGAGGAGTACTTAGTCAAGAAGGTAGACCTGTAGCTTTCTTTAGTGAAAAGCTCAAAGAAGCCAAGAAAAAATACTCCACCTATGATCTAGAATTATATGCTTTAGTGTAGTCCCTTAGGAAGTGGAGACATTATTTGTTGCCCAAAGAGTTTGTGGTCTTCACTAATAACCAGGAACTCAGTTACATTAACACCCAAGAGAAGTTGAGTAATAGACATTTGAAATGGATGGAATACATCCAAGCCTTCACATTCACTATCAAGCACAAGAAGGGACAAATGAATAAGGTGGCAGATGCATTAAGCAGGAGAATGTTGACAGTGTAGGAGATACAACTAAAAAGCATTGGATTAGAGAGTTTCAAAGACCTCTATGGTGAGGATGAAGACTTGTCAGAAGCTTACAAGGTATGCTCTAATTTTGAGAGTCATTTTCATAGTCAATATGCTGAGTATACACTACAAAATGGACTGTTATTTAAGGGTAGTCAGTTATGTGTTCCAAGAGGGTCAATGAGGGAAAATCTGATTCAAGAAAAGCATAATGGCAGTCTTAGTGGGAATTTTGGTATTAATAAAACTTTAGAGCTAGTTCAAAGGTTCTATTACTGGCCTAAGTTAGCAAGAGATTTCAGAAAATATGTGGAACAGTGTGTTGTATGCATGAAAGCTAAGGGAGGAGCTAGCAATGCAAGTTTGTATCAATCCCTGCCTATTCCTAATAGACCATGGGAGTGTGTGAGCATGGATTTTGTGGTAGGTTTTGCTAAGACCAAAACTGGTTTTGACAGTGTTGATGTAGTAGTGGACAGATTTAGCAAGATGAGTCACTTCATTCCTTGCAAGCCTACTCATGATGCCAGCTACATAGCTCATCTTTTCTTCAAGGAGGTTGTAAGGATCCATGGCTTGCCTCTAAGCATTGTTTCTGACAGAGATGTGAAGTTCACGAGTCATTTTTGGAAGAATCTATGGAGTTGATTGGGTACAAATCTATCATTTGGATCAGCTTACCATCCTCAGACCGATGGTCAAACAAAGGTGGCTAATAGAGTGTTGGGTAATCTTTTAAGGTTCTTGACAAAATAATATGGTCAGACATGGGATATGGTGATTTCCCAAGCTGAATATGCCTATAATGATAGTGTCAATAGAACTATGGAGAAAAGTCCTTTTGAGGTTTTGTATGGGATGCACCCAAGAGGCTTTTGTGAACTCGGAGACCTTGGATCAATGGAAAATAGGAGTGGACATGTAGAAGACTTCACTCATACCATGAAGGAGATTCATGAGCAGGTCAAGAAGACAGTTACAACAACAACCCAAAAGTTGAAGGAGAATGTTGATTTGTCAAGGAAGGATGTACAATTTGTAGTTGGGGACTATGTTATGGTCCACCTCAACAAATCTAGATTGCAGAAGGCATGGAAACCAAGTTACAGATGAAAAGAGTGGGTCCATGTAAGGTGTTAGCCAAATATGGCAAGAATGCATATAAGGTGGAATTACCATCAGATTTGGGCATCTCTCCAGTTTTCAATGTTGCTGATTTAATCAAGTACAAGGGATCATCCAATGATGAGGGTCAAAATAGAAATGAAATCTTCAAGGACATCAGTAATGTGACTCTTCCCCCATAAGACAAGCTTCAAGCAAAGAAGGTCTTGCAGTCAAGAGTGCAGAAAACTACAAGACACAAGGTGTACATGGAGCACCTTATCAAGTGGAAGAACAAACCAAAATCGGAAGCCACTTGGATATAGGAAGACCAGTTCAAGAAACTTAGCATTGACCTAACATTGGTCCCTCCTTCCTCTCCTTAGTTTTTTGGGCAAAGAGGGGGAGAATGGTGCAGGAGCACCTGACAAAGTTGGAGCACTTGGCAAGGTTTAAGTTTTTTTTTTTTAAGTTTTTGGTTAAAGGTTTAATTTTTTTGTGTAAGTTCTTGTGTACCACCTTATTTGTGGTTAAGGACCTTTTCTCCTTATGTTAGAAGTGCTGAAGTTGAATAAGTTTTGGAAGCATATGTTTTGGTTGTTTTCCAAACAATAGACCAAGGTTGAAATACACACTGTGTTTTTCAACACTCATCTTTTGGACGTTCCTAGGCTCGAAGAAGGAAACCTATTTGTTTCCAATAATTTTAAAAGGGACCTCTTGGCCTTTGAAGAGGGTTGGAAGATTTGGAACATTGGCAGTTTTCATGAGAATAAGAAAGAAATAGTGATTTTGTTGTGGAAAATCTGTTTTTCTATTCTTGTTTGCGTGACAGCAGTTAGATGAATTGAACAAGATATTTTGTTGGTTTGTTTAGCATGTAAAGAATAATTTTGAAGAATTATTGTGGCATTTTAGATAGTTATTTCATCATTGCTTTCCATTCTTGTGAATTCTCTATTTTCTCCTTATTGCTGTTTTGACTGGAACTATGTAAAAATGGAGTTCTAGGTTGCATTCCCTCCATACCAAGAAGTATGGACTTGTTGGGAACATGGTCAGGATCCATCTCTATACATATATTAGTGGTAGGAGTATTTAAGAGTTCTGGAAGCATGCTTAAAATCTTTTCCTAGGAGAGACAGTGAAAGCCCGGCTAGGAAAGGCTACAAGACAACAGGGATTATTTGTAGGAGGAAGAAGCTTTTTGAGAAATTCTTTCTTGAGAATTTAGGAAAGGGTCCTCACTATTCATGGTGATCAGGGAGAGGCATTTTCAATCCATTTTCTAGGAGATATTTTTGACAGTCTTAAAATAGTTTTAAAAAGCTTTGAAACCCTAGCTTGTTGTCCATTTTCAAGACTAGGCACTGTACAGACAGTTAGGGCTTGAGATTGTTAAAATATTAAAATGGTGATCAAGTGAATCAATAGTATTTGAAGAGAGTTTTTGTGGTTATTTAGGAATTTGTGAATAATCATCAGTTTCCTTAAAGTTGAAGGCCTAATTGGCTCAACGGCTACTAGCCTTCTAAACCTATGGAATAGGCTTCATGCAAGCGTTGGCAAGATGGAGTCTAAGTGAAGTTTCAAGAACCATAGGAGGTTGTTTTGGAGATTTGGAAAGCATTCCCTCACCCCTACAAGATCCATTTATGTATTGAGGGAGGATTAATCTTTTGGATGCATAAAAGGCTAAAGAAGAATGGAGCCATAGTACCAAGAATTGGCTTGGTGGTTGCAAACTAGAAATGATAGCAGGGTTGGCAAGAAGAACTAGGGGTACCTAGATAATATAGGACCTATAGGTTGAGTGGTGGAGAGTGACACCAAAGGGATTCATCAAGTTGAGACCTGAAGCATTGAGTTAGTGATTGTCTCAATCCAACCCTGTCCCTATCATAATCCATCCACTGACTTATTCCATTGGTCACTAAATAAGAGAATCATCTATAAAATTTCTACCCAACTTGAAAGGTTCCCCTCATATGGATCAAATGACATGTAAGCAACTAGAGATGATTATTGGGAGCAATTGAAGAATCAATAACCTACTAAACAATGGCATGAAATCATCACTAACTACTCATCACATAGTGAATTGTGTATGATTTTAGCATTAACCACATAATTACAATATCTGTATGTTTAATGATTTAATACCAGCCAAACTTGTATATCCCTAGATGCAGGATCCATTCGTGGATAGCTTCCCCTACAAAAGTTGTCATCCAAGGTAACATATGAGATGTGTTAAAAAGTAAAATAAGTACAAAGGGTAACATATTGAAGAAAAGAGAACTAATGAAAATCGCATAAGCTTAAAAGTGCAGCATAATGAAATATTGAAAAGTGCATTACCTTATTGAGCTTCTCTTTGTTTTGAGAATAGTTTAATATTCTCTACTTAACAGGGCTAACCATGTGAAGGTGGAAGCTCATTTCCCCTCCCCTTCACATCACTCTCAATTCCCCATACCCAATCATATAACATTAATCATTTATTCATCCATTAATAACATATAACATTCATTCATTCATCCATTAATTACATATAGCATTCACTCATTCATCCATTAATAACATATAACATTCATTCATTAACATATAAAATTCATTCTTTTAGTTTTTACATATTATAAAAAATATGGTTGTCAAAAATATTAGTTTTTAACATTCATTGACATATTATCAAAAATATGGTTGTCATAATATGATTACAATCACTTTTTTTTTGTTTCTTTTTTGCAACTAAAAAAAGAAGTGGAGTATCATTTTCTAAATCATCTGTCCCCCCTTCAGTTTTTTTTGCCTCTGCTCGTGATCTTAATGTATGTCTAGTCGTGTACTCATGACGTGGAGGCCACTACAAGGGGGGTCTGCTACAATAACAAAGAAATGTTAAATTGATATGTTTTATTAATATTGTTACAAGTATTTCATTAATTAAAAGAAAATTAGAGTGGTGCTCTTTACCTGATGGGGCCACATCATGTTCCTGATCTTGTCTTATAGCCTCATGCTCAACATGTTGAACACCCTCTAAATCCTCTAGAGTTGAAACACAAAAGACTACATTAATTAATACACCAATTTCAATTAAATATGTTTAAAAGAACATTAGAGTGGTCCTCTTTGCCTGATGGGGCCACATCATGTTCTTGATCTTGTCTAGCTTGATCATGCTCAACATGTTGATCACGCTCTACATGCTCTAAAGTTGAAACATGAAAAGTTACATTAATTAATACACAAATTGCAATTAAAGATGTTTAATTGTATTAATCCATACTGCGTTTGGTATAGCACATGAATACATCTAGTACCGGGATGCACAACATGACCTTCATCTACAGGTTGTGCTCCACCCTCACCACACTATATTCTAATGTCATGTGTAGTATTATCATTGCTTATCTATTTAAAAAAAATAGGCACATAATTACTTTATGGTGGAAATTAATATTGAATAGATTGCACAAGTATTCAATTTTAAATAAACTTCATTTAGTTTATTTACCTACATGTTAGATGCAATGGAAGCTTGTTTTTTCCCATTCAAGAGTCTTAGGTGTTCAACCATGGCTCCATAGCCTTGCTAGAAGACAATCTTTAGGTCCTCTTCTATGGGCACTCTATTGAATTCAAATCCCTGCATTTTTGCATAAGATCATGAATTTTGCTTCTATGGTGTGATAAAACCATTTTTTTTTTCAATTTTTTATTTGGATGCAATATTTCATTTATTGATACTTACAATTCGTGTGGCTAATTTCATATAACCACCAAAGCCAAGTTTGTGTTGCTCGTGTTTTTCTAGTCTTTCCTTTGTTTCCTTCGTGTGTCGGGCAACCTATGAAAATTTTGAAATATGTTAGATTATGTAAAAATAAAGAGTAATTAGTATATAATTACATTGTTGATAGTATCACATACCTTCCTTGGCCTAGTGGTGTCTTTCCTTTTTTATTTTCAGCCTTCTCCTTTCCATCCGACACCGGGTCCTTCCACTCCCTCTTTGGAATCATGGGGGGATGCTCGTACTTTTTGTTCTTCTCTAAATATGACCTATATTGGTCCCTCACATACTTTAGATAGGTACCATCTTTCTTAAGGACCTTGGTTTGGCTGAATGTGTTATTACCGAACATCACAACTAAATGGTTAATGAACTCATTTTTTAAATCTTGATTTTGGGCATTCCAAGGTGTACATATGGTGGGCCCAAAGATCTCCAATGTAATATCATTTAGATGTTTATAAAAAACAACATTTCCTGCAAATCATGGGATCATTAGTCTAAAAAGAGTGATCAATAAGCAAATTTCAATTGGATTATATATAATAATAATTAAAACATTTTAAAGTACCTGGCACCTTCTCAATATTTATGGGAACGAAATCCTCAGTCACCAAAAATGTGACCGGAAATGTTCCCATACTAGTAATATGGGAAGATCTAGGAAATTTTGTTAAAACATCACCAATACTAGTGGGCTTTGCATCCCTAGGTACATGTCTTGATGCATGTTCTGACATGTGTTCACTGCCAGAGGGTACACTACCCAATGCCTGCATGCTATGTGTTGCTAAAATTTCAGTCGACAATATAGGCATGGATGATGGGGTTAGATGACATGATGTATGCACAAGAAGATTAGGATCGACACTTGTACCAAACCCTACTCCTTGGGCAACACCTGTAGTACCCTGATCATGGCCAACAAAATCATGAGGATGCAAAAGATCCTATAAAAACAACACATATTTTAGTTCATGACATAAAAGAGTACAAAATATAAAATCATGAATGAATTTATGTTATGATTAAAGATCTCATGACAACTTACTTGCAAGTTTTGTGCTCTCTTAGTCAATATTTTAACCCTTTCTCTTATCTCATATGTTTGAGGCACTATGAATAACAATTGAAGGATTTCTTCATTGCATTTTTTTGGGTCTTCCTTATCATATCGAGAGGTTTTGTGATATATGTGATGTCATCATCACATAATAGTGACTACACCTCCCTATGGATGCTCTCCTCTATTGTTGGTGCCTTTCCCCGATCATCTGACTATGAAAAGAATATTAAAAACATTATCGAAATTAACCCAATAAACTTATGAAAAAAATAATAACAAAACATTTTGCTCGTATATAATTTGTACAATTACAATGAGGTAAACCTGTTGGGTAGTAGTGCCTGAAGATACATTGCGATCTATGCTCTATGCCAGAGCCTTCCCCCTATGATCAATGTCCCACTATGACAAAAATTAAATATAAAAAAACATTACCAAAATGAAACCAATAAACTTTCCAAAAAAAAACATAATAATAAAATGGTATATTGGAGTCATTAATTGGAGGTTGGGTAAAATGGTAAATAGTACGTACCACCCCCATATTAACTATGTTTGTATCTATGCGATTCAAATTGTAATCGATTAGCTACTCTTCCCTTGCAGTCATTGATTTTATGACACATACAAATACACAGTTTCCCTCGCGTGCCTCGAATATGCAATTGGGTTGCTTATTTTTTGACCTAGGTCATGTACTGTTTATAAACCCTGCAATATTCCCTGATGTTTTTGGCCTTCTATCAATGTACATAGCCACTCCTTTATTTTGATCCTTATCTTTTAGCTGTATATAATTTGTTGACAGTGCATACCTATGCATACTTCATGTATATCAAGCCAACTGCATCTAATCTTTGTAACTGTAACAAGGTCCAACATACTCCATCAATTCAGTAACTTTGTCATAATAGACCTTTATGCCGTCCATGCAAAATAGGCCCAAACCATGTAATGGCGATGGTGTTATGTGATATATCCTCTTGTTGACACAAAAATCAGTGTTTATTGGAGGAGGTTCCTTGGGTACCCATTGTTTCCATAGATGTTTGTACCTCAAGGGAACCTTGATGTCACCTATGCTCTCATCATCATAAGAACATGACTGCCCCTTATCAAGAAATTTTTTTATGTGTTTACAGAATTTTCTTCTAATCTTTTGACCTCTAGTTGATCTCCCTCTTTTAGACCTACTACATGTCTCGCTTTCCTCTTCTCTTCCTAAATTTCCCTCACTCGAGGAAGAAATATCTGAAAAATACCTATTTGGTGGTACCTGTACTCATAAGGATGTTGGATGAAGTTCTTTCATGGTGATGTGATCCCAAGGTATGGTGTTGGAGGATTAAAAACCAATTTTGTCACTACTATTAAAATGCATGTGGAGGCAACAATAGTTGTGAATATATCAATAAACCTTGTAAGGGTTTGATGATCAGAGATCACTTGGTAAGCATGGGAATGGTTTGTAGGGTCACCAACCTTGTGTTTTGAAGCCTTGGGTTTTGGGAACATCTAGAGGATTCATTGTCTTGTTTGTTGGAGGTTGATTGGGTTAGTGGGTGGAAGGTTGCTATTACTTTTTATACTTGCCTATGAAATTTTTTGGACCACCTTCCTCAAAGACAATAGTCCCTCTGAGGTTGTAATGGTGTCTAGTTAGTTAGTCTATGAAATTTTTTAAACCACCTTTGATGTGAAATAGCCCCTCGTGCAACCATCCTTTCAGTCTATTTCTAAATGGACAGACCCCTTTCCTTTAATGATTAAGCTCCATAGGTTTCTACCCCTATGGTTTTTTGGGTCCCCCAAATAAAATAATAAAAGATGGTCCCTACTTATAAGATCCCCAAAATGTATTGGAATTTCTTTCTTTCTTAAGAATCTAGTTAAAGAGGCTAATTGGGTCCCTCCCTATCCAACATTCCTTCACCATTTTCTAGACACCCACAACATCTTCGAACCATTTATACTCTTCTGGAACTTGAGAAAGAAAAGTACACTTTCATTAGTGTTCTCTTTTGGGCTTTCCCTAGTGCTGGCATCTGTACTGTTCTTTTGGAGGTTTGGTTGAGTAAGTGAAATATTCAGAAGTTTTTAATGGCTCCTTGTCTTTTTTTCATCTCTTCTATTGGTGTAGGAGCACCTTGGCATAATTAGGCCTCTATGAAGCAATGTGTTGAAATTTGATTCAATATTATTGTTCCTAATTTGTAAATAATGTTATTAGAGTCATGTTTCATATATTTGAGGTCATGTTGAGGTCATTTGGTGTTTATTAAGTCCAAAAGTGCAAAAATGAAAACAATGTAAAAAGTTGTCAATTGAATAAAAAAGCCAATATTAAGAGATGAAGAGTCATTAGGGTCAGTTAGAGGTAGTTAGAAAGCTAAAAGCCAATTGTTTTTCCTTTAAAAAGGCTCTTGTATCTTTTATAACTTCTAGGGTGGTTGAATAAAGAATAAGTTCAAGGAAAATCTCTAATTTTTAATCATTTTTCTTTAGAAATCTGTCATTTCCAGGCATGGTAGAATGGTTGGATATGGTAATAATCTCAATAAACTTCCTGTTACATTAAAGTTCATGCATTTTAGTTAAGATTTGTGTGAGTTATTGTGGATTTACTTCAGATCACTAAAACCCTCAGTTAGGGTAAGCAGATACATAAATAATTATGTTTCTCCTTTATTAATTGGTGGAATATTCTAGTTTCTTGTGAGATTATCCTACTATGAATGTTATTTCATGTTTAAGTGGATTTAGGGAAAAATAATAAAGATAAGATGTGAGGGAATGAAGTTTCTTGATTGAAAAACTGTGTGTACAGTCTGTGAATAGAGTAATTATGAAGGTTAAGTGATCCGGGGGACAATTTTTCAGTGAAAATTGAAGTGTTCCCAATACTCCAGATTTTAGCTTCATCAGAAAGAGAACAATGTCCTGATTCCAACGCAACTTGAACGGGGTGAAAAGGAATCCGTTTGTGCAAGTTACAGCCAGTCAAATTGGCTTCAAGGGCATCCAGAAGGTGAAAAAAATAATCATCTCAAAAATTGACGGAAGCAGCGTCATCGTGAAGAGCTCGTCGAGACGATTCCGATGGCATTCATTTCGTCGAAATCTGACATCGTACGCAAAAGTTATCAGTGGTCAAAGTTTCCAGTTGAATTTTGTGCTGACTGTACGGATGATGACGTCAGGAGATCGTCCGTACCATACGGATTTTACATGGACAAATTCGGCCAAAACACGTGGCAGTTCGTACACTCAGCCAGTGTTGAGGTGGCAGTACGGTCAGCTTCCAGTCAGCAGTACGGAGTCCACGTCATTATCCCAGTCAGCATGACACGTCAACAGGATCCGGCAAGTAGGAGCTCGACATGTGGATGGCTGAGTCAGCAGGTTCGGCTAATTGCAGTGAGACACGTGGCTCACAGTCAGCGTACGGGCATGCGCGTCGGCAGACACATCGATAGGTTCTGGCGAATAGCCGTTTGACACGTGGCACTGGGAATTTGCTCTTCTCCGGCCCGCGGATAAGTCTGTTCTAACAAAAAGGTTGTGGTGTTTCGAACGCGGACCACCCTCGCCCGAAACCGCCGGTAACCAACTTTCCAAAGATAGCCATCGACATATAAGGGGAACCGGTTGTTTTTATTGTTTAAAAGTTTCGGTGTTTGTTTTAAAAATACAAACCGGCCGGTGGTTTGAACCCGCACCGGCCGGTCCAACAAAAGAACTGCTCACCGTTGCACCACGGAGACATTCTAAATGTATATTGGCAGCAGATTATTTTGTTGTAATAATATAGACCGAGCCATAACAAAATGGCTAAATAAGCCAAAATAAACCAAAACTACCCCTAAAAATCCTGAACCAGAAGCCTAAATGGAGATATCAGAGGGTTATACGAGCTGATCAGGAAGGTTATGCATTTAATTGAGTGGTTAGGCCTAATTAGGCAAACTTTTTGTATAAAAAGAGGGGTGTAGGCCTTGATTTTCAAAGTCCAGGTGGTGAGATAGCGAGAGAATGCTCGAGAGATTTGAAGACGTTTCTGCACATCAGAGTAATGTCATGTTGTTGTGCTTGAAGGAGATGGTCTTGAAGCAATTGTAACTATTTTGGAGTATAATCGGATCGGTCCTCCATTGGAGAGGGACCCAGAGATGTAGTCCTTAGGGATGAACTTCGTTATCAATTGTGGTTTCGTCTCTCTATTTCTTCTCTCTTTCTGTTCAGTTCATTATCTTGGCATTTATTTTATGTTATGTTCATTTATTCATTTGAGCATTTAATTATGTAATCATTTATGTTAATCGTTGTAATAATTGATCTTTTACGTTACGCATTCTATAAGCAATTAGTCCTAGATCCTAAATAGATCAAGTTGGTATCAGAGCTTTGTGTGTGGCTTGTATTGCAAGTTGAATGCTAACGAGATCCAGGTTGCAATGAGGCGAAGGAGAACTTGAAGAATACAATCCAGAAATCGGAAGATGAAGAGTTAATCAACCGTCACAGATGGAAGCAAAAGAAGGTGGACAAAGTTCAGAGCTTAGTGACAAGGATTTTTCAGAAGTTATTCCTTGACATGAAGGCAATGGTGGAGGAACTTTATGCAGACAAGAAGAAGCACGAAAAGGGAGGTTCTTCAAAGCACATGAAGTAGGAAGATCAAAAAGACACAGAGGAGAAAGCTCCAACAACTCCTTCTCCTCCATCTTCTCCCTCTTCTTCTCCTCCTCCTTCTCCTCCTTCTCCTTCTCCTTCTTCTAATATAAATCCATTTAAGAGCAAATCTAAGCCTGTAATTAAGCTTGATGTAAAATTTGAGTTACCTAAATACTATGGGGAGTTAAATGCTGAGAAGTTAGACGATTGGGTCCAACAAGTAGAAGTATATTGTAGGATTCAAGGCCTAGTAGAAGATGCTTCTAGGATTCAATTAGCAACTCTCCGGTTGGGAGGTACAGCTCTCACCTGGTGGGAGAGTAAAACTCGTGAAGAAATTGCTCGCCATGGTCAAGTTAATATGTCTTGGATGGAGTTTGTTGCTGCCCTTAGGAAACAATTCTATCCCTTTAGGTTACATGCAACAATTAACCATGAATTGGAAAACCTTTAGGCAAGGTAAGGGGCAGTCTGTCCAGGAGTATACTCATGAGTTTAGGAAACGGGCCATTGCTCTAAATGTTCCCTTGTATACCCAAGACACATTACTTAAGTATATTGGTGGTTTACATTCTTACCTTAGGCACACTATTTTGATGTTGAGTCCCAACAATCTAGACGAGGTGTCTGTTCAAGCTACTCATATAGAGTCAAGGGGTAAGAACACATTTAGTGATAACTTTTCTAAGAAGCCATCTAAGTTTGAGGGTAAGTCTAAAGGGAAAGAAAAAGACAAAGATAAAGGAAAAGGGAAGAAGACAGCTACAGCTAAGAAAGAGGGTGAGAAACCCACGTGCTCCCATTGCAAGAAAGAGGGGCATGATGATTCAAGATGTTGGAAGCTTCATCCTGAGTTGAGGCCGAAAAGATATGGAGGTAACAAAGGCAAGTAGAAGACTACTGTAGTGATTCAACAAGATCTTGGTTCTGACTCCGGAGATGAGACAAAGATTGTTGCTACCGGAATCCAAGGTAAAGGGAAATGTATATCTCTCTCATTTGATGCAAGTTTTTCTAATGCCAGTGCAAGTACAAGTAAAGAATCTTCTCCTAAGGTTGATAAGCAAAGAAATGAATTGTTTCATATTCGTGTTGTAACAAAACACACTAAGATTGATACTCTGTTTGATACGGGTTCACAAGTCAACTTAATATCTGAAGAAGTTGTAAAGAAACTTAATTTGGCTACAACACCTCATCCGAAACCATATCCACTCGGATGGGTTTGCAATGATGCACAATTAAAAGTAACTAAACAGTGTAAATTGAGATTTGCTATCACTGCAAACTTTGTAGATGAGGTAGAAGTCGATGTGGTCCCTTTGGATATTTGTGGGCTTGTGTTAGGGAGTCCTTATCTTTATGACAGAAAAGCAATCTTTTATAGGGGGAGAATAAGTATCATCTTTTTAAAGATGGGGTAGAATACATTGTACGGGCACATAAGGTGAAGACTAATCTTACACTAGTTAATGCTGGTCAAATGAAGAGGTTGGTCAACTCAAGTAAGAACTTTGTATTGATGCTTGTAAAAGCCAAAGAAGATGATAAATCTGAGGCATTCAAGGGGTGTGACCCAAAACATAAAACTGAAATGGTCAAGATTATTTCCACTTATGATGACATGTTTCAGGAACCGAAGGGGTTGCCACCCAAGAGAGAGATACAGCATGAAATCCAGTTACAGCAGGATGTGCCACTTCCTAATATCGGCATGTACCATTTATCAGTTATGCAGAATGAGGAAATTAAAAAGCAGGTTCAAGAGTTGGCGGAAAAAGGAGTTATTCGTCCTAGTACTTCTCCTTGTGGTTCTCCAATTGTCTTAGTTCCAAAGAAAGATGGAACTTGGAGGATGTGCATCGACTATCGTGCTTTGAACAAGATAACGGTAAAGAACAGGTATCCTCTTCCCAGAATAGATGATTTACTTGATCAGTTAAAACATGCAGTTTATTTCACTAAGTTAGATTTGCGAAGTGGTTATCATCAAATAAGAATTGCAGAAGATGATATATGGAAGACTGCATTTAAGACAAAACAGGGACTATTCGAGTGGTTGGTTATGCCTTTTGGGCTTTGTAATGCACCAGCTACTTTTATGAGAGTCATGAATGATGTCTTTCGTCCTTTTATTGATGATTTTGTCATAGTCTATCTAGATGATATCCTTGTATTCAGTCGAACTTGGGAAGATCATGTAAGTCATGTAAAGAAAGTCTTTGATGTATTGAGAAAAGAAAAATTGTATGTAAAGATGTCTAAATGTGAATTTGCTAAGACATCCTTAGTGTACTTAGGCTATGTCGTAGGGGGTGGTCAATTGAAAGTAGACCCTGCGAAGGTCGAAGCTATTGTAAAATGGCCTAAGCCAAGTACAGTCACAGAGGTCAGAAGTTTCCTAGGTGCAGTTCAGTACTGGAGAAAGTTTATTGCAAACTTCTCTTTTATAGCATCGCCATTACATGCATTAACCAGTACAAAGAGCAACTTTTCAGTGGGGAGGTCCACAACAGAAGGCTTTCGACACTTTGAAGGGAAAGTTGAGCACCGCACCAGTTTTGGCCTTACCAGATCTACATCAACCATTTGAGATCGAGACAGATGCGAGTGGGTTTGCCATGGGAGCAGTACTCATGCAAGGAGGTAAACCAGTTTGCTACCACTCTGAAACTTTTTCAGGAGCAGTAAGTAACTATCCCACATATGATAAAGAACTTTATGCTTTAGTTCAGAGTGTTAAAAAATGGAAACATTACATAATGGGGAAAGAAACTGTAATCCACACTGATCACCACCACTTCAGTATTTGCACTCACAAACTAAACTGCAACAAAGTAGGCACTTTCGGTGGATGGGTTTTCTACAACAGTTTCATTTGGTTATTAAGTATAAGAAAGGAACCCATAACAAAGTAGCAGACATGCTCTCTAGACCTCCTATGATGAATGCTTTGATAATCCTTCAGAATAGTTCTATGGTTCATGAAAGTTTTCAGGAACAATATGCTAATGATGAGAACTTTAAGGATATCTATGCTGCTTTAATGAATGGTAAACATGTAGAAGAGAAAGATTATTATGTGCAGGATAAACTATTATATCACTTGGGTAAATTATGTGTTCCAAAAGATGAACAACCACAGGTTGATTAGAGAAGCACATACCTCATTGATTGCAGGACACTTTGGGGTAAACAAAACATTGACTCAGTTGCAGAAATATTGTTATTGGCCTCGTATGCAAGAAACTGTAACTAAGTATATTAGAGGTTGTGTTATGTGTGCAACTAGTAAGCCTAGTAATAGGAAATTGGGCTTGTACACACCTCTACCTGTACCTTCTCGTCCATGGGAAAGTGTGTCAATGGAATTTGTTGGGGGGTTACCTATATCTAGGAAGGGACATGATTATTTGTATGTAGTAGTTGATCGGTTCAGCAAAATGTGTATTTTAATGCCATGTAAAAAGAAAGTCACTGCTGAACTGATAGCTCATATGTACTTTCAATTTGTATGGGCTCATTTTGGGTTACCTACTTCTATTGTATCAGATCGAGATTCTCGATTCTTGGGGGAATTTTGGTCAACTCTGTGGGGACTCATGGACACCAAGCTGAAGAAGAGTATAGCCTTCCATCCGCAGACCGACGGACAGACAGAGGTTGTAAACAGGACAGTTGTGCATCTACTCAGAGGTTACTGCAGTAAGCATCCTAATTTGTGGGATGAGAGTCTTCATTATGTGCAGCATGCCTACAACCATGCAACACACTCTTCTACTAAGAGGTCTCCTTTTGAGACATGCTTTGGTTATGTGCCCAAGACACCGATGGATTTTGCTTTTGGGAAAGATAATGTTGAAGATGGACGCCATGATGCAGAGAAGGCTTTGAAGTTCATCCAGAAAGTCCAAGCAATTCATCAGGCAGTGGAAGCACGGTTGGAATAGAGCCAAGCAAAATACAAGGTTTGCCATGACAAGCATCGCATTGATCATCATTTTCAGGTTGGAGATAGAGTTTGGTTACATATCAGCAAGGAAAGGATGCAAGGTGAAGGTAAAAAGCTTAAGCCAATTAGGTATGGTCCTTTTGAGATCCTTGAGAAGATTGGTACCAATGCCTTCCGCCTCAATCTTCCTCCATACATGCTTATTTACTCGGTTGTCAATGTTGAGAATTTGAAACTGTATGAGCCTCCAATGATCCTAGATGAAGTCTCAGACATTCAAGTTCCATCAGTTGATGACCTTTCTCCAGAGAACATGTCAGAGTTGCCAGAAGATGTTATTCTCGACAGGAATGTTAGAACTTCACGAAGAGGAGATGTTGAGTACCTCAGAGTGGGCCTGAAGGGAATGCATCCAAGCAAAGCAAAATGGATGGAGATTGGTAAAGTGAGGGAACTTTACCCTCACTTACTTTCCAAGTAATCAAGCTTTCAGAGGTTCGAAAGCTCTCCAGTGGGGAGGCCTGATCTGGGGGACAATTTTTTAGTGAAAATTGAAGTGTTCCTAATACTCCAGATTTTAGCTTCATCAGAAAGAGAACGATGTCCTGATTCCAACGCAACTTTAACGGGGCGAAAAGGACTCCGTTTTTGCAAGTTACGGCCAGTCAAACTTCTAGTCAAACTGGCTTCAAGGGCATCCAGAAGGTGAAAAAAATAATCATCTCAGAAATCAATGAAAGCAACGTCATCGTGAAGAGCTCGTCGAGATGATTCCGGTGGCGTTTGTTTCGTCGAAATCCGACATCGTCCGTGAAAGTTATCAGTGGTCAAAGTTTCCAGTTGACTTTTGTGCTGACTGTACGGATGATGATGTCAGTAGATCATCCGTACCGTACGGATTTTACATGGACGAATTTGGCCAAAACACGTGGAAATCCGTACACTCAGCCAGCGTTGAGGTGGCAGTACGGTCAGCTTCCAGTCAGCAGTACGGAGTCCACGTCATTATCCCAGTCAGCATGACACATCAACAGGATCCAGCAAGTAGGAGCTCGACACGTGGATGACTGAGTCAGCACGTTCGGCTAATTGCAGTGAGACACATGGCTCACAGTCAGTGTACAGGCAATCGCGTCGACGGACACATCGACAGGTTCTGGCGAATAGCCGTTTGACACGTGGCACTGGGATTTTGCTCTTCTCCGGCCCGCGGATAAGTCTGTTCTAACAAAAAGGTTGTGGTGTTTCGAACGCGTGACCACCCTCGCCCGAAACCGCCGGTAACCAACTTTCCAAAGATAGCCGTCGACATATAAGGGGAGCCGGTTGTTTTTATTGTTTAAAAGTTTCGGTGTTTGTTTTAAAAATACAAACCGGCCGGTGGTTTGAACCCGCACCGGCCGGTCCAACAAAAGAACTGCTCACCGTTGCACCACGGAGACATTCTAAATGTATATTGGTAGTAGATTATTTTGTTGTAATAATATAGACCGAGCCATAAAAAAATGGCTAAATAAGCCAAAATAAACCAAAACTACCCCTAACAATCCTGAACCAGAAGCCTAAATGGAGATATCAGAGGGTTATACGAGCTGATCAGGAAGGTTATGCATTTAATTGAGTGGTTAGGCCTAATTAGGCAAACTTTTTGTATAAAAAGAGGGGTGTAGGCCTTGATTTTCAAAGTCTAGGTGGTGAGATAGCGAGAGAATGCTCGAGAGATTTGAAGACGTTTCTGCACATCAAAGTAATGTCATGCTGCTGTGCTTGAAGGAGATGGTCTTGAAGCAATTGTAACTATTTTGGAGTATAATCGGATCGGTCCTCCATTGGAGAGGGACCCGGAGATGTAGTCCTTAGGGACGAACTCCATTATCAATTGTGGTTTCGTCTCTCTATTTCTTCTCTCTTTCTGTTCAGTTCATTATCTTGGCATTTATTTTATGTTATGTTCATTTATTCATTTGAGCATTTAATTATGTAATCATTTATGTTAATCGTTGTAATAATTGATCTTTTACGTTACACATTCTGTAAGCAATTTGTCCTAGATCCTAAATAGATCAAGTTGGTATCAGAGCTTTGTGTGTGGCTTGTATTGCAAGTTGAATGCTAACGAGATCCAGGTTGCAACAAGGCGAAGGAGAACTTGAAGAATACAATCCAGAAATCAGAAGACGAAGAGTTAATCAACCGTCACAGATGGAAGCAAAAGAAGGTGGACAAAGTTCAGAGCTTAGTGACAAGGATTTTCAGAAGTTATTCCTTGACATGAAGGCAATGGTGGAGGAACTTTATGCAGACAAGAAGAAGCACGAAAAGGGAGGTTCTTCAAAGCACATGAAGCAGCAAGATCAGAAAGACACAGAGGAGAAAGCTCCAACAACTCCTTCTCCTCCATCTTCTCCCTCTTCTTCTCCTCCTCCTTCTCCTCCTTCTCCTTCTTTCCTAAACTTGTTGAATGACAATATTTCATCTTTGGACCACAAACTAGATATGCAAATTTTCCTTTTGTTTGAAGACCTACTAGATCATATGTGATTGGATTAAATATGTCAATTTTTCTAATTATATATAATGAATAGATTATTTAAAAAACATGCATGATATCTACTTCATAAAATTAAATATCGTTAAAGTGCAGTCGAACATTATAACATACCACAAAAATGTGTTAGCCCTAGGGAATCATGAATTGTCAATACAAGCATATCATGGAATTGAAAATTTCTTTTTCCTATTGGTCTAGAGACATCATACATAGTGACGCCATTCCATAAATTTAGTAACTCATTGATAAGAGGCTCGATATATACATTCTTATCTTTAACTTGGTACTTACCTAGTTGAATGAATATAAACATTACATAATTATTATAACCATTTTACTGCAATATATAAAAATTAATGTACATGACTATTAAATGAAAAAAATATGTCATTATGCAACAAATAAGACAAATGAGATGCTACTACGTTAAAGAAAATTGATGTAAAAAAATACTTGGAACAATCATTTCCAACATTATGTGCTCCCTCTTTATTGACATCCATGGAGGAATGTTATTGTTGATAACAAAATCAGGCGACACCAAGTAAATAGATCTCAGCTCTCCAAATGGATTGACATTGTTCTCTGCCAATGAAAGCCTGGGATTACGAGGTTCTTCTTTAAAGTGTGGCCATTTTTCCTCCATGTCCCTAAAATCAAAACCATCTGCATGTATTTGAAGAATGTCATCTCCAATTCTATTCCATGCATGGTAATCCATAAATTGTGCTAAGCTTTCGCACCTAAATAATAATTTCATACGTGGAATAATGGGAATATAATGAAGAACCTTGCGAGACACCTTTTTTGTCAGTTGATTTGTTTGATATCTACTGATATGACATTTCGAGCATTCTATTGCAAATTCATGTTGTTTATGATATATAATATGATCATTAGGACATGCATCTATTGCTTGATACTCCATTCTAATATCTTTCATAATGGAAGATAAATCTCGGTATGAGTGAGGTAAAATATTTGATGGTGGTAACAAAAATTCACCTATCAATCTACAACAATAAAATAATTTGTTAATATAAATAATATTAATGGTACATATTTCATCCTTTATTTACTAGTGATGAACTCACAACAAAAATAGATGAAAAAAGATGACATATATGACATACCTTAACATTCGTAAGATTGCTATTTTGGATAAACCATTCATAACCTCCAAGTTCACCAAAAATAATACAACATAGAGAAGACTTGTTTGGGAGCCTTCATAAAGGGGCTTGTATGCCTTCTCAAGTACAGGTAAATCATGAACATCATCAAAGTCATCTCGATCATCATGATCAACTACGGCACTAAATGTGTGATGGATCAATGTATTTCATCTTCAATTGTGTTTTCTGGCACATGATCATCTTCTTCCATAAGATCATTAACTTCATCTTTGACCATGTTCCTCCGCTTGCAAAACCACATTCTCTGGGCCATGATAATCCATATCTTGTACCCTAGGGTGCCCCACCTTTATAATAATGATCGACACAAATAAACCATGATCATGATCAAGTGATTTTTTATATATATAAAAATGTTAAAACGATATAAAAATTTACAAATTCAATCAATATAAAGACATATAATGAACAACTTACCAATGGATGATAATCATGCCCCCCTTCAACGTGACCATGCTACCTATAGTGTTTCTCAGCTGTTGTGATTAAAAGTCTTCTTGTCTTTAAGCCCTTGCAATTATTGCAAGGACAATAACATTTCCCATCACCCTTTCTTTTCAATCTAGCCTACAAACTTGCAAGTGTCTCTTCATTTTGTTCTGCACTAATATTATTTGACATGATTTTTCTTTACCAAGCTTGAATATTTAGATCTTCAAAAAATATCAAACTCACACTCCAATAATTTTTAATCATAGACATGTAACAAAATCTAATAATTTTGATATTTTGCACCAAAAAAATTTGGCCTATAACCTCCACAAACTCTTACAAGTATAGAAAATTCACAAGCATATCGAAACATTGTTGCAAGTATAGATAAATTGTCAAACTCACTTTTATTTATTAAAAAACATTTGTTGGAACCCTGATGAATGCTAACCATATACCCGTCGGCCCAAAAATTAAGGAGGCTAACCATATGTCGGCCCAAAAATTGATGGAAGGGGATGGTTGATTTTAAATGTATGTCAAAATAGCGACGAAAATCAAGGAGTGTTGCAATTTCAATGAACATCAGGCATAAATTTAATTTTTTTTTGAAAATTTCACATTAAATACACAGGTACCCGACGATACATCTAATTATACATCTTTCGTCAGAAAGTTTCGTTGTATTTTGTAGTCAAATGAGTTAATGTAATAGAAGAGAAAATATTCGTTAATGACCTACATAGGGAAATATATGATGAGTGTAAGGATACCATTCGTACAAACAGTGGTCTTTCTCTTTCCCCTCTGAGATCTATTTCTTTGTCGATCCTTATGGGACCTACAACTATTTCTACAATATTTATTGTGATACCAAAATCAAACTTATTAAGAGTAAGACTAGGCATTCCTTGGCTAGTTTCCATGAATGTTGTTTCTTCTATTATCCATAAGTATCTGAAGTTTCCTCATGAGGGAAATTTTCCACTTTTGTTATCCACAAGTATCTGAAGTTTCCTCATGAGGGAATTGTGTAGAGTATCTAGGGCACTGGATGTAAGCCACTAGTATCACATGGGGGATTTTCTCTTGATAATTTTTGACTTGATCCCATGGGATCCATGCTACCATGTGGCGATTTATTATACAAAGAATATTATAGCTTGTAGTGTAGAAAATTGTATACCTTAACAATTTTACATTATGTTTTTTCCCCCTAATTTATTGAACTTAATGAAGCTTCTAATCTCTAAATTATGCTTTCCAAAGCCTAATTTTTACCATTCTTTGAAGGAGGAAAAGCATTGAACAAATGAATCCAATCATTTAATTATCCTTGACTTTGAGTGTCCTAGAAAGTTGGGTGAAGACCCATTCGCCCATGGGCGACTGGGTCTCCCTTCTTAGCCAAGACCCAAATTCAAATATGATGTCGATATTTTAACATCCAAAATTCAAATATGAAGTGTTGGATTTTGGAATATAATTTTTAGGAAATTGGATAAACACCTATAAATACCTAGTTATTTTACCATTTGAAATATAAGCAACATGATCTAGCATTCAAGAGAAAATACTATTGTCAAGTGCAAATCAAGAGTAGCATATCAAAGCATTATTACAACAATTCAAGATCCAACATCATGTCAGGGTTTAGGTGTGTTCATGTTGTCATTGTTTTGTGAAGGCCAACATATTTTTGTAGGTCTCTAAAGAATTCAAGAATTCAAGCAAGAAAGATCCAAATCCTTCAAGAGATGTGTATGAATCGAGTCCTTCAAGGCAACCATTGAAGGGTGGTGAGTTGCAACATATTGTTCATTCATCATTTCTTCCAAGTTTCCATTATCATTTATCATTGACGTTTTTCAATTGTGGAAGTGGGAATGCTTACATAGGGTTTGATTGAGGAAATCCCCTATATGGAACACCATCTTACCTCTTTGTGAATGTTTAGGTTACAAGTTTGAAGAGGATTGAAGAGAGTTTAAAGGTCCATTTTGTATTGTTGCATTATTGCCATCAACCTTGTCAAGATAGAAAAAATCACTTATAGAATTTATTGATGACATTTCAACAAGTTTACAACTAGAAATCAGAAGCTCAAATCCAACACCAAAGGATTGTAAAAATAGTTTTAGGATGCCCCATCAAAGATCCATCCACCCTTGGGTGACTGAGTCCCTTTGCACATGCTGAATCCAACTTTTGGTGATAGGTACAAATCAGTTTGTACTTTCTAGAGCCACTTACAAATAATTGTTTATGTTTCTTTGTCTTCAAAAATTATATTTATCATATTAGGTCATATAGTCCAATTAGGGAAATCATTCCAAATAATTTCCAATTAATTCCTAAGACTCAAAATGATCAGATCTAGGCCAGATTGACTATCTTGGAGGTTGAAATTCAATCTATACACCTTGTTGATTTGAATCCTAATGAAATCCTAGAAATGATGGTCAATTAACCCTACATTTTGGGAATTAAACTTAAGGTCACCACTTTTTATGTTTCATTTTGGTGAACCTAATATTTGACATCATAACTTTATGTTTTGGTATTCTTTCAAACCCTAGATCTAGGTTTTGCATTATTGTGTTTTGTATTTCTCATTTAGCGTTGCATATTGCATCATAAAAACTTATAAAAATCCAAAAATATTGCATACATATTATATCATAGCTTGCATTATAGTATGTTTTATTCATTTAGATTAGATTTTCATTTCAAAATTGTAGATAAAAAAGTGTCATTTTTTTCCAAAATTGTCATATATTTATATTTCCTTTGCATTAAAAAATTATAGAAAAACAATCACTGTCAAACTTGTTTATAGATAAGAACAATAACTTTAAATAACATCTTAAAAATTTAACTTTTTTAGTTTTTAGAACCCTGATCAATGACTTAGTTGTCATTGGGAAACCCTATCCTTGTACAAGTGTTTTACCAAAAAATTTCACAGTGGTTTTTCTTTGTCCGCTCAATTTCACTATACTTTCATATCCTTGTTTTGGAATCAATAACTACATGTTTTTAGGCATTTTACATTTAGTTTAATTAGTGGAAGAAAGTGCATTGTTTAAGGTGAAAATTTACATTCAAAATCATCATTTTCAGGTCTCTACATATTGTAATCAGTAAATTATTACATTCCAATTCTAAAAAGTGCAGGGATTTTTTTAGTGGTGAAGCTTTTCCAATTAGCAAATAGTACATATCAGCCAAGTCAAAATTGGCGAATAAATCACAACCAAGAGGGTGGAAAAATTGCCTAGATTTTATGAATTATTAGTCCAATGGATTTTCATTCACCATCAATTTATTTTATGAGGCATATGTAAGTAATATTTTTTCCATAACAAACTATGCATTTCAAATAGACTGATTAATATTTTCACTTGGAATCTTGGAAGCATGTATTAAATCACCTACATATTCGCCAATACTATTAAAACAATATTGTGTATCAAGACAAGTTTCACCAACATCATTAAATGTTGACTACACATGACTTCCCATTTTGCCAATTAAAGTTTATAAATAATTGCTTATGAGGCCCATTTCACCAATAACACTATTTTGACATCCATCATGTAGTGTTGACATCAATGACAACTCATTAATGAAAACCTTCTTCATTCTTTCAATAATCTCCCCCTTTGTCATTGATGGCAACATGTACCAAAACTTCTCTCCAATTATCTCTTCCACTTTGACATCAAGGGAAAAGGGTGCTCCCCCTCAAACATATATACAAACTGAAATGAATATACTAGCTCTCCCTTAACCAAAACTCCTAATACATCTGCATATTTACAAAATAATCTATAAAATTAAAAACAAAAAGATGCATAAAGGTATTGTGGACATCAAATCTGCAAATGGTTAACAATTTTAACATAACATCATCATGTTAGTCCTTTGAAAAATATTAGATTTGAAATCCCTATGAAATACTTGACTATGATGAAACATGCAAATTAGATAAACAAATATAATCAAATGTAAGCATATAAAAGCATAGTCAAAACTTTATTCCATAGTGGATTGGTGACACATGTGCTAGTGACCCTTTCCCAATCCTTGATCAAATATTAAGATGAAAATGCTATGAAGATGGTGGAGTGATGATGAACAAAATCAGTTCTCCAATGGAGAGTGACTTTACATGAGTGATTGTGGAGACCTTGCTTGAAGGATGAAGCCTCTCATTTATAGATATCAAGTTGAAAGAATGCATATGAGAGAGCAATGTGGGATAAAAAACAAGCCAATGAGATGATGACACTTGTCATCATGATGATAGGCCAATGGTTGTGCAAGATTTGGGAAGAGTGCCCATGAGAGGGAGAATTTGAATTCAAATTTTGCAATAAACTTTGAGAGGGGGACAAGAAAAACAACAATAAATGCAATGTTGGACTTGTCATGTTGAGGGAAAATGAGGGTTTTTAAATAAATCAATAAAATTGATTTATTTGTGCAAGTGGAGATATCTAGAGAATGCAAGTGGGTGAGATTAGTATTTAATCATGATTAAATTAAATAAAAGATGATTATGCTGATTTAATGGTGCTTATATAATTTTGACTTTTAGGACTTAAATATTTGATTTATTTAAATTAGAAAATGGTGGAATATGATTTGGGTTTGATTTAAATAAAGTCCTAATTTATTTGATGAATGTAATATGATTATGCATGATGTAAATTTGACATGTCTACATTTTTCCCCTCTTTGAAGCAATGTACTTGTTGCATTGGTTCAAAGAATAACTTGTCGCAATCAAAATTCAAAAAATTTCTGATTTTTGGATGCCCTAGTGGAAAGAAGTACTGGTACATTGCCCCTCAAGAGATCGGCGAAAAGATTGATTTGAGTCGATCTCATGATAAAGAGGTTCAAAATGGATGGTTATGGATGATGATGCAAATGAGATGATTTCAAGATGCTTAGAATAACAAATCTATATTATCCTAAACAACTTAAATGATGATATGATGAGATGGATGATGTGATATGCCATGATTATGCAATGTGTAGACACATAAAATTGTCCTAGGCTTGCAACTCTTAGATTATTCAACATGTCCCCTTTCATTCTTAATAATTAAATAATTTTTAATTATTTAATTATTTTCTAAAGTCATAATTCTTCTATTAATTAAATAATTTTAATTATTTAATTAATTCATTTTTATCTTTATTCTCCCTTGATTAATTAAATAAATTTTATTTATTTAATTACGTCACTAATTAAGTCCCCTTCTTTCTAAAATTAAATAATTCTAATTTATTTAATTTTTTGTCCACTATCCATTATAATTAAATAATTATTTTAATTATTTAATTATTCATTAGCCTCTTCTCTCATAAATTAAATAAATTTTATTTATTTAATTTGGTCCACTCTCTTGAATTTTGAATTAAATCATTATTTAATTCAAAATGATTCCTTCTGTCACATTCCTCCATAATTAAATAATATCTTTATTATTTAATTATTTACTGGTCACCGAGTAAATAAATTTTATTATTTAATTTCTCCAGCAACCTCTTGTCCGTGCCAGTCTTATCTTCCAAATTAATTCTTATCTTTTGACATCTCATTTAATTTCGACCCTTGATTGAATTATCTTATAATTCAATCTTGGCCCTTCATCCTTATCATTTGCCCTAATTTTAACCTAACTCTAATTCTTATTGCAACATTCAATCTTGATCATTGATTCTAGGGTTTTTATCATCTTCTCATCCTAGCCACACATTCAAAATTG
The DNA here is from genome assembly GCA_007258455.2 of Sequoia sempervirens. NCBI lineage: Eukaryota > Viridiplantae > Streptophyta > Pinopsida > Cupressales > Cupressaceae > Sequoia > Sequoia sempervirens. The sequence continues at coordinate 149,479,650 of VDFB02105785.1, read as the reverse complement.
CAGTTTTTATAAAATGGCAATTTTGTTCTCATTTGAGGGCTCTCTCTCTCTCTCTCTTGATCTTTCTCTCCATCTCATTCTCATTTTCTGTCAACTCATGGTCATTGTCATTTGCAGTCATTGTCATTCTAGTCTATTGTCAAGTCATTTCTTTTAGTAAAATCCTTCAAAACTTGCTTAGGGCTTTGTCATTAGTCATAGTTGCTCATTTGAAATATGAGGGCATCTCTATTTACAGCAAGCTAGGAGGTGTAACAAAGGTGAAGCATGGAAGATGAAGACCTAGGGTAACATTGTTCCTTTTGTTTTCATATTATTTCCTTTGTACTTTGTTATTTCATTGGAATTTTATTGTTATTGTGCTAACCCCTTTAACAATTAGAATTTTTCCCTTGATTACACAATGGATGATTTATGCAAATGCTTAGACTAATAGATCTATATTATGATGATGATGCAAATGCAATGCATGTGAAATGATCGATGTTTCCTATTATGTATGATATGAATGATATGTGATATGCTGATAGTTTTCTGGATGTAGGATGGATGCATGATGGATGCATGATGGATGTATTGGCGATGTTATGTTAGCACAAAAATGAGATGATGACAAGAGGATCCAACAAGTCCATGATTGGTTGAGACTTTATTAGAGATGATGATGATAGATGATGATGATAAATGATGATGATTTGCTTATCAAGGATTGGGATTTTCAAAGGGTCACTTACTTTATGTTTGATAACACACCTAAGTACGAAGCATCAAGGTATGAAGGACTAGGATGGCATTGTACTTAGTGTGATGGACTTTGACTCGACAAATAGATAGGAGTATTCCTGTTCACACCTGACATACGAAAACCTTGCTAGGATGTACTTTAGAAGTTTTAAACACCTCAGACCAAAACACAGAAAGGTATAAGCAATCAATGCAATAGTCAACAAGCTATCCAAAACATCCTCAATACATACATAACAAAGCAAGTATTCACCAAGATATTTTACAAGAACGTCCAACAAGCACATCAGAAAAAAGATAATGATCATTGCCCCATTCCTATCTCTCTAAATCTTTCATTCGGATATCATCGAGAGGTCCTTGGAATGAGCACAATAAGATAAATCAAAAGAAAAGATCAAGTACGCAAACAAGCCAATGTTCTTCATACCTTTAGCCAGAGGGATGTGTTTTGATAGGATAAGAATCCAAGGTGATATCCAAAATGATGCCCATTGTCAAAATGATATATCCTAGGACATGCATTATATAGGATGATCATGGTTTGATAAGTTGATTGATAGGCTGTTGATATGAGGTCGATTGACATGTTTGAAAATGATCAAGACTTTGATTTTGTTTTAAAGATTTTTTGTTTCAATTTTGATTTTACGACTGAAGCTTTGCTTTTGCTGACTGTTATGATTGTTTTTGTTTGTATTGCCAAAGGATGAAGGTGATGATCAATTTATATGGATGATTGATTATTGCGGGTGCAAGAGAGATGAGACGGATGGATTTTTTTAAATATTTGGATGTTCTTGACATTTTGAAATGTTTTGAGGCTGTTTTTGGTATTTTTGGATTTTGCGATGTTTTTGATTTTTTGATTTTCTTATGTTTTTGGATTTTGATGTTTTTTGAATGTTTTTGGATTTTGATGTTTTTCGAATGTTTTTGTATTTTGATGTCTCAAGGGCTTATCAAAGATTAGCCTTGCCTACGTTTAAGCTCAGAGATGACGTAGTTCGGATTTCAATGTTTTCGATGTTTTTTCAAATTTTTGAGTGTTTTTGGATTTTTATATGTTTTGAATGTTTTTGGATTTTCTGATGTTTTGATGTTTTTGGATTTTTGCATGATTTTGACAATTTGGATATGGATATGTGTGATGATATCAGTGCTCTATTTGAGATTTTTCTGAAAACCAAGCTAAGATGGATTGATGATGATAACATTGTTGAGGATGCACAACAATACAAGGATTGGATTGATTAGGATTGATGACGATTGATAATGATAACATTATTGAGGATGCACAACAATGAAAGGATAGTTTTAAGCAACACAAGGATTTGGGAAAGATATCCCTAAGATGGTGATGGATTGATGATGATGTTTTGATTGTATTTGATTGATCAGGATTGATGATGATAACATTGTTGAGGATGCACAACAATGCAAGGATAGTGTTAAGCAACACAATGATTGGGAAGGATATCCCAAAGATGATGATGGATTGATGATGATTTGATCAAGATTGATGATGATAACATTATTGAGGATGCACAAAAATGCAAGGATAGTGTTAAGCAACACAAGGATATCCTGATGATTTCTTGATTGGATTTGATTGATCATGATTGATGAAGCTTGATTTGCAACAAAATTTGTTTGAATGATTTGATGTGATGTTTGAAGGATGTGTTGGATGCGACTGATATTGATTGTTTGGATTGATGTTCGATGAATGATGAAGATTGATATGGAATTTCATCTTGTCAAAATATTCCATGGGCTAGTGATTCAAGTTTTGGATTACAGATGCTTTGACCAATTTGATTTCACATTTGCCAAATGTTTGGATCACCACATAAGTTGGAGGATATAGATCAAGATTTATTTTTGAAGCAAGATGTAAAATTTTTCCCCCAATGTCTAGCAATGTATGGAATTTCATGGATGAATGCCTAGATAGGTGTATGGATGGATGGATATGGTAAGCATGGAAAGGATGCCAAGGATTATCTTGTGATAAGATAAGGTGTTCAGATAAAGAATGCTCATTTGGATAATGTTGCATAGGATAGGATCAATGAAAATGACCCATGTCAAGATGTTTACCGTAAGAAAGTGCAAAGCGTGCCCCAAACTTTCATCAAGATCAAGATCACTCGGATGATGGATGCAGATGGATGAAAATGGATTGGATTGATGGTTTATGGATGAATGGATTTATTATGGATAAGATGGATGGAATGCTCAATTTATTAAGGATGGGATGAGATGCTTTCATCTGAACTGGTGCACATAGATGCTTGATTCTACACATGATGCTTGTTTTCCAGGTTTTCATCATGGTCTTTCCCAAAGCGCCACCGAAGTGGTTTTCACTAGAGGATGATTTTTCTCTTTACTATTTTCAATCCTTTTTCTGATTTTTTTTGGATTTTCATATTTTGATTTTTTTTTGTATTTTTTCTAAAATATTTATGTTGAACCACTTGGTGGTGTTGATGTAGATGCCCCTGTCATGACGTGCCATTGATATCCTGCTTGAAGAAGCTACTTTGCCAAGATACGTGCACTTGAATACATTTTTTGGGATTTTTGATCTGCTTTGTTGATACCGAGGTTAACTCCATCTTTGTTCACACATCGTGATAGAGTGCCTTCAGAATCCTTATGATGAAGGGTTGTTGCCAATACACGGTCAATGTGAGAATTGGATATTATGCATGGAGGTGTGGATGGAGTGTGTTTATGGATAAGAGATGGATTGGTTGACAGCTTGGAATCTTTGACTCTCCAAACTTTGGAAGATGAGCAATGATGGGTGGATACGAAAGTGTGCATGGAATTAGGACCAACTGCTTGATATACTTTGTATGTCACTTGAAAGGACTGCTTTTGCTTTTGTTGACATCTTTGATGGATACCTTTCCCTCTTTTAGTTTGCCTCACAGTTTCTTTGACTAATGGAGTTTGATAGGGATGATCTTTCTTTGTATTTTTTGGTATCCATGCATATTTGATTTGTCCATTATGCTTCTCAGCTTGTTTTTCTTTGATATTTTTCTTCGTACTTTGATTCAAATCTTTCTTTCAAAGCTAGTCCCAATTCATGGATGGGGTGATGGGTGGATGAAGATTCATGACGTAGCTAGTTGTAGTATTGGCAGTGGTTTCATCACAAGGATTCTTTGTGCTCTATATTGACGCTTGCTTGAGATGAAGTTGCCCCCAGTATGGTGGAATTAGTACCTTCATGCTTTGATTTTGCCTATTCTAAGAGCTCTTGTTTAGAATGCATTCTCTGATAAATGACCACTATAGGTGACATTCTTTCAATTTGCTGCTCTGCTAACTCTGGATGTTCTATCTGACTTGTTTTGTTGAGTGGATAATGCTGGATATCCTCATACATGATGTCCTCAGTCTGGATTTGGGATACCTTTGATCTTGATGTCGATAACCTAGTTTGACTATAGGAATTAATAATTTGCTCTTTTTGTGTAACACAATCTTGTTCTAGATGAAGATCATCTACATGTCCATCCATAGAAAGCATCTCATGGGTAGATGGAGGAGTATGTCCTATGTGGATATGATCATCTTACATAGATAAGAGAGTGTCCATTAGATTAATGTAGTATCTTGAAGATACAAATTCTTGATCTTGAACAATTTTGGAGTTGCTTTCAACATGCTTTGGATCAAACTCTTGAAATGGGTCAGTTTCAAAGGATGGATTTCTTACAAAGGATTTTTGGATATCTTCATTAGGCATGTGAAGTGGTGCAATATCTTCAAGTGTCGAGTCTAGGATTCCTTCGGTATCTGTAACCATGAGGTCAATGGGGGTCAACATGTCTTGGAAAGGACCATTGCTAGACCTTGGTGAAAAATTTTGATCATGCTTTTGAATAAATTCTTGAGATATGTCCTCTAACCCATTAGGTAATGTAGAGAAAATTTCAACATGATTATTGGTCAATGCCTCATTGGATGAGGCGAAAGTATCTTTATTTATAGATTGATCTTGGTCTTTGTTTTCAACAATTGTGGTGGAGAGATTGGCAATGTTATCATTGTCCCCAATAGCAATTATCTTTTGATCAAATAGGTCTTGGATGATATTTTTTAGTTGAATACAACTTAATGTTGTGTGTCCCTTTGTTTTTTGATAATCACAATGGTGCTCCTCATTATACCTTGGTGGTTTAACTAGGGGTTCTTGATAGTTCCCATAGATGGGGAGCTTGATGAGATTTTCTTGTACCAATTGTTACAAGACTGATTCGATTGGTCTCCCAAGTGGTGTGTATTGTCACTTGTTTCTTTGTGAGATTTGTACTTTATGTTGACCTTGTGATGATTGATTTTGGAGATTTGGTGATTGATCTTTGACATCTGGGGGTTGGATTTGTTGATGTGGTTGACCTTGATATCTAACTTCTTGACCTTGGAGATATTGTTGTGGTTGTGGACACAACTCAATGCTTTGATGACATGGATTAACCAATGGAAGATTGTATTGATTTTGGAGTGAAGATATCTCTTTTCCCAATAGTTCAATTAGTTTGGCATGTGAAGAAAGTTGCTCTAGTGAAATTTGATCTTGATTTTGAATTTGAATCCCTTGATTTGGTTTTTCTTTAAGTGGATTTGGGATGTGTAGTGTTTGATTTTGGACAATATTCTGATTTGTGATGATGAGTTGAAATTGACCATTGCTCACGTTTGGAATACTTGTGTTTGGTAAATTCTCATTTGGCTTGTAGGGATTTGATGGGATGATGTTGTTCATTTGAAGGCTCATGCTTTGATTGTTTGGTTGACAGACTCATAGGTTTGGATTTAGATCTACCATCGGAAAAGGTGCTCCAAACTCTGATTTGGGCATACTCACACTTGTTGTACCATTGACATTTGTTGAAGGTAATGATCCCATGCATGGACTTTGATAATTGATAGGCATTGTAAGGTTTTGAAGATTCAATTGATTTGGATTACTCAAGATGTATGGATCATGTTTGTATTCCATGTTCTCCTTGTGTTTTGACCTTGTTACAAAATTGACCTCTAGGGTTCTTAAGACCAATGACAAGATGAAGGATGAATGGTGTAAATGATATGGATGATGAACATTTAGGGACTTTGGATCAATGCTAGACTTAGGGCTTGATTTTGATTGTTTGATTTGGATGATGAACTCGTAAACCCTAAGATGTTGGATGTGATCTTAGGATGAACTTGTTCAAAGGATTACTAATTTAACTAGAGGTATGAGAAAGGATGCATTCCCATGCCCTCTAACTAAACAAGGTGATTTTGATTTTCATGATGTGCCTAAGTCTAGAATGATGTTTTCAAAAGCTCTAAAGTTGTTTGGAGTTGATGAGGTGTTTGATTTGATCCTAAGAGACTTAGAGAGACTTTGTTTACTAGGCCAAAGTATTGAAGAACACACTTTTCTCTAAGAGCAATCAAAAGACCAATATGACCAAAATATATCAAGCACATGTGTGGGGTCCAATTTGTTATCTTTGCTTAATGAGTACTTTTTACCACAAACGCACTTCTTGATTAGGTTTCAAACTAAATGTCCAATGTCACAACTTCTTTTCATCCCACAAAGTGCTATGTGGAAGTTCCAAGAAATCAGGACAAGGGTTGCCTAATGTTGACCTTTGTAGGAGCAAATTAAGATGTAAACCCAATTACTTAGAAACCTCTAAGGACATAATCCCAAGGGTAAGCAATAGTTCTTGGCCTTTGTCAAAGGTATTTTCTCTAACTAAGGGGTTTGAAATTTTGATGATGATGTTGAATGTTGGTTTTGCAATGTTTTCGATAAACACATTGTGTTTTCAAACAAAGAACAAGTACAAGCCCTATGGATATGAAAGACAATATTTGTTGAATCCCCACTTGGAAAAGTCTAGCTACGCTTATCTTTAGCGAATGGTTAGATGCTTGACCCCATTGGCTCCCCTCCACAACACTCACTTATACAGGGCAGCCAAGCATCAACACCCATGAAACTCCCATGGCATGTTTTCCATTTCTACTAAAGACCGTAAAAGTGTGGGGCGGCTTCAGAATGACCGTTCTTGCACCAAAAAATAGATCAAGGATTTTGGAAAATTCTAGTACATGGGTTCTAGTAAGGACTTTCCGTTCGTGGAGATTGACCCATATGGCAAGAGTCCCCTTTCGGATCCATCTTGTTGAAGCCAACCGCGTGATAATGTCGTTTAACCAATACCCACATTTATATCCCGGCTGGAAATACTCTTGGCTTTAGAGTGTTACCAGTTGAGTCATTCCCTTGGGTGAGTACTTTTCCCCCAAGGCAGGCCCTCTAGGATAAACAAAAGCAAGCAAAGACAAAATCCATAACTCGATCAATCTTTGACGGCACAAAGAAAGAGAATATATGCAAAAATGCCCCTACTCACACTTGCACAAGATATTGTTCAATTTTGAGCCCAAATCGAAGTGTTTCAAAGCAATAAAATGCATTTTGAGTGTTTCTCTTGCACCCTAGATCGAACGAAACACAAGGGGAGAGGATACGCATTCAAAATGCACCAAAAAAAAATCACTCAACTCAAACACTTGTTTGTTTTATCCTCAAAGCAATGATGAGTTCATTTTAAGAACCAAAATGAAGTGTGAGTTTTGATTTTTCAATTCTTAACCTCAAAACAAAATCTAGTAGGTGTCCAAGGTTCAATTTTAACCCTTTGCAATGAAAAATTGAAGTGTTCTTTTTAAGAGCCCCAAAAGAGATGTGAGTTGATTTCAAATAGAAAATGAAAGCATAAATTGGAATCTCCAAGCATTAAAAAATGCTTTAGCAATATTCAAATTTAATGTTCGTCTTTGCTTGGTTTCGACGCTTGATTCCGATGTCACCCTTCACCTATAAGCACACACAAAAAATAAGATATTAAAAATGAGATTTATGTTGAACACATAATGCATGCATTTAATGATAACCTTAACATACAAGTTCATTTTCCTTGAAAGCTTAAATTATGCATTGATTTTAAAGTCTTTTTTTTTTCTTTGATGGTCTTTATGAAAAAAGTTTAAATGTTGAAACATATACACAATGGTGATTTAAACCTATCCACATTATTAGGTAAGCATAAAAAAAAAATGTATACCATAATAGCATAAAATGATTTAAATCCATGTGAGCATCATATATTGTGTGCACAGGCAAATGAACAATAGAAAATGAAGGCTTTAACAACTTTCAAGCAAATGCATTTTACTGGTTTAAAACAAATCAACCATAAATGCTCATGGAAATACTTTCAATCTAGCACACAATAAAGTTCCTAAACTAATGCAATCAGCAGCTCTAAACCCATGCTTAATCACTCAAAAGGAAATTTCAAATTGATGGAATTGGCGGGTGTAAAATTGATTCTTATTGCTCTCTGACAGAAAATAATGACAGTAGGACCTGTGCAATAAGATAACATCCAATCGAATAAATGGCTAAGCAAATGTAATTGGTAGGTGTAGAGTCGAATTCTGCAACTTTTGACCAACATATTCCAGCTTGGTTCTTGGTGAGTTACTTGACAACGTGATTGACCTTGTGACTATCGCAATAATGGACAAAGATATGTACCACTAGCATAGCAATAAAGAATACATACAATCACGTGGGACAGTCTAAAGATAAAATTTCAAATCTAGATTGTGCCTTCTTTAATGTAGAATGCAATGATTGCAGGGTCTATGCCAAGAAAATGTTTGGTGAGAAGGTGCAAGATACTTTCAACTACATTCTCTTTCCTAGTGTAAACTAGAATCAGGGGTAGCACATCAGATGCTTCAGGGTGTAACTATGGTCTGTTCTGAATGGTTTGTAATCTCTAATCAATGCATGGCAATCTGTGCTGAAATAATCATGACCTACAAATCTTTCCTTAACCTGCTAACAATGTACAAATATTAACTTTAAACTATGACTCTACAATGATACATTGTTAACAGTAGACTAGAAAGTAATAATATCGCTACCAAATGAACTGAAAACATCTTTTCCAATGCACAGTTTCCTTCTACTGTCAAATGTAATGATATTAGTGTACGCTAAGTTTAGTCTTCTCGGTCAGAAGTCCCCAAGCGTTGATAACCATCCGTATAGCCAAGAATCTTCCCCTCAAGATTTCCTCAAGTTGGCATCATTTTTCCTACGCCTAGCCTTGATGGAATACGATTGCATGCATTTGTGAGCGTGGCCTCTAGGATTCTTCTTCTTGTCTTGCTTGGAAACTTTAAGGGTCTACCCCCTCACCTTCCTACACGGGTCAATAAAAAAACAAACAAAAAGAAACTATCATGCAATTAGCAGGTGTGAAGCCGAATTCCTCAACATTTTCCAGCATGCTCGCACCAAAATGGGAGCTTTGGAATAGCTAAATAACATCCAATGAAAGCATGAAGGATAGAAGAATTTAGAATACATGCACAGGAAAAGGATTTAGATACTTTCAATGTAGCTGGTAAGTGTAAAAGCAAATTCCACAACCTGCCTTTACGATTCTGATGTTTCCTTGCTCTCTTCCTATCACAGTGATGGTCGTTGGATGTTCCCTTTATCCTTTCCTATCCATCACCTTGGAACTTTTGTTAGGCTTCTTCAACCCGTGGAGTAGTGGGATTGGCGTGGCTAGTTTAAGCAGAATCCCAAAATATACAAAGATAGTGTGTGGCGCTTCAACATGTTCAGTGTGTTCAAATATTTGTTGGCGGCAATGTGATTGTGTTGATTTGGCTCTACTATATGAGGTCAATCAAGATTCAAGGCCTCCAGATGCTATGTACAAAAATCTTGATCAAATACATACCTTCACAGCCAATCACCAATTCACTGTCAAAAGTTATTTCTAAGCTACTGAAGGAAGCAAAACAAAGAATATATTAAGCAACTGGAGAAAAGTGACTGCTGTGCTCACAGCAATAAGTGGGATTATATAGTCCAAATCAATGTGATGTGGTTAGGAATGACGTGACATTGCAAGCTCCCTAGTTCATGAAACTTGTAAATGTGGATAATATAGATCAGCAAATTTGAACAATACACACCAAATATGGAGGGATCTATGCTAATATATTTGAACAATGAAAGCATAGATTTGAAGTACGTGAACAAAGTATGCTTAGAAAGTAGATTAAAATAGGATTAAAGCATATTTAAAATATACATCAACGGTCATATTTAAACAATATATGTTTAAAATTAGATAAGCCCTCCCTCTAGCGCCATTTTGTGGACATCAAATCTGCAAATGGTTAACAATTTTAACATAACATCATCATGTTAGTCCTTTGCAAAACATTAGATTTGAAATCCCTACGAAATACTTGACTATGATGAAACATGCATATTAGATAAACAAAGATAATCAAATGTAAGCATATAAAAGCATAGTCATAACTTTATTCCATAGTGGATTGGTGTCACATGTGCTAGTGACCCTTTCCCAATCCTTGATCAAAGCTTAAGATGAAAATGCTATGAAGATGGTGGAGTGATGATGAACAAAATCAGTTCTCCAATGGAGAGTGACTTTGCATGAGTGATTTGGAGACCTTGCTTGAAGGATGAAGCCTCTCATTTATAGATATCAAGTTGAAAGAATGCATATGAGAGAGCAATGTGGGATCAAAAACAAGCCAATGAGATGAGGACACTTGTCATCATGATGATAGGCCAATGGTTGTGCAATATTTGGGAAGAGTGCCCATGAGAGGGAGACTTTGAATTCAAATTTTGCAATAAATTTTGAGAGGGGGACAAGAAAAACAGCAATAAATACAATGTTGGACTTGTCATGTTGAGGGAAAATGAGGGTTTTTAAATAAATCAATAAAATTGATTTATTTGTGCAAGTGGAGATATCTAGAGAATGCAAGTGGGTGAGATTAGTATTTAATCATGATTAGATTAAATTAAAGATGATTATGCTGATTTAACGATGCTTAGATGATTTTGACTTTTAGGACTTAAATATTTGATTTATTTAAATCAGAAAATGGTGGAATATGATTTGGGTTTGATTTAAATAAAGTCCTGATTTATTTGATGAATGGAATATGATTATGCATGATCTAAATTTGAAATGTCTACAGGTATAAATGTTCAACCCAAATATTTTTACCCTTGAAGCTTTTGAAGAATAGCTTGCCAAGTACATTTACCTTCTTCCTAGTTCTTCTTTGCTACTGCAAGCATCCTATGTAAAGACTCAAGCTCCATCAAGGTATCTTCTCCTTCTTCCACAGTATTGGGGGTTAGATTTAGCTTTGAAATTTTATTAGTACTAGCAAGGGCACTTGAGATAGGTATGTTATTTGTTTTTACCAAGTCCCTTAGCTTCCCAAGCTGCTTGATAATCTCTTCCTTCTAGCTATGCAAGGTGAAGAATCTATCATGCAAGTCTACAATAGCAATCTAGGTCTTATCATCTCTATCCAGTTTTGGATCATAGGCACTTGATGCATTAGCTATCTGGGATTCAATGGAATCCATTTCATCTTTTATTCCTTGTGTGTCATCCGACCACTTCATGCAATACAAGAGTAGTGTTTTTGCCCCTTCCTCACAGGCTTGCACATCCTTCCAACATTCTTCAACTTTCATATGTGCAAATGCACATTTCTCTATAATTTCCATCAAATTCTTCTCTACAAGCCTCATTTCAACCTCTATTTCCACTTGTCCCTTCAATCTAGAGGCATATTCCTTAGAGGAATCAATAAGTAATTGAAATTTTACACATAAGAAAAAGATGTATCAACATTAGTTCTCAATGTGATCTCTTGCAATGTCTTGATAGATTCATCCATTAGTTCACCATTCCTTTGGTGAGTCATTTATTTTCTAGATGATGCATGAAACACATCACCTAACTACAACTTATGAATGTGAGATATCTTATTTAGATCAACACTGCCCTGTTGCATAGGAAACTACAATAATTGAGAAGAGACAACCAGTTGGAACCTTAACTTCTTAGACAATAGACCTTTTAGAGGATTATTGAAGGAGGATTCACCAGAGGGCTTAGGTAACTCCTCAGACTTCTCTACTTCTTCATTAATTCTAGTATCAGGATCTTCTTCTTCTTTTCCTTTTCTTCTTCTTCATCGGAGGTAATTTTTTTATCCTTGTCTTCATATTTTTCTTCATCTCCTTCGTTCTTATCCTTCTCTCATTGATTACCCTCTTTCTTCTTATCTTCTTCACCTTCCTTCTCATCAGCATTCCCTCTTTCTTGATTCTCTTCATTCTCATGCCTTTTCTCATTGACTGTATCATGCTTTTCACCTTCACCGATGCCTTGTTTTGTATCTATCAGAGGGACAAATGTCTCTGAGTTTCCTTGATTTTCAGTAACTTGGGTCACTGGAGGAATATGAGTGTCATCCTTTATGGTTTCCTCTTTTTCCAGAGCTTCTCCTTTAGCAACATCCTCATCTTTAGCATTTCCTTGCATAGGTTCATCTATATTTAGAGGAGTATTGTCTAGATTTTCCTCTGTAGTAACTCTAGTATTTTCATTTACCAGATTTTGTTCTTTGTTGGTAGAGGTAATGGGAATCATGCCATACTTATATGATATTTCAATTATCTTTTCCTCTATTTTTTTTTGCATTTTCTCAAACCGATCTTGTTCTCTTCCCATGAGAATTGTGACCCTTTTTTTGTTGTAAATTATTTGCCGAAGACTTGGGCGAATGTGGCCTTGTGAGCATCAGATAGGGAGAATCCAATTTTGTCCACAACATCTAATTGAAGCTTATCTTCCTTTTCTATGGCCTCTTTTCTCCTCTCCATTAAGATGTTCCACACATCATCTGGAACCTTCTTCTTGATGTTTACCATGTTTGCTTCAATAATTACAATGTATTTGATGATTGCCTTTATTATGGTGGCTCTATCCACCTCGTTTGCATTCTTGTACAAGGCACCTATTTCTCCCAACATATAAAGATGCAAAAAACCTTTGAAAAATGCTTCTAACTTCATTGGACTGTGTGGTCTCTCCAGAGTTGTCTTTTTCTTCTTCTTCTTCTTTGATTCAACTGTGTTTGATTTATTTTTCTTCTTTTCCTTCATCCGCTTATGCATATGTATCCCAAAGGATTCCTTTTCTTTCTTAATCTCTTCTTCATCTGAGGTATCAACAATATGTATTCTCTATTTCTTTTTACCCTTTCTTCTCAGAATCAGTGGAGGACCTTCATCCTCTTCCTCTTCTTCAAATAACACACTCATGTTCTTTTCTCTTACAACTTTCTCTTTTCTTCTTGTTAATGTGGTGGTAGTAGGGATCACTGAAGTAGTTTTCTTTCTCTTTTCAAGCCTTGTGGCTGCCTTCACCTGAGGTTCCTTTGTTACCAGAGCACTAGTCTCTGTTCTCTTGGTTCTGCTGGTGGTAGAAATTGATTCAAAGGGTTGTTGAATACTAAGGGAGTGGTGGCAGAAGTTCTTCCAGATCTTCTAGGTCCAATGGAACCACTTATTGTGCTTGCTTCTCCCTTTTCATTTTCTCTAGTCTTTTGGATTTGTTCTTATGTGAATCCCTTGTCCTTGAAATAGTCATCCATCATATTTCTCATTTTCTTCTTTATTTCAGGCTTTTTTAGCTCCATATGTACTTCCATGGATTTATCCTCATATGTTCCATGCCTTTCTCATGTAGAGTCCTTAGGAATTTTCAATAATATGTCAACATAACCATTTACTTCATTTTCATTAGTCTCATATCCAAGTGGTAGAATTTGGGAAAAACTAGGTTTTGTAGCCTCAATAATGCATTCATTTTTTTGTTACCATAAATGTGATATATTTCTCATATTTTTCCATCACTGACTTAGGGATCCTCTCCCTTTCATGCATTCTCTTGTAGAATGCTAAAAAAAATATAGTAAGTGCTTCATCTCGAGCTTTCATATAACCATTATTGTGTAGATATTCCAAAATTTAATGGGACACTGGTCTGCTTTTATCCCATATGACATTTCTTCTTCTCAAAAGCTCCCTTAGAAAGTAAAACAACAGAAAAAAAAAAACCAAAGCTAAAAAAAATGTAGTAAGTGCTTCATCTCGAGCTTTCATATAACCATTATTGTGTAGATATTCCAAAATTTAATGGGACACTGGTCTGCTTTTATCCCATATGACATTTCTTCTTCTCAAAAGCTCCCTTAGAAAGTAAAACAACAGAAAAAAAAAAACCAAAGAAAATTGAAGGGGAATTTCTTCTCTTTAGTTTGCATCAATTTGTCAAAGAGTTGTTTCTTGAGAAACTCACACAAATCATAGTCCTTTCCCCTTTCCACCATTTCATAGGCTACATGAATTGTTGTAGCGGACACAAAATTCTCTCTATCGGTGTAGTATCAGTGTAGTCTATGTTGTATCCTATGACCATTGTTGCATATCTTATTGCAGGATTCTAGATAGTGTTCACAATAAGATCCCTTTGATCAAATGTAGCTCTAGTTAACTCCATTACATCCTTTTTCTTCACAAATTTCAATATCGGTATAGGTCCGGTGACACAAAGTCCAGTAACTTCCCTTATGACTTCCTTAGATACTAGACCAGGCCGGTCCATATGAATTTGTCACACACTCTACTTAATTCCATCCTCACGTACTTAGTTTCAATATAGTAAATGAAGCATGTAAACCATTACCAGACATCTAGTTTCTTCTTTACTAGGTTTTCATATTTTGGTTTGATTTTGTAATCATCTTCAATCAATTAATCTATCCATAGGTTTATAAATCTTGTGTGGTTATACTCTTCCATTTTCCCATGGATGTACATACTTAGTTTCAATATAGTAAATGAAGGATGTAAACCATTACCAGACATCTAGTTTCTTCTTTACTAGGTTTTCATATTTTGGTTTGATTTTGTAATCATCTTCAATCAATTAATCTATCCATAGGTTTATAAATCTTGTGTGGTTATACTCTTCCATTTTTCCATGGATGTATGCCCTACTATCTTTAGTAGCTAAAACCCTATATGGAATACTCGAAAAAGCTCTGAATGGGTCATTCTCAAAAAAATTCATGGGGCATTTCTTGAATTTTGGTCCATGTTTCTCACTCACATTCACTACTATAGGAGTATCCATCTCTATTGAATTCAATTTCTTTGAAAAAAAACTCTAATTCAGCTTTAGATAATGATACATACCTTTTTCTCACTCAATTGGAATTAGGGTTTGGATGCTCTGCTTCACAAATCACCTTTGAACTCTTGAATTTGCTTCAATTCATTCTACTCGCTCCAAATGCATAAAAGTGAATGAAATTGATTTAGTGTAGGTACATATAATGCTTCGATTCTTCCCTAACTCACATTCAATGTGCCAAATAATAAATCCAGTAAAACCCTTCTTTGTGCAACAATAAACCCTAAATCACTTCACAAATTTCCACATTTATATATTTTCTTCTGGAGTCTTTATTTTCTTCTGGAGTCTTTACCAAAAGAACACTGTTGTTCATCTCCATCACATATCTTCATGACAAACCATGGTACCTCATAATGGAAAGGGGGTTAATTGATTATCTGTTATTTCTCCCCCTAAGCCAATGCCTAGGTTCAATTCTCAGAGGAATTATTTGTACTAGAGGGTGGTACAGATTCATTTGTATTCTCTAATTCTTCCTTGTTCTCAATCTCCTCTTTCTTTCTCTAGATCTTTTCTATTTCCTTCTTTACTTTTGATAGATCAATATTTTTAACATGGTCATTTCTCTTTATTAGATTATCCTTGTATTTTTGCTTCTACAAAATTTATCAATATGTCTAGGTCTATTGCAATTGTGACATAAAACATTATTTTGAACAACATTCCTTTCATTCATTGTGGATCTGCATTGATTAGCTTTGTGTCCAAATTCATAGCATGTATAGCAGTAACCATTGAAAGGTTGAATCATTCTTCCATTGTTATATGCATTCATCATTTGACTTCTACATTCATTTGCTCTA
Source organism: Sequoia sempervirens (assembly GCA_007258455.2). Taxonomy (NCBI): domain Eukaryota; kingdom Viridiplantae; phylum Streptophyta; class Pinopsida; order Cupressales; family Cupressaceae; genus Sequoia; species Sequoia sempervirens. Next base: position 149,463,872 of record VDFB02105785.1, on the reverse strand, counting down.
TGTCTAATCTTCTTTCATGTAAAGCATTGACCATAAAAGATGAAAAATTTGGATTCATTCTGCTTCTACAGTACATTTCTCTATGTCCAAATTTATTGCTAGATTAACAAATACCATTGAAAGATGGGTACCTTTGAGCATTTGGTTATCTGATCGGGGGTCTTCTAGCATTGTTTCTTAGATTCTAGAACTTTCCATTGTTCTTCTTTTCTTTAATCTTCTCTGGTTCATTAGTCTCCTTTGCATTAGGTGTTTGATCTACTTTTGAGATTTCCCCTTTTTCATGTCCCAAAACACCTTTGTATTTAGATTCTTTCTGACCTGCAATTAACTCATCAAACATTGTAGAACTTGTCTTGAATTTGTCTTCATGACTCCTTGATTTCTCTAGATCTGATCTCAAATTTACCACTTCGTGTTTTAGCCTTGTGAATCCATCAATTTTTCTTTTTACCATTGCATTCAGACATTCCTCAATTCTTTTCTTTTCTTCCACTTGTACTTTCATTCTGATGATGTTCTCATTTGCTTGTTTCAATTGTTCATTAACATCCTTATGCCTTTCTCTAAAATTCTTGATTTGTTCTCTTAATTTTTTGATATAGTCATTTGCTTCTTAATATTTTCCTTTAGATTTCTATTTTCGTCTTCAATTTTTTCAAGATCTTCAACAACTACTTTGAGTTCTCCATTTTTTTCAAACATGCAATCTTCTTCTATGTATCCAATAACATGAATCACTTTTAGAGAAATAGGAAACTTTCTATCAACCATGTGTTCAATCTCCAAGATCTTCACAAAGCGATCAAGCTTCTTCCTAGGAACCAAGCTTTGATAGCAATTGTTGAACACTTGGAATACTGGGGGGGGTGAATCAATTTTCTATTAAACCAACCAATCAACAATCCAATTACCAAAGCGTACTTAACTGCAATAATGAATGTAAGCATGGAACACCCTTAACATACATAACACATGAACACCAAGATTTTTATGTGGAAAACCCAAACACAGAAAAATGATGATGAGGATCTGCTCATAATATATTATAATCGATTATAAGATATTACAAAAGGGCTCACTGCCAGGTGGACTCACTGTCTAAGTGTACTCACTATTCATAGAGAAAAGAAAGATAGAAAGAAGTGGCTTCACAACCAAGATTTGAACTGATACAAAATGCATCTAACATATGTTGGATTTAGTTCCTTTAAAGCTCAAAATATTAACTTAATACACTTTATCCAACTCAGATTACAAATCTTTGATCCACTCTATATTCACACACCTCTTCTCAACATTCACAACTTATTCGATCAACTCTACAAAATTTCACATCACTGATTCTATTTGGATCATGTACACATTAAAAATTGATATCAACAAACTGAAAACAACCTTGTATATATACCAAAATCCATTGCAAACATCAATTAGGTCAACCTAATTAGATGTATCCTTAAAACATACCAAAAGTTCCTTTTCAGCACCCAATCCAACTCAAAATTCCTTCATACCCACAAAAATGCAATAAAGGTTGAAATGGACCTATAATAGCTTCTTCTTAAATTCACATCACATATTTAATCTCGACAACTCTTTACATACATTAGGTTGTCCAGTCATAACTTCTAAATGAAAAATACTTGAACTAATCATCACCGTATGACATGTGGACCTCAAAATGTCATGCCAACTAGAAAACACAATGCATTGACACCTGTTAACATCCTCCCAAAACCAAAAGGTCTAACTAAAATCCATAGAGGAGTGCATACTAGTTAGGTCATAGCCAATACACAAAAAATTGTGTAAACCTTATATGTCAATCTTCTGTTACTTGCAAATTTTGAACCACTCAGCCAAATTAGTTGAAATTATGAATTAAGATACTAATAATGTCCATGAACAACATATTAGAATCACAAAAGTAAATCTATAAGGGCAAACGAATGCAAACCAAAATATGAAAGGGCTTTGTGTACTAAAATTGTCGGTGTAGACACTTAGCAAAA